>VCAZ01000011.1:635000-762500 GCA_005784505.1 Bagarius yarrelli
GCAGATGTTGCGCATGTAAATTCAGACAGCGTGTCTCATCGCAGCTCTTCTTTCATGGTGCCAGTCATGTTCTAGTCAGAGGATCCTTCACAAGATTCTCTTTTTAAAGTCTTTCAAAAACAGATTTTTTCCTGAGCTAATAATGTTTCTAAGTTTTATGGTTATATACAGAAAAAATTATATGGGGGAAGTGGTGGCTCATGGTTAAGGTGTTGGACTACCAACCCAAAGAATGGGTTAGATTCCCAGCTCCACCATGCTACCATCTTCTAAGCAAGTCCCTTAACCCCTAATTGCTCAGTTCTCTAAAAGAGATAAATAAAAGTCGCTCTGAATAAGGGCGGCTGCCAAATGCTTCAAATGTAAATGTAATATCATTATTATGATAGGAACTAATTTATATTACTGGTTAAATGATTAGGTTCAAATTCCCACACCCACAACCTAACCGCTACTGGGCCCCTAAGCACGGCCCTTAACCCTTAACCGCTCTGGAGAACGACGCTTACCAAATGCTTTTAATGTAATGTTAATGTAATGTAATGTATTTGTATAAGAAAGCAGTGGTGTGAATGATGTCAATGAATAAACCTCATTTCATCTGTTGGAACAGTTTATTCTAAAACCTCTTTTTAGTTCGGAACAAACCGTTCTGAAATACCTGCCACTACTGACCCAGTGAGACGACTTCATTCCCATCTGTCAAATTCAAGTGAAGAAACATTTTTAGAAAGTAGGGAACTGGCAAGATTGACTGATTTTATATGTGCGGATCTTGAAAGCCCCAATTTATCTTTGTGCTAAGATTTTTTTTCACAAGAACTTTTTTTTAATAAAACAAGCAAATGGACTGATAGATCAATTAGACTACCATATACTATGCTATAGATTATTATTATTAGACTACCATATACTATACTATACTATACTATATATTATACTATTATTATTGTACTACCATACTATCAGAGATAAAAAACATTAACTGCTTTCACCATTGTCCTTCCACTGGAGGGCACTCACTGAATACCTAGAATCCACCAAATCAGAATATTGCAGAAGCGAGACTAAAACAGGTCCCACACTGGTCTTTGATACTAAAATGTGGACCTCAGTATATATCCCCTAGCGCATGCCTAAAAAATTGGTAGCTTGAATTTTATTATTACTCCAGTGCACACCATCAAATAACAAGTTTTTACTGCCAGGTGGTTTATTTGGTAGCTGGGCCTTCAGTGGGGATTTACTCGACTGATACACCTCCTCTCCTAAAACTATCACAATTACGGAAACCATCAATACTCACAGAGAGACATTTCACATATTGAGGAAAAAAAATCATTTTTATTAAAGTAAGAAACCCGTAAACGCACAACTCCAAACCTCTACACTACAACCACAACTGTACCACCTACAACATCTGGAACAGTTCAGAATCAATATTTATCTAATAACATCACAAAAACATTACAGATATCAATAAAATCTATCAGACAGTTAAAGGCTGTAAGTCAGTGTTACCGGTCGGCGGCGCTGGTCTGGAAGTGGGGAATAAACTCTTTCCTGCACTGAGACAAGCTAGTTATCTTCAGGATACCGAACTCTCCTCATCATCTACTACTTTTCCGGAAAAATCCGCCTTAAAACGTATTTTTAAGTTTGTCCAATAACCAAGTTGATTTCTCCTCCGTCAGCCATTGTGGGGGTAAAAATTCTAATTCACCTGTACAGCCCATTGAGCAGCATTCCTGCAGGTGGAAATGCATTAAGCTGATTCTAAGGGCCCACACACTTCGGGGGCCCCCAGAGATCTGTTTTATAAGTAGTAACAGCAGTAGGATTAATGTACTATTAATTATAACATATGGCCCAAAATTGCTCAAGGCTCCCCTGCATCCATGCACTCACCTACCACTTTATTATGCATATTTATACTGTCAGGTGACAGCAGCGCAGTGCATGCGATCATACACTTAAGGAGCTTTAGTTATTGTTCACAACTATCACAATTGGTTGAAAATGAGTTTTAGGCGTTCACAGGCTTGTTAGAGGCTTGTTATAGGCGCTATAAGCTTGTTTAAATATTAAAGAACAGTTTATTACTTGTTTATTGTTGGGTTCCTACGTCGGGGGTGTAAGAAAATAGAATCTTTTGCATTCGGAGAGCTTTAAATAAACAACACAAGCTTTAATGAGGTAGCTTTTTTAGCATTGTTACACATGTTGATGTCATTATTTTTTCTGCTGTCTGTTAATATAAACTGAGACTTTCGAGCCGCTGTAGTTGTTATAATAATGTTTGTGGGAATTGAGTTTAAAACACCGCACAGATCCGTAAACAAGCCTATTTCATATGATTATTAAAAAATCTACAGTAAAAGCAAACTACCATTTGATAGAAAAGCTTCAGTCCATGAAGCCTTTCAATCCAGACGTTGATACAGATGTGATCTGGCTTAGTTTCTAATTAATATTCCTCTTGGTGGCACCTTTCAAAACAAAGTTATGCAACAGGCTGTGCGGTTAATGCATTTAATTGTATTCATTATTCATCAGTCACTGAAGGCAAAACATCTTCACTGTGCAGCGAGCTTAAGAGTGGCGTGTTTACAAAGCACTGAGATCTAAAAGGTCACATTAAAATCAAGTCAACACACCTGACTGAACTCTGAGCATCGAAATCATTTACATGTACAAGATCGGTTAGAAATACGCATCTGGTCAGAAACGGACCGAATGTTCTGTATGTAGAATGTTAGCATATTCAATATTTTTGTATATTTGATAGACATTAAAAGTGAATATTTTGTTTTCTCTCAGTTGGATGTTTAAGGTGGCATCCAAAAAAAAGAGCTGCACTCTGCAACACCTGTTATTTAAGCAGGTTTAATTTATAACATTGGTAAGTTAATATATAACAAAAATATAGTTTTAGCATTAGCTTCCAGCCACCAAAACTTAAACCCCATCATATAAATGAATATGTATATCATGTTAATAAGATAAAGGACAGTGGTGGCTCAGAAGGCAATGAGTTGTTGTTTGGATGACCAGGAAGATCTGGTTTCGAGCCCCACCGCCACCAGTCTGCCACTGTTGGGTCCTCGAGCAAGACCCTTAATAACCCTTCCTGCTCCAGGGGCGCTGTATTATAACTGACCCTGTGCTCTGACCACCAAATTTTTAAGATGGGATATGTAGAGAAACAAATTTCACTGTGCTGTAAAGTCTATATGAGGAATAAACACCTTTACTTTTAATAGTTAATAGTAATATTTATTGTCAGGTGTTAACAAGTTTCACAGTGTAAATTCCACGGGCAGCGCTACTGATTCTGGAGGCAGATTAGATTAACATGGCAGCACATAGAAACTGAAATCTGATTGGACAAAAAAATCTAACATCCACATACTGGAAGCAGTGCAGCGAGAGAAACACTACGAAATGAAGAGAATAAACTGTTGGAATAAATTAATACCATTTAATGGAACTAATATTAGAATTTAGGGTGTAAATGTAGGTTAGTGATTCTGATAGTGTTTAGAACCGCAGAGAAACACTGACTGACCAGCACTGACCAGCACACACACACACACCCCAACCCACCCAAAAACACAAAGTGCTTGAACACCTGTTGGACCCAGAAACATCACTTCATCTGCAACAAAAAAGCTCAACTTCAGATCAGGGCTACCAATCAGAATCGGCTGTATAAAGATGCATATGTGGTGGAAAAATAAGAATAGAAAAACATTATACAGTCGACTTTTATTTTTATTTTCTACATATGGACGGATTTAACCATCATGCCTGGAACCGACAGTTTAAAAGATTCCGTTGGATTTTGGTGGAGATGTGTGTGGTGGTGGTGGTGGGGTGGGGGGTATTATCTTATGGAATTCTTCCGAGTCAGTGATTGCTTTAGATAGTTGTATAAAATGTGAAACAAATCCAGGGTAATTTTACAGGCTCATGTGCACCATATTGTGTTTGGTAGACACCTGCATTTAGTTACGTGTCTTTTATTTCCTCCTCAACCACCAAAAACAAATAATAAAATGTGTTTATTTATCACATACAGTAAAATGTGTTCTGTCGCACATCCCGTTTTAGAGGTTGGGGGTCAGAGCGCAGGGTCAGCTATGATACAGCACCCCTGGAGCAGGAAGGGTTAGGGGTCTGGCTCAAGGACCCAACAGTGGCAGACTGGTGGTGGGGCTTTAACCCGGATCTTCCTGGTCTTTCAATCAACAACTCAGCACTTTAACCATTTGAGACACCATAAATACAGCTAAATAAACTGGCTAAAGATTCAACATAAACCACACCAGATTGTATCACAGATTTTCAGGTAGGAGTAACAGTGCTCTAGAGGTAAAGAAGGTACATGACCCACTTTTTATAAACATGATATTCCAGTATTTTAAGACATTCATTCATTCATTCATCTTCTATACCCGTTTATTCCCTAATTCGGGGTCACGGGGATCTGCTGGTGTCTATCCCAGCCATCTCTAAAAGGGTGAAAGGCAGGAGGGAGACACCCTGGACAGGTCACCAGTCCATCACAGGGACACACACACTCACACTCACTCCTATTGGCAATTTAGAATCACCAATCAATCTAACATACATGTTTTTGGACTGTGGGAGGAAACCGGAGAACCTGGAGTAAACACAGACAAGAACAGGGAGAACATGCAAACTCCACACAGAAATCTAACCACCATATTAAGACATGTTTTTGTTATTTTGTCCTTTAGGTTGTTTCCTGTGCTGCTGCTGATTAATGAGAGCAGCTGTAAGTGTACATCAGTGTGTATTCTCTATAATGTACAAAAAGGGTAGTGCTTTTTCTTCATTCAGTTCACTGCAATGAGATTAGACCAGAGCTGACCCCGGCTAATATCACATACATAAACTGATCAATAATAGAAAAAACAGCATTCTACACTGCTGGAAACCGACAGAAAATCCTTTCTTTTTCTCTTTAGAGCTCTCTCTCTCTCTCTCTCTCTCTCTCTCTCTCTGTCTCTTATAACAGTGAGGCATGTAGCTGGAAAGCTTACATTAATAATAATAATAATGGACCTGTGTGCTGGGTTTGGTTAGTAAAGAAGAAAATAGGATGGCTAGTGCTTTAAGGCAAAAGGTTCTACCAATTTACATTCATAAAATGCATTTAATGGTTATAATTAAAATATAAGAGCAGTATGGTGGCTGAGTGGTTAGCATTGTTGCCTTACAGAAAGAAGGCCCCGGGTTCGATTCCTGGACAGGGGTCTTTCTGTGTGGAGTTTGCGTAGGGGTACTCCGGTTTCCTCCCTTGTTGAGGCGTTGAGGGCCTTGCTCAGGGGCCCAAAGGGTGGCTTTATGTTCATCCTGGCAGTTAAACTGGCTTTGTTGGATTAATTCTAAACATGTGCATCTGCATCAGAACTTGATATTTAGAATATATATTGTGCACTGGATTTTATTTGTGGTAGGGTGTGTGTGTGTGTGTTGTGTGTGTGTGTGTAAAAAGGGGGGTGGGGGTTGAATGAGGGGCGCAAATCTACAATCTTGTCTAGGGTGCCTGGGCCTGTGTGTGTGTAGACAAACCCTCCAAACCATGGAGCACACTCACTGATCCTACTTCACCCCCACCCCCACCCCAAACCTATCCCAGAACATACACCGCCATAAAACTAGTGAAACTAATAACAAGGGGCAGAGAGTGGGCAGAATATGTGTACCGTCATTTCTCCTCTCACCAGTAGAGGTCACTTACTACCAACCCTCTCGACATAGTGACCATTACAGCAATTTGACCTAGTAAATGTAGTGGAATAGAACAGATTAAAGTGCCAGTAACTTCATCTGTAAGAATCGAGTAAAACCCTTTATAAATAACAGTACAGACCAACATCAGTGACAATACAGCTGGGAACGGAGATACTCCTGGGTAAAGAGAGAGAGAGAGAGAGAGACAGGTAGAGAGAGAGAGAGAGGGAGAGAGACAGGGAGAGAGAGAGAGAGAGAGAGAGAGAGAGAGAGAGAGAGGAGAGAGAGAGAGAGAGAGAAAGGGAGAGAGAAGAAGGAGGAGGAGAGAAGAACAGAGAGAGAGAGAGAGCAGAGAGAAAGGAGAGGGAAAGGAGAAGAGAGAGAAGGGAGGAGAGAGTGAGAGACAGAAAGAAAAAGAAAGAGAGAGGGGGAGAGAAAGAAAGAAGAGGGAAAGAGAAAGACAAAGAGAGATAGATACAGAATGGGAGCAAAAGAGAGAAAGATTGACAGGGAGACAGAAAGAGAGAGAGAGAGAGAGAGAGAGAGAGAGAGAGAGAGAGAGAGACAGGAAAAGAAAAAGACAGACAGGGGGAAAAGAGAGAGAGAGACAGACAGAAAAAAGAGATAGAGAGAGACAGAGGGAAAGAGTAATACAGAGAGAGATGGATAGAGAAAGAGAGAAAAAAGGAGAGACACCTGAAGAGAAAAAGACAGACAGGGAGAGAGAGAGAGAGAGAGAGAGAGAGAGAGGATTTAAAAAATTGCAGGTTTTCATAGTCTGTTTGTCATCGAATCACTCACTCTTCATTCCGCTAATTCGGTCTGTATAGATTTTCTGATTCTGTATAGATTTAATTAGGCAGATTCACACATGCCACATAGACTACATTTAACAAAAGTATAGGGACACCTGACGATTTCATTCATGTCTGTTTATTAAACATCTTCTTCCAGATTTAATCTCGCTTGCCGTCCTATAACATTTGCATTCCTGGCATTTAGAAGACGTCCTTATCCAGTTGGGGTCCTTATCCAAAAGGGCCTTGCTTAGGGGTCCAGCAGTGGCAACTTAATGATGCTGGAAATCAAACCCACAACCGTCTGGTTAGCAGTCCAACCTTAGCCACCGAGCTACCACCTATAATGACCTTCACATTTCCACTAGATGTTGGGCTGTGACTGTAGGGATTTGTGTTAATCAGATCGGAAAGTAATGTTGGGTGAGGACGAGGTGCAGATGAAGTTTCACTTCATTATAAAAGTGTTGATTGAGTTTGAGGTCAGGACACAGCGTGTCTTCCTGGAGGTCAGGAGCTTTATTCACAGGGGACATTGTCATGCTGGGACAGGGTTCGGGTCTCTTTAGTTCCAGTAAAAAGAAACGTAATGATACAGAATATAAAGACATCTGGGACACCTGTGTTTTTCCTGCGGTGTAAAAACAGCTTGGAAAAGACACGTTTATGTAAATGAGCCTGGTGAAGTGTCCGCAAACTTTTGGCCATTTAGTGTATATGTATTTTATTTATGTGTTTTTTTAACACTTTAGCCAAATTAAACAACACCCAGTGGAAGAGCTTCAGCTGCGTTGAACATGTAAGACAGCAAGACAGAAAGAACAAAGGAAAGAAAAAAAGAAAGAAAAAAGAAAAAAAGAAAGAAAAAGAAAGAAAAAGAAAAAATAGAAAGACAAAAAGGACAAGAAAAAAAAAAAAAAAAAAAAAAGAAAGAAAAAGGAAGAAAAGAGAAAAAGGGAAAGAATGGAAAAGAAACAGAAGGAAAGAAAGAAAGAAGAAGGAAGGAAAAAAAGGAAGGAAAGAGATAGAAAGACACAGACAAAAAGAAAAGAAAGAAAAAAGAGAAGCGATAAGAAAGATAGAAAAAGAAGGAAAGAAAGACAGAAAGAAAGAAAGAAAGAAAGAAAGAGAAAGAAAGACAAAGAAACAAAACAGGAAAAAGAGAAAGAAAACAGGAAAAAGAGAAAGAAAACAGAAAAAAGAGAAAGAAAGAGAGAGGGACTGATCACTGAGAGACAGAAACGCCTGATTTGTGACTGTTCAGGACTCGGTGTTAAAGCTGGACTCGTCTTACACACTAACCGTTTAGACACTTAAGAAAAGTAGGACACAAACCCCAGCAGACTTAAGCTTACTTTAAAGACGTCTAGACTGTGTGTGTGTGTGTGTGAGACGCTGACAGACTGTGAAAGAGATTGTAAGGTTGTGTGGTCAGGTGTGTGCTCTTTTCTGCCCTTTTTTTATTCTATTTTTTAATTCTCACTTTTGCACAGGGACAGACAAAGACATTGAAGTTGTGTCATGATCTCTATCTGTCTGTCTCTCTCTCTCTCTCTCTCTCTCTCTCTTCTCTAGGATAGCTGTGCACGTGTTTTGCTGTTCAGAGGAGCGAATAAAGAGATAAAGAACTACAACAGCCAAACTGCCTTCCAGGTGAGAGCACAGATCTCCATCTTCCCACAATCCACTGGGCCGTATTTAACCTCCCACACGTCTCTCTTACACACCATTACTTCACCCACAGACTGTTTCGAGTCTATTTCAGTGAGACAAAGTCATTTCGGCGTTTTGCAGATAATCAGACTAACCCTAACCCTTAACTCTAACCCCAACCCTTAACCCTTAACCCTAACCCTCACCCTTAACTCTAACCCTAACCCTTAACCCTAACCCCTAACCCTAACCCTTAACCCTTAACCCTAACCCTTAACTCTAACCCTAACCCTTAACCCTAACCCCTAACTCTAACCCTAACCCTTAACCCTTAACCCTAACCCTAACCCTAACTTAACTCTAAACCCTAACCTTAACCCTAACCCTAACCCTAACCCTTAACCTCTAACCCTTAACCCTTAACCCTAACCCTTAACCCTAACCCTTAACCCTTAACTCTAACCCTAATCCCGCTGAAGAGAAGCCATGTGATCATTTATCTGTCCAGATTTACAAAGACTTAAAAATAAAATTATCCATGTTGACTTTATCAATATCACATAAGAAACACCGGCCTACACATTTTCCATCAGTATAATCCACCAGTCCTGATGAAAGAAAGAAAGAAAGAAAGAAAGAAAGAAAGAAAGAAAGAAAGAAAGAAAGAAAGAAAGAAGAAAGAAATACAAAGACAAAAAGACAAAAATAAAAAGAAAGAAAGGAAAAGAAAGAAAGAAAGAAAGAAAAAAGGAAGAAAAAAATGAAAGACTAAAATAGAAAGAAAAAAAATAGAAAGACTAAAATTGAATAAAAGAAAGAAAGAAATAGAAAGACTAGAAAAAAGTAGAAAAAAGAAAAAAAAAAAGAAAGTAAGAAAATGTTACAATCCATGTGTTTTTTTTCCTGCTTATACAAAAGTGGGTCATATCTCATCTGTGCCATGTTGGAGTCAAAAATCAGAATTGGGCCACTTGACACATGCAGTGTAAATGCGGCCACAGGAACAGGGGATGCCGACCCCCAGATATAAAATAAAATGATGCAATAGTTTGGAGTCTGCAAATAACAAATGAACTGATTAATAATCAAACTAAATAACATCACGTCGCATTTCTAATCATGTGTCAATCGACACATTGTACTGTAAAGACGATGCTTTTAATCAAGATCGACAAAGACGTCCAGCGCAACTCAAAGTTACCATGATTTCATAAACAGTAAGAAAAAGCACACGTACCACCAGAGCCATTACACAGCTACCAAATGTTGCTACAGCTAATGGAGAAAAGCTAATCAGAATAACAGAGAAAGAGAGAGAGAGTAAGAGAGAGAGAGAGAGAGAGAGAGAGAAACAGGTAGAGAGAGAGAAATAGAGAGACAGACAAAGAGAGAGAGAAATAGAGAGATACAGTAGATAGATAGACAGATAGAGAAAGAGAGAAAAATGGAGAGAGAGAGAGAGAGAGAGAGAGAAATACAGTAGATAGATAGATAGACAGATAGAGAAAGAGAGAAAAATGGAGAGAGAGAGAGAGAGAAATACAGTAGATAGATAGATAGATAGATAGATAGATAGATAGATAGATAGATAGATAGATAGATAGTAAAAGAGAGAGGAGGCGGAGGACAGGAGAAGCTAACTCAGGGAGAATGCTAATTGTCCAACTGGTTTATTTGTTATTAATGTGCCTTCATTACATCTTTGTCTCAGCACCAACCGCCAGCTGCATGTACACTCAAACCCTTAAACCGCCGCTCTAACGCGCAACTCTCTAATTAACGCCAATTACACGTTTCTGTCCTGCGTTGTCATGCGCTGTGGATGTTACGCAACATTTCCAGATGCATAATCATGTGAACATCATGTGGGTGGCGGGACAATCAGTCAGGAAAGAAAGATCCTAACAGTGATTGAAACGTCTCCCCTCTTTCTTTAGGTGGCTATTATAGCTGGAAATTTTGACCTGGCAGAAATTATAAAAGTTCACAAAGCATCAGACGTTGGTAAGTGGACGGCAGATTGTGTTGTTTTTAGTTTCTTTTTTTATTTTTGCAATGATTTTAATGTAGCGTTGTTTTATTTTATGATTCCTGTAACACAATAAATGATGGAGCAGAAAATTCACTGCATTTCTTAGTGAAGGTCAGAAGATATTTTCACTCTAATTGCACATACCGCAGGAGCGGTTGAATAAATTGGTAAATAAATGTTTAGAATTGTTTATGGTTTTGTAGATGTTGTATTTTCCAGTCGTAAAGCAATTTAATTTAAAGTTATTTAACTCGAATAAAACCTTCTCTTGGAGACTTCTGCAACAGTAACTGGTTCTGCAAAAGGACAATGAAGAGTCAGTTTATTTCCATGTCTAACTCCCAACTCAAGGTAGTGTATAAAGCTAAAATTATATTATTATATCGCCAACTTCTTCTCCTTTCAGCTGTTCCCTTTCAAGGGTCGCCACAGCAAATCATCTGTCTCCAAATCCACTAACTTTATGTCCTCATTTATCACATCCATATATACCTCCTCTATGGTCTTCCTCTTTACCTTCTGCCTGGTAGCTTCAATTTTAACATAAAAAAATGAATATATTCACTATCCCTTCAATATACCAATGTATTCACTATCCCTCCTCTGTACATGTCCAACCCACCTTAATCTGGCTTCACTGACTTTCTCCCCAAAACATCTAACATGAGCCGTCCCCCCGATAAACTCGTTCCTAATCCTGTCCAACCTCATCACTCCCAGAGAAAACATCTCAACATCTTCAGCTCTGCTACTTCCAGCTCTGCCACCTGTCTCTTCCTCGGTGCCACTGTCCCTAAACCATACATCATAGCTGGTCTCGCCACTGTCTCTAAACCATACATTATTGTTGGTCTTACTACTGTCTCTAAACCATACATCATAGCTGTCTCACCACTGTCTCTAAACCATACATCATAGCTGTCTCACCACTGTCTCTAAACCATACATCATAGCTGTCTCACCACTGTCTCTAAACCATAAATCATAGTGTCTAACCATTGTCTCTAAACCATCATACATCATAGCTGTCTCACCATCTCTAAACATACATATACATGTTCTCACACCATGTCTCTAAACCATACATCATTGTTGGTCTCACTACTGTCTCTAAAAACCCCTATACATCATAGCTGTCTCACCACTGTCTCTAAACCATACATCATAGCTGTCTCACCACTGTCTCTAAACCATACATCATAGCTGTCTCACCACTGTCTCTAAACCATACATCATAGCTGTCTCAATACACATCATAGCTCTCTAACTGTCTCTAAACCATACATCACTGTCTCTAACTACTGGCTCTCACCACTGTCTCTAAACCATACATCATAGCTGTCTCACCATGTCTCTAAACCATACTCATAACTGTCTCACCACGTGTCTATAAACCATACATCATAGCTGGTCTCACCACTGTCTCTTAAACCATACATCATACATCATAGCTGTCTCACCACTGTCTCTAAACCATACATCATAGCTGTCTCACCACTGTCTCTAAACCATACATCATAGCTGGTCTCACCACTGTCTCTAAACCATACATCATAGCTGTCTCACCACTGTCTCTAAACCATACATCATACATCATAGCTGTCGTCTCACCACTGTCTCTAAACCATACAATCATAGCTGTGTCTCACCACTGTCTCTAAACCATACATCATAGCTGGTCTCACCACTGTCTCTAAACCATACATCATAGCTGTCTCACCCACTGTCTCTAAACCATACACCACTCATAGCTGGTCCCACTCACCACATGTCTCACCACTGTCTCTAAACCATACATCATAGCTGTCTCACCACTGTCTCTAAACCATACATCATAGCTGTCTCACCACTGTCTCTAAACCATACATCATAGCTGTCTCACCACTGTCTCTAAACCATACATCATAGCTGGTCTCAACCCTGTCTCTAAACCATACATCATAGCTGGTCTCACTGTCTCTAAACCATACATCATAGCTGGTCTCACCACTGTCTCTAAACCATACATCATAGCTGCCTCACCACTGTCTCTAAACCATACATCATAGCTGCCTCACCACTGTCTCTAAACCATACATCATAGCTGTTTCTTAATTCTAGCTGAATATTATTTTTCCAACTAAGCAGTTAAAAGTTATTTGTCTGATGAAAATAAACTAAATAACTAAATTAAAATTACACAACTATTTTTTTCACCTTTGGCTTGTTTATTAATTCTCTACATCCAAATCTGGATTTCCATGAAGCTTGTAAATACACAATTTATGACTCGTTCTAGCCTCCAGTGCTGTAATTAAAGGATCACATCATGGTGCTGCATCAGTCATCAGTTCAGGAATTGTATACACAACTGCCACGTACTGCAGCTTGATCTTTAAAAGCAACAGGACAAAATGGCATGCATCACCCGTAACCTTTCACAAACAGGAAGATGGCGTTTCATCATTGGAGTTGAATGATGGAATACTTCTTCAGCATTTTTTTTTTGACTCAGTCTTTCACTTGACTCTCTCAATCTCCATTTTGTCTACTTCCTTGAGAGAGAGAAAGACAGAGAGAGAGAGATTGAGTTTGAGTAGGAATAAGGGGTCTCTGTGTGTGATTGGACACTTGGCCTTTTCGCTGAGAATAGATGACGGGCGTAAAGGAAGATTTAAACCCATTTTACAGCAAGAGGCCTTGAGTATATGTCTTCACTTCCTGTGTGGCCTCAAGGGACATTGCTGCACAATTTAGATACCAAGAACACATTTCTCATCCATGCCTGCATGCTTTGTGGTGTTTTTCTCATTTTCTTTTTTTTATAAGTTTTTTAATAAAGGTGACATTTACACAGGCTATGACCAGGAAACATTTACAGAAAGTCAGATTAAAGATGCTTTTAGAGACTGAGGAAGTTTATTTCTTTTGTTTTTAACCTACAGTAAAACATGCTGCCAAATTGTACATAATATTTTCACGTTTCTGTCTCATTTTTATGGTATTTGGCAGACACCCTTATCCAAAGCGACTACAGTTAGAGCTCTTGCTCAGGTACCCAGCAGTGACAGCTTGGTGGTCCTGGAAAATTAAACTCACTTCCGATTTCCTGATCAGCAGTCCAACACCTTAGCCACCTATACTTACCACTTATAATGTTAATCCAGCATACAGTAATAACGCTAAGCAAGGGTAATATGCTCTCTATTAACCTTAATGAAGTCTATTACAGTCTAACAGCTACAAAGCACAAATGCAGTCATTCTTCATACAATTCCAAGAAATCGACTGTTTAGATTCTCAGAACGAATAACATTCTCCAGCCAGAAAAAGCATTATGGATAATGTAAATAACTGAAGATCTAAGAAAGAATAATGGGGTGAATTCTTTATGACTACAAGTTTGAAGGAAGCAGGTAATAAAGGAGTAAGTGTATGAGTGTTATGGGTATGCATGTGGTCATGGAGTAACAGTGTCAAATTACAACCATGTGCACTGAACTGATGTGGATAGGGTTAGAGGGCATTATTATTTTGTGGGATAGAATCACTGGCCTGTGCTGCATCTAAAATTGCATACTACATTTGTGTTAGTTAGTTAGTTAAAAAAACGTGTTGCCTGTGGTGGAACTCCTATAGAAACAATTTGGCCTTTTTGCGTCACAGGAGGTACTCATCCTCTTGAAATAGCTATCAGGAGGGCCCTCCTATCACTAGCCCTAGTGCACCCCTATTCTTTATGGAAACTGTGGGTGTGGCTGAGGGGGCACAGCTTCTATTAGCAGGTCTCTCAATCAAGGTCACCGAGACCATTCTCCAGTCCAGAGCTCCCATCACAAGGAACTTGTGAGACAGACAGCAGGACCCAGTTAACTGCCTAGTTGGTTAAGTGCTGGAATTCCTGCAATAATGTGTCTTGAGAAGGCTAACACCTTCCATGTGGTGGCAATAACTGCTTTCCACGCCCCTCTGAATGGCAAATCAGTGGCCAGAGACCCACTGAGAGACTAATATTAAGGTTTCTCCGTTAACAATTAGACGACAACAAGTGCCTAGTTGACAAGAGACTGGTATAATCAACTCCTTCAACACACAGGAGGTGTTTTTTTTAGAATTTTATATTAGTGCAGAGACCTGCAAGTGATCTATGTGCATGTTATGCTTTAGACTGTTGTGCAGTTCATCCCTCCACTTCTTAAAAAATTTCACCACTTAATGACTGTTATCACTGCCTAACCTTCTGTCCTACATTGTGCTCTTTGCTGGTTCATCCTGTAATCTGTGTGTGTTTCTTTGTCAGTGCCTTTCAGAGAAACGCCCTCCTACACAAACCGCCGGCGTGTGACAGTAGGAGGTGGCACTCTGACCCCATCACGCTCCCTACTTCGCTCCGCCTCCGACAACAACCTGAATGGAGTTGTAACTGGTATTACCCACTCTCCGGTACCCTCTCTGCACAGTCTGCCCCCTCTGGCGCCCCCAGGCGGCGAGGCAGTAGCCGACGGTAGCCTTCAAAGCACCGGCAGCTCCCGCTCCTCCCATTCACGTTCACCTTCCCTACACCGTCTCAGCGAGGAACCCGATCCACACATCCTGCGTAGACATCCCACATACACACACGGGCGTGGCCGCCTCAGGTGAGCGCCTAATCTCTAAATGCTGATAAACTACTAAATGAAATAAATTTAGTTTCATTTATAATCCAGTTTTATTAAAATGTTATAAAACAACAGACAGCAAAAGAAATGTGCACACATTTATCTTAATCCAGAAATTCCAGATTTTATGTATATGCAAACTAAAAGCAATCAAAATCATATGCCAAAGTTATATTTACTGTTGTCAAATGGCCTGCATTTGCTTGCTTTATTATTATCTATAAAAAATAGCAGTAACTCAACAGGCAAAGAACTCTCACTGAAATGCTTACAAACTAAAGACTTGTATGATGTTCAATACATTATGCTATTTTGTCGCAAAGTTGTTCATTTATTTGTTTTGAAGCATATATATATATATATATATATATATATATATATATATATATATATATATATATATCTTATTCCCTTTTTTATTCTTTATGATGCACTCAAAACAAATGCTTGTCTGGTGGGGCTTGAACCAGGTCTTTTATTTCTTCTTGGTATTCCAATCAACTCAGTGCCTTAACCATTTGAGCCTTCACTGCCCCCCCCCATGCCCCAGTTAAGGCCCCAAGCACAAAAACTGCCAACCAGTTTTGTGTGTATGGGACTGAATCATGGAGGGACAATTGGGGCCGGTGGTGGGTCAAATGGTTAAGGCACTAAGTTGTTGTTGACCAGAAAGACCTGGAACGAATGATCATATTGCATTAGCTAATTTATCCATGATCCCCTGGTTGACCAAAAAATGGACAAATTTGTAATTCGTCCTCCTCAAAAAAGGTGAGAAAGAGCCCACCAATTTGGGTCGCAATGCAGCAATACTGGAAACACGAAATGCAGGAAATACTAAGAGTGATATTATCATCAAATGTGAAGGGGGGCACTAAAATATTTTTTGGGAAAAAAGGGGGTCTCAGACAAAGAAACGTTGGGATCCACTGCTGTATAGTATATGTGACAAATAAAGATGTTTTAACTTGACTTAGGGAGGCGTTCGTCCAATATAGGTTATATAGGTTAAAAGCCACTAGTCTAAGGGGACAAGAATAGATTATGGAATATCATAATTAGCCAATCAAGTTGGAATATCACTGGTATACATTGACATTAATCATCTGAGCCCTGGAGATAAAGTACTCATATGGCGTATACCTGTTAAAGAACAACATTGTTGACGTTAAAAGCATAGCTTTGATTGACATTTGAGTATCCTAAGTTGTATTCATCACATGAATTGATTCGTCCCTGAGTCCTGGTGCTTTAGATGCTACGGTGTGTTTTGTTTGTTATTGTATTCTAACACGCGTAGAGACGAGGCAGGCTTGGGTCCCATGGCATTGTGGGGTGGACACTTGAGTCTCGTGTTATAGCATGTTATTGGATTTTACTGCAATATTGTCTTCAGTCTTGTTTATTGCAGGAGGATTACAGTTAGGGGGACTGATGGGATTTCTAAGACGATTTATAACTTGTTGTTATTCCAGCATGGGGGAGAAATGGGGGATAATGCTTTCATTTAAAGCCAAGCTTTTCATACTGCTTTGTGGGTAAACAAGAAGCACTTGGAGTTGTTTGGATTAGCATAGATGCTGATAGTTATGCGGTGCTGTTTAGTTTTTTTTTCTCCTTCTATCTTGACCTGACTGACTCTTGTATAGCCTTCGATTGGCATCGTTGCTATACTAAGAAGCATTTTACAGTCTCTCTCTTTCTCTTTGTCTCACACACCCACACTGAGGACCTGAGGGGGTGTGTTTGCTGTGTTCTGTCCTACTTGTCCATCTGTCATTGTGTACTAATACAATGTCCCCTCAAAATCATCACCACTGGCACTTGTTATCTGACCACAGAGGGGTGTGTAGCTCTGTTTGTGTGTGTTGTAATTGTCTCTGCCCACGAGGTGAGTTCATGTGCAAGGGTATCATGGTGTACCATCTCTCTCTCTCTCTCTCTCTGTCTCTTTCTCTCTCACTCTCTCTCCCTTTTTGAATATTTGGTTTGTGTCTCGCTGTGTCCACCTGTCTCTCCCTAAGGTAAGTGTGAGGACCAGGGAGTGTGTAATTAATAGCATTGTCAGTCCCGCCCACTCACTTCCTGCTCAGGGTTAGGTGTGAAGCAATGGCCCTCTTCTTTTTTTACCAACTCCAAATGTGCATTCTGTAATTTTAGCTAGCAATTCGCAGAATATATCTAAAAAAACAGCTTGTTATGTCACGAAGGCATGAAGATGCTTGAAGACGAGTCCTAGGAAAAGGACACAGCGAAATTGATGGGCCATCAAGTTTTGTTAAGACAACATAAAAGCCTAAATAAGTAATTCTTCCCAAAATTAACATGAAAAGCAAATAAAATACAATCAAACAAAAGCAAATCAAGAACAACCAATAGAACAACAAAAAAGTACCTGAAAACCTTCTACTTTATAGAGGAAGGAACAGTTCTGCTGATGAGCTCTTAGCCATGCCTACTGGATAGCCGTAGCGTACAAAGCGAGACGCATCACAGTCCACTGTCTTTGCAGTCCCATTCTGTAAGTAACAGAGGGTATAAAATATTGATTAAAACCTCCGCTTTAATGGCATCAGTGAACACCGTGTGCAGTATGACTGAGTGATCGCATAAATATGTGTGACTCATATTGTCATTGGGTTCTTCTTGGAAGTTTGTGTGACCATGTTTGTTGTAACCATGTTATGACAGGTTGTGTGTTCAAGTTTGGTTAGAGAAAAACTTTTAATGATTAAGTTTTAGTATTTAAGTGATGTAGATTACTAGCCCATGACCTGCCCTAAGAAGTTGCTCTCCTTGCTTGGACTGTCCATCGGACTCGTTTACAATTTTCCCAAGGTGGGTTGAAGTTGTCTCGCTGATCATATCATTAGGTCTGATGCTCCTATCGGCTCTTGGTTTGACGGTCTTGGTAGAAGAAGTCACACTTTGGGGAAGAGTGTGAACTCTTCTGGCACTGACAGAACATTATCAGAGGATCGCGACGCTCATTAATGGTCTGTCGGTGAAAATATCAAGAAAGCGATAGAAGACAACAGATATTAGCATAAGATTATAGAAATCTTTTAAAATTTCAAAATTGTTCTTTAACAATCAGGCCTGATTGTTAATACAGATTATCTATCATTATGACACGGTGACGGGGTTTATCTTTGGTCACTTTATATTGACACAATTTTGCGACTACATCAAATGTTTTTTAAACTTTTTTTAAAACCTATTCAATGACGTTCGACTTGCATCGATAGGTTAAAATCCGTTCTGTCTGCTTACATAGCAGATGCTTATGCACGTATCGTATTTATATCTGATAAATTTCCACCGATATCTGAAAAAATAACGGAATTCAATTTGCTTACATATCTGATCTGTGCCGAAAAAACCGAACTGGGCCAGGTAAGAGATGCAGTGTAAATGTGGCCTAAGTTCAAACCTGTTTTTCCCTATTTTGCACTCAGTTTTAGCTCATTTTTGTTCAATCTTTCAGTTTATTTACAATCAGATTTTTGTTTTTGTTGTTTTGGTTTTCCTTTTTCTCTTTTTACAATCTTTTACTCTCAATAACTTTCTGCCAAAGACGTGTTCGCAGTGTTCAAACTCAGCAGTCTGTAAGAATCCCAGCAGACTTTGAACCCAAAGATACAGTTTATTTACAGCGTGACTATTTTACATATATTTAGATTTACAGTATTCGCACTTATCCAGAGCGACTTACGTTTATCTCTTTTATACAACAGAGCAATTGGGGGTTAAGGGTCTTGCTCAGGGACCCAGCAGTAGTCGCTTGGTGGAGCTGGAAATCGAACACAATCTTCGGGTTGGTAATCCATCACCTTAACCATGAGCCACCACTTCCCCTTATAAACACTAAACAAAACAACAAACATCACCATGACAACACTAACTTAAATTGCCTTAACTAGACTAAACATTGCAGCGGTACAGGGACAAACTGTAATCCACGACAAAGACAAAGGAAAATACAAGGGCTATAAATACACATAACCAACCAATAGGAACAGGAAATCATGGACCAGATCACGTGACAGGAACACGTGGGACACAAGGATCACATGACATAGAACCAGACAGGAAGTAAATAAAAGACAGAAAAATAAACAATAAAACATAAACAAGAAACCTGATCCTTACACTGTTATAAATTTATCACCTGTTTTACATATTTGCAACCCAGCTGCTTAGACGCAAAATAAACCGCCCAGAGCTCATGGAAAACAATAACAAACACAAATAAAATATTGCATTATTCTAATGCTTCAGTCTAATATTTCGAGCCAATCATTCGAACATGTTGATGAAATCCTCTGTGACGGTTTAACGTTTGGAAATAGGCTTCGTTTCAATAAACTTTGTAATAACGGCAAACTGTGATGACTGCGGAGACGGTGAGCTTAATTGTGCATTCCGATATGTAAAGACGAATATTAACAGGATACGCCGGGGAAAAGACGAATGATTATGACTGAGTCTGGCTGTTAAAGTGTAAAAGAATGTAGATTAACCTGAGGTACTAAATTAAAAGCAGGGTTGTCCTTAAAATCGCAATCATTTTTAGGGAATTTTGTTAAAAATGCTTGATGTACATAGAATAAATCTGAAATCATACAATCCTTCTTGATTTTATTTAACTGTTGTATTTTAGCTACAAGCTAGAAAATTACGGTGCCCGAGAGGAGACATGTCCGGTTCAGTTTTGTCGTTGGCCACAAGATCATTTTGTCGAATTGCACCATGTTTTTTTGATATTCTGTTATTTAATAAATCTACCCCATCTTTACATCTCATCTCGACTGCCGTGGTCACCGTATGTGCGGTTACAGTCAGTGTGTTCATTACATTTTGAAAGTAGTTCCATCAACATATCTGTTGAGTTCCCACGTTTCCACGACAAAACTAAGACAGAGGAACCGAACGTCACCTCCAAGTCACCGTAATGAGGTGTTTCTTTTATTTTTTTATAAATTGAAACCTGAAGATACGAGAGTCACATTGAGGCCCTTCTTCATTTCTGCGGTTTCATTACACCACCAATTTATGAACTCTTCAGCAAGAGAGAGAGCAAGAAGGAGAAGGAATAGAGTGATTTATCGACAAAGAAAAGGAAATCCATTTTGTTTGTGCGGCCCAGGTAAATGAGGTGTCAGTCGGAAAGAGCATCCGTTCAGTCTGGAACCTTCTGTGATGGATTCTACCCTCAGGATATCTCCAAGGCGCAGGTCACCCCCTCACCTCCTCCAGCAGACGCAAGCAGGCGGACGGACAGAGGACGCGGGGGCAGGATGCTCGTTTTCTATTAGCTCGGAATGTGCGACGGCTGCTTAGTAGGTCAATTCGATTCTACCCGTCTGCAGACTTGTCCTCGTTCATGCTTCAAAAAGTGGACCTGGAAGTGCAAAAATGGTATACTCTCGTATACTCTCAAACCTTGTAAATAATTCTCTCTGTCATTGCAGAATGAAGGTGAACAGGAAAAAGTGGGAGGTAGAGAGGGAGTGGTTTTTCATCTCCAAATTTGCTAGAAGGTTGGGTTGACCCAAATACATACACAAAAGCATGCAACCGTGAGACCTTGCGGAAACACAGCCCGTTTAATTAGCCCGTGTTGGGAGAAACAGAGACTCAATACAGACTACGGAACAGACAGCGAGACACAAGAAGCAGAAAGAATAGAGTGACTATGATCATCATTCCATCACCGCCAGAAAAAAAATAGCTTTTTAAGGCTCTCAAATTAAACCGCTCTGACTTAGCGCTTTACTTTTTCACCTCTTTCCATCACTCAAGTGTCACGTCAAGCTGGTATTATTGTCCTTCCCCCATACGTTGGTTTTACAGGTCCAGGGTTGGTGGTGGTGGGGTGACAAGTACTGTAACACAACATTAAGATGCCCAGGATGTCTGGAAAGCTACTTTCCTTTGCCACTATCTTACATTTACATTATTTGGCAGACGCCCTTTACCAGAGAGACTTACATTTATCTTTTATACAGCTGAGCAATTAAGGGTTAATCAGAGGTGGGTAACCAAATCTGCACTCCAGTAAGGGTACATGTACTTATGGCAAAATTTACTCAAGTAAGAGTAAAAAAAGTTTCAGATGAAAAAAGTACTTCGGTAATTAGTGAATTTCAACCTACTTGGCGAGTTTTTACATCCCGTCTCCTCCAAAGTCTCTCTGTTCTGAGTCAATCTCAGTCCTATGATGGACATTAAGATCACATCACCTGTCATTTACATTTAAATTGTTTGTAGGTTCACATAATATTTGTTGTTGCATAAGAGTGCATATGAGCAAAAATATTTGGGCAGTGTGTGAAAAGGTTAAAGTGTCAGTAGAGACCAGATGATTATTAATCGGGGGTAAATAGGCATCATTTTGACACTCACCGTTCTCATACGCTGTGATGTCAGTTCGGTTTTCATGCACAGCATGAATTTTAGACATCTTGGAGTAAAAACATAGCTTAAACCTGAGGACACTAGTAATGATCTGCCTTTAATAACACACACACACACACACACACACACACACATACACATACAGACGTTTTCCTCTGCTTCATCTCACAGTTAAACATGCACTAAACTTAAGCGGGAGATTCGTTACAGCCACTCGTAAAGCAGCCTCTCCAAAATCTCGCCAGACTTACGAACAATTTATAGAAACTAATTATATTAAAAATTCTTATATTTATTACCGTGTGTCAGTAACGGAGGAACAAAGCGAACAAACAAATGTAGCGAAGTAAAAGTAAGGGTTTTTTTACTAAAAATGTACTCGAGTACCAGTAAAAGTACTCTAAAAGTAAAAGTTACCCAAAAAATTTACTCAAGTAAATGTAAGTGGTGGCTCATAGTTAAGGTGTTGGACTACCAACCCGAAGATTGTGGGTTTAATTCCCAGCGTCACCACTGCTGGGCCCCTGAGCAATTTTTTCTGTGGGAAGTGGTGGCTTATGTTTAAGGTGTTGGACTACCAACCTGAATATTGTGGGATTCTCAGCTCCACCAAGCCACCACTGCTGTTGGATGCATGTACGTCTTCATGCAGTAGAGTCTTCATGGGTTCTACTGCATCCCTCAAAACACGGGCAGTCCTGTGCAGTGTTAGCAGCTTCGGTTTATCTCATCCAGATTTACGGTATTTGGCAGACGCCCTTTTCCAGAGCGGCTTACATTTTTATCTTATTTTATATACAATTGTTAGGGGCCTTGCTTAGGGGCCCAGCAGTGGTGGCTTGGTGGCGCTGAGAATCAAACCTAGGGTGTGTCGAGTATCCAAACTCTGAGTACCAGTACTTATGAAAATAGTTATTTAAGTAAGAAAAAAAAAGTATCCAATGAAAAAATCTACTCCAGTAATTAGTTACTAGTTTCTTCTGATTTAATTGACACAAAGCAAAAAACGCTGAATTTCTAACTACTTGGCGAGTTTTTATATCCCGTCTCCTCCAAAGTCTCTGTGTTCTAATTCTATAAATCAGATTAAAGTAAAGTCAGTCTCAGTCCTGTGATGGAGATTAACATCACATTACCTGTCATTTACAATCACATGTCACACACACACACACACACACGTTTTTCCTTTGCTTTATTTTCTACCATTTAAGATCATTTCCTTTATAAATATACTTTATTTGAACAGTTTATGTTTATGTAAATGCATTATTTAGGTAGGAATAAAATAAACTCCAATCCCATATGAATACTCTACACTTTAGTCAGGTGTCAAAAAAAAACCTTTAGTGTGGTGTCCAGATTTTTGTATAAATTCAGGATGTTCGTCCCATTTTGCTGTCCCAGTTTGTTGATTTCATCAGTAACTTTTTTTACTTGACTTAATTGAGTAAATATTTCCATAAGTACTTATACTTTTACTTGAGTACAGATTTTGGATACTCAACCCCCCCCCCCCCCCCCTTTCAACCGGCAACACGTCTCGTAAAATAGCCCAATCGAATTAAATGTCCAAAATTAGAAGTCAATCGGTGCGAGTGATAATCACACAGTGTAAATAATCAGATCAGACATCAAGATCAGATTCTGATCTGAGAGAATCACCAACTAGCCGTGGAGGCTTGTGAAATATTTGGCATGCTAAATATCTGGACCTGATCTCCAGGAGCTCTGACTGAAAAATACCTCAGCGATGACCGATAGCCAATAAGAGAGCAAGATACCAGGCAGCGGGAAATTCGGGGAGGCGTTATAGACCACAATATCAGCAAGCATTAATAGAAAGACTCCATCTCGGTCTATTTGGGCTCAAGAAATGGATCAAATCAGTGCATGGACCATTTGTATGGTGAACTTTTTGCAGGCTACCATTTTTAATAACATTTCCAGACTCCGACTTTATGCGTGACCTTGTGTTATTTTCTTATCGGTTCTTGTGTGCGTTTTGGTTGTGAAAAGTAATTTACGGATTGAACAGCATCGTCTTCCATTCTTCCGATTGTAAAGTCATGCAGTGTGTAAACTCCTGTCGTGCTTGTGAACACAGCAGCAGCTGAATGTTACCTCAGATATTCATACAGTGTGAAAACAACAGCAGATCTGAAAACCTGGAAAATTCCGCAGTGTGAATTCAGTCCTATTGTATAAGTAAAAAATAACATCAATTAATTATATCAAAATCAGAATGTAAGTTTAATGTGTGTGGTTTAATGTGTGTGGATTAATGTGAGGATTAATGTGTGAATTACTGTGTGTGGATTAATGTGTGTGGATTAATGTGTGTGGTTTAATGTGTGTGGTTTATTGTGTGTGGTTTAATGTGTGTGGATTAATGTGTGTGGATTATTGTGTGTGTGGATTAATGTGTGTGGATTAAGTGTGTGAATTACTGTGTGTGGATTAATGTGTGTGGTTTAATGTGTGTGGTTTAATGTGTGTGGATTAATGTGTGTGGATTAATGTGTGTGGATTATTGTGTGTGGATTATTGTGTGTGGTTTAATGTGTGTGGTTTAATGTGTGGATTAATGTGTGTGGTTTAATGTGTGTGGTTTAATGTGTGTGAATTACTGTGTGTGGTGGGTTTATTGTTTTTAATGTGTGTGGTTTAATATGCGTGGTTTAATGTGTGTGGTTTAATGTGTGTGGAATTACTGTGTGTGGATTAATGTGTGTGGTTTAATGTGTGTGGTTTAATGTGTGTGAATTACTGTGTGTGGATTAATTGTGTTTAATGTGGGATTAATGTGTGTGGTTTAATGTGTGTGGATTAATGTGTGTGGATTAATGTGTGTGGATTATTGTGTGTGGTTTAATGTGTGTGGTTTAATGTGTGTGGATTAATGTGTGTGGATTAATGTGTGGTTAATGTGTGGTGGAATGTGTGTGGATAATGTGTGTGGATTAATGTGGTGTGGATTAATGGATGTGGGATTATTGTGTGTGGTTTAATGTGTGGATTAATGTGTGTGGATTAATGTGTGTGGATTAATGTGTGTGGATTATTGTGTGTGGGATTATTGTGTGTGTGTGGATTAATGTGTGTGGGTTTGTGTGTGGATGTGTGTGTGGATTAATGTGAATGTGTGTGGATTAATGTGTGTGGATTAATGTGTGGTGGTTAATGTGTGTGGATTGTGTGGAATGTGTGTGGATGGTTTAATGTGGTGTGGATTAAATGTGTGTGGATTAATGTGTGTGGATTATTGTGTGTGGTTTAATGTGTGTGGATTATTGTGTGTGGATTAATGTGTGTGGTTTAATGTGTGTGGATTAATGTGTGTGGTTTAATGTGTGGTTTAATGTGTGTGGTTTAATGTGTGTGAATTAAACCAGACCAACCAATTAAACTCTTTCTCTCCCTCTTTCTTTCTCTCTCTCTCTCTCTCTCTCTCTCTTTTTTTCTCTCTATCTCTTTAACTCTCTTGCTCACTCTGTGTCTATCTATTATCTTTTAAAAGCCCATCGTTCTGTTCTCTGTCCTGACTCATGTCTCTACCTCTTCTTACTCATCCTCTTATGTTTTATGTGCTTCCTCATCTTCCGTTCCTCCTTGTCTCTCTGTCCATTACCGCTTGCAAGATGTTGTCCGTCCTCTCCATGTATCCCTACACTAATTGGAAAACCATCGTTAAGTTCAACATCCAGCCTGGAGTAAGGACAGAGAGAGTGAGGAGGCGGGGGGGTGGGGGGGTTTGGTAGAGGGGTATTTTGAGTGTGTTGATGGATTTTGCTGGTGATATGAATCAGAATTTT
Source organism: Bagarius yarrelli (assembly GCA_005784505.1). Taxonomy (NCBI): domain Eukaryota; kingdom Metazoa; phylum Chordata; class Actinopteri; order Siluriformes; family Sisoridae; genus Bagarius; species Bagarius yarrelli. The sequence goes on from VCAZ01000011.1 coordinate 660,115, forward strand.
TTTGTACAGGAAGCCTGGAGAAAAAAATAACATTAGAAGGTTCGGACGATATCGGTGTGAAAATGAAGTATTGGATGAGAAGAGAGAAGGAAGAGGAGAAAGGGACAAGGGAGGAAGAAAAAAAAAGGGGCAAGCGTTGAGGCGTCACACATTGTGAGAGGAAATCGGGGCTACAGAGGAAGCCTATTATTGCTTTAATACGTATACGTTCTGGGATGATGTGCAGGTTATTCTGTGTGCGTGCTGTACTATAAGTGGAGAAAAAGAGATGTGTGTGTGTGTGTGTGTGTGTGTGTGTGCGGGCGGGTGTGTGCGCGTTTGCATGATGAATGGGCAAGTGGGGAGGCTCTGAGATGAATGAGACAGCTGTAGAGCCGCGGCTAGTCAGCCTGCAGCTGCATTAACATTCCGAACCTGTCTCTCGACAAGAACGAGGGACGGGTAAAGAGAAAGAGAGAGAGAGGGAGGGAGAGGGAGAGGGAGAGTGAGTGGCTTGCTTGCCATGACGGAAAGGAGTAAGGAGAGAGAGAGAGAGAGAGAGAGAGAGCAAGAGAGAGAGTGAGTGAGTGAGAAAGAGGGAGGAAAAGAGGGAGAGTGAGTAGCTTGCTTGCCATAAAGGAAATGAGTAAGAGAGAGAGAAAGAGAGATGGAGTGAAATTGCAGGAGAGGGGAGGGCAGGAAGTCTGAGAGGAGAGGAAAAAAGTAAGAGTGGGAGAGAGAGAGAGAGAGAGAGAGAGAGAGGAGGGGCGTGTGTTGATTACAGCACTCAGAGTCGTGTGTATGTGTGTGTGTGTGTGTGTGTGTGTGTGTGTGTGTGTGTGTGTTTGCATGGCTGGCAGTTTAGGATGGGGGGTACATCTCACTCCCTGCGCTAATCAATCCAGACCCCCCGTCACCGGCATGTTGTCATTGCTGACGCTCGGCGTGCAGGTTAGAATGTGCAGAGAGGGAGTGTGTGTTCAGGAGTGTGTGAGCCCAGGCACGGCGAGAGAGCGCAGTCGCGTCAGCGCAAGCGTGTGTGTGTGTGTGTGCGTGCGACTGAGAGCCGTGGGGAGCGGACATGCCCAGCTCGCCCGAGCTCTCGGCACGCCGCACGACAGGCAGCTGCTAACGGGCGTGAGGGAGAGAGAGGAGAGGAAGAGGAGGAGGAGGAAGAGGAGGAGGAGGAGACGAGCAGGAGATCAGCGAGCTGCTTTTGCATGACGGCCTGGCCGGTCCAGGACTATTGAGAAGAGGACCTGCACACACCGAGTGTGTGTGCTCACGCACCTGTTTATGTGTGTGTGGAGCCACACACACCTGCTCGTACTTTACGGGACCATGTCAGTGACCACCGCATTTGGCTACCAGCTGCCTGGCATCACCACGGTAACCTATGTTTTTGTTTACAGCCCTGGGACGGTGCAACGGGATGTCAGCCCTCCACCCGCCGGGTCCTCACACACACTCGCTGGCGCGCGTGGGCCCAAGCGGAAACTCTACAGCGCCGTGCCCGGGCGCACCTTCATTGTGGTCAAGCCCTACACACCCCAAGGGGAGGGAGAGATCCAGCTGAACCGTGGAGAAAGGGTCAAAGGTTAGTACCACCTCCATGTGACCCCAGTGAACAAGTCAATCGTTTCTATCAAGATTTACTCATGATGTAATGTGGAGTGTAAGCAGGATGATGGTGTACTGAGCGTGGCATGGGGTATTTCGATTGGGGATGATGATGATGATGATGATGTGTTGCCAAGATTGTGCCCAGTGTATGAGAGCAGGATTTCTAAGGTTCTAGAGCACTGAACCTCATATCTTATTTAAAAACTGCAAATAGTTGGATGTTTTAATAGATTTATATGAAAATATTTTTCTGAATAACTTCATAATTAATCTAAAAATAGTTTCAAATATTCTCGATTACTTTGTTCTATAGATTTTAATAGAAAATTATTTTCTGGTGTTTTAACTTATTTAAGTGAATTTCTGGCCTTTAACAGATGGAACTTATTCAGCGCGAATTACATTTAACTTTTTTTTTCCAAATGAGCATTTTAGGGTTGAGGGCCTTGCGCAGGGGGCCCCTTGTTAGTTCTGGGAATTGAACCCATGATCTTTCTTTAACCACTGAGCTACCAGTGTGCATTGAGCACTGGTTGTTATGGATGTGGTGTTAATGTTTAATCTGTAAAGTTATGACGCTGTGTGTTGTTCCATGTGAGCTGAGGATGTACAGGTGAGTTCCGAAATATATCATTCCTCATATTTATAAAGGGTTAAATGAGAAAAATAATGGTTTCTATAAGGGGTTATTACTAGCTCAGTGTTTGATTTTGTTCTGAGATCGACTGATAATAATACAGAAAAACTTCGATTTAACGAACTAATGGGGGGGGGGGGCTATGGGACTTCATCTGCTACACACGCGAGTAAACAACATTGGTTAATTAGGGAATTTAACAGAATTTGTTCGCTACATGTGAACGTATTTGTATTCGATTTGGACATTACCCCTCTGCGGATTTTGTCTCTTAAATCGGATGTCCAGTGATTCCGGGACCATTATATTCAAATTTGCTTAAAATAAATTTATATGTAAAAGTCTATTTCAGCGGTTTTTAGTTCCAACCCACAAGAGGGCCCCAGCAAGCTCTGTGGGGGTCACGTCATAAAAGTGTTGAGCAGTGAGGAGCATTTAGGAGAACGATCATATGGCATTAGCTAATTTTATCCATGACCCCCTGGTTGACCAAAAAATTGGACAAATTTGTCATTTGTCCTCCACAAAAACGAGCGAGTGTCACTGATTCCCCTTCAGCAGCTGATAGTATTGAATCAGACATACTGGACCCAGTGAGGAAGATACCACCAATTCGGGTCGCAGTGCTAGAGATACTGGAAACACCAAATGCAGGAAATACCAAGAGTGAGAATATCATTAAATGTGAAGGGGGACCTAAAATATTTTCTTGGAGAAAAAGGTGTCTCACGACAGGTGAAATGCTGTGATTGGCTAACAGTTTTAAATAAAACTTACTCATGCTTGTGTGGTGCAACATTACAGCCAGATCCAATATAACCGGCAGATTTTTTGTGGAGGCGGAGCTTATCCACACTATTACGTCATAGAGTAGAACACATTAAAATCTACCGTTTTGTCAATATTTTTAGACTATTACAGGATGGTTTTATATCACAATGACCCCAAAAAAGAAAGGAATTTTAATATTTCACTTTATCACCTCCCTTAAATTGTTTCTGGAAACACATATTAACACAAATGTCTCCAGGAAAGGAGCGGAAATGGGCGGAGCTTATGATACGAATTCTGTCCTTTTGTCTCAGAGTCTGTAGCTTTCTCTTCTTATTTCATTTTAACTCCTCATCTTTTTATGTGTGTGTGTGTGTGTGTGTGTATTTCTATAGGAAAGAGATGCTAACAATTCTGACCTAACCTACCTAGACACTCTACCTAGCTTTCTCTTTTTAATACATTTTAACTCTTTCTCTTTCTATGTGTGTGTGTGTGTGTGTGTGTGTTTATGTGTGTATAAGAGAGAGATTCTAACAATTCTAACTCAACCTACCTAGACACTCTACCTAGCTTTCTCTTCTTTTAAATTACATTTAATTTAAGAGAATTACATTACATTCTCTTAAATTAAGTTAAATTACATTTTAACTCCTCCTTTTTATGGTGTGTGTGTGTGTGTGTGTGTGTGTATTTCTATAGGAAAGAGATGCTAACAATTCTGACCTAACCTACCTGGATAACCTGACCAGTTTAAGCTTTCTCTTTTTAATACATTTTAACTCTTTCTCTTTCTATGTGTGTAAGAAAGAGATATTAACCTTTCTGACTCAACCTACCTTGATACCCTTGTGCCCCAAAGTTGCTGTCTTTCTTTTTTTTTTTTTTAGATATAAATTTATATTGTTGTTTTTTCTGTACAGTTTCATTTTCTTCCATGTAAATCTGCACCCAACAACACACACACACACACACACAGTGTATTTCTACCCTACACAGATCCTCTGAATGAGAACACCAGAGGTCACACTCACCCCATGCCCATGCTTTAGTAGTTTGCAGCAGGTGCTATTGAACCCGGCGGATGCCAGGACGGTCACTGTGCTGCTGGTGGACGTGATGCTTGGAGTTGGGAGCTTTTTGCATTTTTGCCAGCAGAACCCATATGCCAGGAACACGTCAGAATATGACATAACCAGGCCATATGTTTTTATTTATTTATTTAACTGATAATAGTTTTCAGATGTTCCAGTATACTGTACATATTACAGTTCGAATGGAATGACAACCAACAGAATTTTATATTAAATTTTAATTTCATTTTGGTATTAAGGTTAAAAAAATAACCTTTAATGTAAAATGGTTCTTTGAGTGTATTTTCATACTCGCTGGAACAATCTCATTATGCAAAGCAGGATTAAAATTATTTCTTATTTTAATTTTTAGCAGTATTTCTTTTGTCTATCGCAGGGTTACACAAACTGGGGTTCGGAAACCCCTGCAGGTTGGTCTTGGACTTGGTGATGCTGGAAATCGAACCTTAATCTTCCAATTAGCAGCAGTACAACACAATAACCACTGAGCCACAACTTTACGATACTGGAACGCTAGCTCACAAAAAACGCCACAAAAAACACTTATGTCAAGTGCCAAGAATTTACATTTGCTGTATTTGGCAGACTTACATTATTCCCTGTTATACAGCTGAGCAATTAGGGGTCAGGGGCCTTGCTCAGGGGTCCAGCAGCTGGGGCTTGGTGGTGCTGGAAATCGAACCCGGGTCTTCAAGTTGGTAGGCCAACACTTTAACCACTGTGCTACCACTTTCCCACTTTGAGAAAGACGTAGATCTTCAAACGTTCCTTGAAGACATTCAGTGACTCGGCTATTATGACTTGGTATGGAAAGTTTATTTTACAATTTTGGTGCTACAAACCTATTTCATTTTTTTGTCCCTGCAGGACCGCCCAGCCCTGTGCCATTGTTCTTTAGCTTTAGCACTTCCAACCCCTAACGGCTGTACTTCCACCGCCATCACTCTCCCAATCCATTTATAACGCCCTTCCTTTAATCTGCATTCATTAATGCTGAAGTTACTAATAACGAGAGCTATTTTGACTGCCCTATTTTCAGAGCAGCACAGACGAATTCATCCACACCACTGATCTAAAAAACTACACAACGCCATTCATCCCTGCTTAATTACACAATTTACACAACACCTGTGAATTTACAGCTTAAACTGCTATGATGGGATGTAGAACTGATCTAAGAACAGCTATTGTTTTATGCTAATTCTTTTTTTTGGGGGTTGGGGGCTTTTTTTCCTTTATTGATAGGACAGAGGGACGAAATGGGGGAGACAGAGAAAGAGGTGGGATTGGAAAAGACCCGAGCCGGAATCGAACCCTGGTCGCCGGGTGCATGTGTGTGACTTTATGCTAAACCTATTAAACGCTTTTTTACACACTGGATAAAAAAAACTTCTTTTCGGGGTCCTACACAATAAAACGAGGAAAATGAGAATTGCCTTAAATTCTGTAATAGCGGTGTAACTGAAAATCACATCGTTTAGGCAGAAAGATGTTTTCTACATTTATTCCAGGTTTTGTTTTAATTGTTTAGCGTTGTCAGCTCTGGAGATCGACACTATCATGCTGGGAAATCTCCCACACGTTTTTACACTCGTCCCTTCACTTACAAAGTTGGCTCATTTATCCTTCTCTCAAGTTTTCGCTGTCGTTTTCGGTGTTGACTTAAGAAAAATGAGATCCTGCCTGGTAAACGTTTGTTTCCTAATTTTCTGGGTCTTTTTTTAAGTCTCTAAACCTGAAACTTTTTTAGTCCTACTAATCTTCTAAAATGGGTAACAGATTCCATTTTTGTTACATTATATAGCATACAAAATTGTCTAAAATTGTAATTCTTTTTTAGACAGTTTTGCTGATGAGCTTTTAGTTGATTTATGATGGTATCTTTCAGTTTCTGACTGACTGAATACACCTAATCCAGATATTTTGCAATTGGTAGTACAGGAATAGTTGGAAAACAAGCAAGACAAAGTAACTTATCCCTACCAATATTTTTTTATTATAAGATGTCATCTAGGGCTGGACAATAATTCAATATCAATATATATCACAATAGAACAAACTTATTCTTAAACACATTTCTAAAATTTTGATATACATCACCCCCTAACGTTCAGGGCACAGCTGTCAGAAAGAGCAGAACACAATTGGCTACTTGCATAGTGTAACCCCGTCTTCTCATTGCCCCGCCCACTCTCCCAAGCTCTATTCAACATGGCTGGTTTCGGTTGTGCGCACGCGGCCGTAAATGGCACATACAGACGCAAAATCGTAGCACTTCAAGCTGTAGCCCGTTGATGTGCAGTAAGCAGGGTAAGAGATAGAGAGACAAAGGCAAAGAGAAGAAAAAAATAGCCTAGCAGTGTTGCTACACAGTAGCATTTCATCGTCATCCATATAAAGTTTACAACAATCAAATTTTGTAAGTGATGTTGCGTTATAATTTTTTTTGTTGCGATTCGGTGCTGGTGGAATCAAAGATAATCTTATTAATGCCGTCTTGTGTCCTCGTGCCGCGCCTTAGCTTTAAAACAGCATGTGGCTGTGTGTTTTTACCAAGTCAAAACACACAGATGCACTGTTTTTTAGGAAAATGTGTGTCTGTGACACTATTCGTATAAATGACATGCTTAACAAATGAGTTTCTGTTTTATGGAAATGTTTGATTTGGCTTTAATTCAATGCCACTAACTAATAAAGTTTAAATACAAATAAACTAAATAAAGAAATAACAGGTGAACATTAATTTATTTGTAGCGTTTTTTTTTCTTAAATATTCTACAATTTTTCACGCTTTAGAAGTCTTAGCAACTTGATTTCTTACATGTTTGTAGATACAGACCTCTATTGGCAGTTTGTAAGACTTCTAATTTTCATATCGATATCGGAATTATTGTATCGACTGAAATGAAGAAATATATCGTGATATAAAATTTGACCATATCGTCCATCTCTAACGTCATTTGGAAAAATATTCTGTGGTTATCATTTCAGTAGGTGAAGTCTCTGTGTGTGTGTGAGTGTATCAATGGTTTGAAGTCTTACCCAGGACAAATTCCCACCTGATGTCCAATGTCCCTGGAATTCACTCCAATCCTGACAAATTACATTTTGTTCTGCTCTCACACACCTCTTTATACCCAAGATGAGACTTGTAATTAGCTGATTAGTTAAAACCAATACAAACAAGATGCGGTAGTACAGCAGAGTGTCTTGGAAACCCCTTAGGTCTGTCTGGGCAATTTTGCTTTTGTCTACACTGACACTTCTAGGACACTCAAGACTTGAATAGCTGCGTTTACAGGCCATGTGGGTTAATTCTAAAAAAATATTAGGCTACTAGATGCGACGCTATAAGATAAATGGATACAGTTGATCGATACAGTAGTGTTTAAGAGAAAAATAAAAGAGAGAATTTACAGTAAATATGTATTTCATATGGATGATATCGCTATCCAAATCTCTAATTGGATTTTATTTTAATTCTTAAAAAAATAAACAAAAGAAAAAAAGTTTTTTCTAGATTGTTCTGCTACAGGTTTTTTTAAAGTTACTACTTTTTTTCGTTTTTATATGCTATAAGTTATGATGTCATTTTACATTTTAGACATTTTCACTCCCTCAGAATTTCTTAAATAGTCAACAAAACATTTTAGATGTCTGGGTTATCAAGACAACTTAAGTCCTCTCAAAAGTCCAAATAAAAAAATTTAATTTCTTTGCTAACGGTTTTATACCCGTGTGTAAGAGTCTCTCGTTGCGTGCATGATTCTCAATATTCCACACACATGGAATGTTCAACAGTCATTAATCATGTTTGTGAATGTCTAATCCCACCGATAGTTTGCAGACGTTCTATTTTCATGGCTGTCTAAAAGATGAATATGTGCAGATGAAGGAGTAGCAGTTTTTGTGCTTCCTTAAACTGGTAAGGGAACGAAATATGCTCTCAGGAGGTGCTGCAGCTCAGCACCGAGCAGTCCAAACATGACTTCCTCAAAGATGTGTAATAGATGTGTTATTAGACATGTGTGCTGTCTTTTCTGTTAACTAGGGCAGTGATGCAGTGGTATAATAAGTATCGAATATGAATGTCATCGTTGAAGGGAACCCTTTTCTAAAATCACACGTTCTGCATTTGTCTAAATTTCTGCCCGTGATTTAGAATGTAGCTTTAGTTCATATTCAGGAAATGAGCAAGCATCTTCCCGTATCTTAGCAACAGGTGCTTCTGGTTCACTTTTATATGCGCTCTTGCCAAATTATGTGACATCCGAAGCGATGCCCGAAAATCTCACATTGTTGAGATCAGGACAGGATTTGGACTCGGTGAATTTAATAAGCACTTAGGGGAGGGATCGAGTTGTCTTTGAGGAAGCAAAGGGGACTTAAATTTTCCCCTGCAGCCAAAGTCTGTTTTCCGCAATAGTGTCTATGTCAAAAGACTGTACATTACTGCCGGTTCATTATTACGCATATTGAGTTAGACGATACTGTGGCTTATTGCATGTTTAATAAAGATAGATGCATATGCACTAGATTTGTGTTAAATTAAAGAGGTTTTTCTGTACATTTTGTCTTTGTCTGGTTTATATGTGGAAGCTTTTCATATCTCAAATCTTCATAAATTCTCCATTATCGCTTTTGGACAAGCTTTTCAATACTTTATTGGGCTGCACAATACAGGGGTGCCTTGACTTACGAGTCGGGTGTCTGAAGCTGACTCGTAACCCGAATTTTAGCTCACAACTCAAAGCAAGAAATCGGCCAAGAAACGACTCGTATCTTGAAAAACTCGTTAGTTGGGACACTCGTAAGACAGGGTACGTAAATCATATTTAAAACTGTCTAAATCGACAGGATAGTTTTTCAATCTGGCAAACCTGGCTGATCATGTCACCTGTCTGCATGAACAGTGTGTGCAGATCTACGCAAATAAATATCTAACAGGCAGGTAGAACAACCTATCATAATTTTCAAACCGAATATTTTTATTGGACCCTAACCCTAAACCCTAACCCTAACCCTAACCCTGCGTATTCTTTGGTTCTAAACCTTTTACAGAATATATAAACACATAGAAATGAATTTACATCACTTAATGAGTGATATCGAGATGTGAATAAAATGTTTTTAAATCAAATCAAGTCTCGAACTCAAAATTACGAAACATTAAATTAGCTTATGCTGGTCTTTCTTTGGACATACAAAAGAACTAACGCACTAAATGGTGGATATTACAAAAGAAGGAGCTTCATGTCTTGTCTGTTAGCGTGACGGAAAGGACGGGGGTTTGAACTTAACACTTGATTGTAACACCAAGTTTAATGAACTTAATAGTTTAAGTTACATTTGTAACGTTCATAGATTGAAGTCAGAGAACTGTTTGTTTATTTTACTAGCCACGTTCTTGCTGTTTGTCTGTCCCTAGCCTTTTTCATTGGTTTATTGTTTCCCTACTTTCTCCAGGTGTTGCTTGTTTCCTCCTTATCAGGGTGTGTGTATATACCCCTGTGTTTCATTTAGGCTTTTCTCCAGTGCTAATATTAAAATCTTAGTTCCTTTGTCATCATAACCTAATCGCTAAGGTCATTTTCTTTGTTTTTCTCATTTTATATGCTATTGGCTAATGCTAACTGCTAATTCTTGATGCTAATTGCTTGGTTTTCTAGTTTCTCTCTTTTATTCCCTAGGCTTGGATTAAGATTTTTTCCAATCGCCTGTTTCCTTTAGTTGTATTTTGTTTTCCATAAAAAAAAAAAATTTGTTGCATCCAATCCCTTCGTCCTTCGCTCCACTCCACCCCAAAACGTGACAAAATTATAAAAACACAAACTAGATAAACTTAAAAAATGTAAGTACAGTCTACATGACCACCAATTTAAATGTACTCATTTAAAGTTTGGACTCATTACTTAATTTCTGGATGGAACAAGTTTACTTAATTAATTGAGTTTGTTAGACTTATTGGGGTTTTAAGTGCACTTAAGGCAAGTGCTTCTAAAGAAATTTGTTCATTAAAGACAATAAGAAGTTTCAGATTATTTTTTTTTTATACGTGACCTAGTTATGGGAACTGTGGACAACGAATAGCCCAGACAGGAAATCTGGTTGTCTCAGGTGTCTATGGTAGTGATTTGTCCAGAGTTGTAGTCATAAGGACACTGAAATGGAACGTGGGCCTGAGACATACTGCCTGTTATATGTGTGTCCCAGACGAGATACTACAAAGTGTTCTTCGCTAGCTGGCTTAGTGTGACAGCAAGGATGTGATTGATGATATATTTAGTGGAAAAAAGGAGTACAATTACTTTTGAGGGGGTAAAAGCCTAAACCAAACCATTAATGAAATGACTTGGCAAAAAACAATGTATTTAATTTCGTATTTATTCCAGATGCTGGCACTTGGCCAGGATATTAATGCCATCCTTCTGTTAGCGCAGGTACGATGTGGCTAGTCATGTCTTAGTCACACAAAATCTACTGCGTAAATAAAAATATATGACTAAACCCACATACGGTTCTTCAGTACTGTTTAACATGTGGTTTGGTTTATAAACATCAACACAATCTGTAAGGTTAGAAGACGGCCATCTTAGAAAACCTGTAGTATTTCCCGCATAGGAAAATTAGGCTACGTTCACACTGCAGTCAAATGTGGCCCAAATCTGATTTTTTTTTTTTGTCCAGACATGGAATCTGATCTTCTCAATTCCAAACTGTGTCACATCCATATTTTGTATTAAATCAGACTAAGTTTCAGACTGATTGAAGCTGTGTACATGTGCAAGTTTGCATAGCCTCTGTAATAGTCTGTGTGTGCGTGTGTGTATTATTACGTATATCTTTGTGTTTGATCTTCAATCCCAAGGTTAATGTGACTGCTGCGTGACTTCCTTGTAATAGTGCAGCACCTGTACACCTTTATAACCTCACCTCTTTTCAACCCTCTGCCCCCCTGCTTTCTACACCACCTGTCTCTCTTTCTCTCTCTCTCTAGCACACACACTTACACATTTATATGTCCCAAATTATTACCCCTGTGGCCCTGTGCTCTCAGATGCAACCTGTCCAGCACAAAACAACCTTCTGCTCTAAGCATATCCTACATCATCTCTCTCTCTCTCTCTCTCTCTCTCTCTCTCTCTCTCTATTTCTCTATTTTCTCTTTATACCCCATCAGAATAGATTCTGACTGTGGGTCAAAAACAGGTTAAAGACACAAAGTGATTTATTACTGTCTATTTCTTACCTCTCGCAGCTCAAGCTCTGTGTGCGCTTCTTTTTTACACTTGCTTCTTGGACATACTAGCTGACATTTCTTTGAGTTTTGACATCTAGAGTGACGTTCACATCGGTTCTCTCAGGCTCAAAGTGTCCAAGCTTACCGAGTCGCTAACTGCTCCCAAGGACAGACTACAGGCATGCACAAAAGCCTATCGATTGGCTGGCTCTGAATGATGCGCTGATAAGCCAAGTGTCATGGATGGACTGGAAAAAGCTTTGAGTGGAGGCAAGGCGAGGCTTGACTTAGCAACGGTCCTCATTTAAAATGGAGAGTCTCTTAAACCCACAGAAAATCATAACAGATTCGGAAATGTATAGAATACTAATTATTTTATTTGACACAAAGACAAAAACCCTAAATGGATGACACAAACAGTACAGAAGAAAATAAAACACATTTGTATACAGCTACCTTAACCAAAATTTGACAGATGCTTGGGTGAGCCCATTCCTAGAGCCGGCCCTCAGCTAGATTATCGCCCAACTGGATCTCCTGCGGGACACTGTGTGCTCTACGCAGATGCTAAGAGGTGTTAACGAGGTTTTCACAAAGCACGGCTGGCTTAAGCGCAGAGAATATTGGGGGGGCAGTGACGACGGCTATGAAACATCAAAACATGACATGACACATTTTCGTCTTATATTTCGGACGGTTTTTTTTTTTGAAATTTCGGTGGATGCCTATAAAAAAAATAGGTGCCCCCTTTATTATAACTCCATGCCCCCCCAGAGGGGGACATGACCCCCAGTTTGGGAATCAGTGATATAAACAGACATCATTTCCACATTCAAGGACAGTACTTTAATTCACACTAGGAAACTAATTCTGTTGTATATTTTTTGGAACTGTTTGTATTTCAAACAGGAAGCAATTAATGAGCTCATTATGCGCTATTCATCGTTAATTCACTGAACAGCAACAAATTGAAACCCGATTGCAGGCTCTGGACGTAACATTACTATTCCAGGCTGCTTTTATTCCTTGTAAATGTTAATGTTTCTAATTGTCTGCGTTTCCTCCGACTGTACTCCAAGTAAAAAAAAAAAAAACAAAAAATGAGCCTGGGAAAAAACTCCGAATCTGAACGGCATGTTAAGAGCATAACAAAAAAAACAAGCCAAAGGAAAGAAGAGAAAAAGAGAAGAGAAGAGAGAAGGGAAGAGAGAAGGGAAGAGAAGCCGAGCAGTTATGTGCTGCAAAGAAAAAAAATGAAATCGCACGTCAGCAATGTGCACGTGCCTGGAAAAACAAAAAATGAATTTTTTTTAAAAAAAAAGCACAAAGTGGGTAAAAAGGCCTGTTGCAATGACATGACTGCACAAAAAAAAATTTTTAAATAAAAAAAAAAAATTTAACCCTCTTCTTTGCTGTCTTTACAATGCACCTGGACTACGTGGGAGCAGTGCACATGGTGGTGCAGACTGAGGTGGACTGCACCTGTCTACATGCTGTTAGAGAGAGCAAAAAGAACTTAGTCGCATTTCATTGTTCTTACTTTCACGTGGCGAGAACAGGAAAGTAGAGAAGAGAAGAGAAGAGAAGAGAAGAGAAGAGAAGAGAAGAGAAGAGAAGAGGGAAGAGAAGCCGAGCAGTTTCCATGGCTGTATGTTAATAGCCTCTGTTCACCGCTGAAGCATTTTATTACATTAGCTCTTTTAGCATGTTAATGAAATCAGGTTGCTTTTCTGTTGTAGTGTCAGAAAGGAATGCAATGCATTGTTCACATGAATGCAAATAACATTTGGTCAAGAAAAAACGTTTCAAGTAGAAATGAATTTCTGGATGTTTTTAAAGTGAACAGTGGTGTATGAGACAGCGTTCAAGTGTACAAAGGCCTAGCAAATTGCCTAATATTTTGACGGGGGGCCACTGACAGCTTGACCATTTGAACAACCTAAAATGTCTTTATTAATATAACATAGAGCAATATATCTGCACCCCTTTCCCCCATTGGGACCCTCTGTCTTTGTCTCTGTCTTGGGCTGCTGACGGAGGGGAGCAGGGAGGCGAGAAGAGTGGATGCAACAGGTATTTATTTAAACAGAAGCAGTACCATTTTAGAAAAAAAAGAGAGAGACAGAACAAAAAAAATAAATAAATACAAATAGTTAGTAATACCTTTAGCGATTAGCATATAAGATAATGGAATCGGACCTGGGAAGGACCAAGCAACCAAATAATATAATTAACGCAAAACACAGAGAAATCAACGGAAGTAATAAGCAACACCTGTAAACAATAATGAAAGAATGAAGCAACCTAGTAACCGAAACATACAGAAGACAGGACGTGTAGAGTCTTTTTCAACTTATAAAGTCTCACTCTTTTACTATATCTGGCGGTCCAGAGGGGGAACTGCAACCAATATCAATACAGTTGTGTTATGCTGGATGTGCTGGCTTATTTCCTTGTTAAGTGTCGGCTGCCGTTTTTCAACTAGCACAGCGCTTACTTATGCATTTGCTAATTTTTTAAACATGAAAAAAAAATTATCCGGCTTTCAGCCAGAAGCGGAAAAAACAGCAAAAAGAGGAGGAAACGAGGAAACAGCAAATGATGCAGTAAATGATGCAGTAAATTATCGAGATATATAAAACATTAAATTGTTTCTTTTTACATTATATAATACACAAAGCTGTGAAACACAACCCTCTCGAACCTGTTTCTCAGTATCAATATCAGTGATCGGATTATTACCACTAATATATAGTCGCGTGAGTCTCGGCATGCTGGACGGATGTTACGGAGTTCACTGTGGTGTTCGCTATGCCAACTAGCGATTGGTTGTCTGAAGCTTAACCTTAACCTAAATTTTAACTCGTAACTGAAAGCAAAAAATTGGTCGAAAGACGTCTCGTATTTCTTAGTTGGGACACTCTGTAAGTGTATGAAAATGGTGTTTATTGGTCAGAAAATAGTATAAAAATGGCATTCCTGAGTGTTAAATGCGCTCAAACCTCAGAAATTGGAACCGCCGCAATTCCAAATGTTAAAAATAAACAACAAAGATAGCTTTAGCGTAAGTAACCTTGTGGCGCAATCTTAAATCTAAATAAGATGAGGCTATTTAATGCTTTAATTAATAGCCGAAGTCACTGATGAGGTTAATAGCGATTCCATCTAACCAGTCTGATCTAATTAATCTCTGATCTAATGTAGGAATCAATTAACACCCTGATCGTGAAAGTGGACTGTTCTGTATTAAATACAGCTTTTCCAGCTACACACGTTATATCCATATGGTCACATGTATGAGTGACAAATCCTGCTGTATAAAGCCTAAAAGTGGCAAATCAGAAAAACAAACTGCTCATTTGTTCTCTGATTGGCCAGAATATAAAACGGAGGCACTGAAAGACTCTGAGTGAGAGACGAGCATGGATGAAGTTATTACCACAAAGGAGATACAGGAGAACATAACGGCCAGGAGATTTAAGGATAGAGCGGTTAAATGGAGACATTAGTACATCTGAGAGAAAGAGAGAGAGAGAGAGAGAAAGTGTGTGTGTTTGTGTGTGTGTGATATTTCCCTGCCTGTGATGGTTCATTAACACACCAGTGGGGAACAGGGCAGCTCCCTGTGTGCTTCCAAATCTGATGAAGGGCAAGTTTTATAGAGCACATAAACATTACACCACATGCACACCGTGTACTGACACGTCTTTTTTACACATAAACACACAGGCATTATATATTCATGTGTTAACACATACACACTGTGTGTATATCTTTACACAAATTAAATCATGTTGAAGCACTTAAAAATCGTTAAACTTTAATTTAACGTTGATTTATTTGCTGATAGATTAATTATATTGTATTTTAATGAATTATAATGGAAAAATGTTTAACAATAATTCCATAATTATAAGCATTTTTTTAGATAAAAAATAAATGCATGCACGAATTCAGCTTTAGTTAAAAAAAATGTTTTTTTATATAATGCCGTTTTCTTCAACTGAAATGTCTGTTTGGCTTTTATAGTATTTAATTTATTTATGGTGTTTAATTAATAACTTAGTTAAACATTTTCATCACAGTAAAAAAATTCAGTATTTGGGATTACTTGTGTTTAATCTATTTTACGATTTAAAAAAAATTCTATTATTACAGTGCTACCTTGACTTACGAGTGTCCCAACTAACGAGTTTAGTTTAAGCTAAGCTTTATGCTTTGAGTTGCGAGTTAAACTTTGGTTACAAGGTCACTTCAGACACCCAACTGCTAGTTAGTGTAGCGAACGCCACAGTAAACGCCGTAACATCCGCCCAGCATCCCATGTCTCACTCGATAGCTAGTCAGACATGCGCGTTAGCAAGTGGAGTCGTCTGATCTCCAAGGTAAACGCTGTACATTATACTTAATAAAACCAGTTTATTCCAGTACATCCTATTCTATTGTTTTTATACAATATTTGTTATTTATAAATTTATTTTTATTATTTAAAAACATGTAACAAAAAAAAATGATGGTGTTTTTTTGGGGAACCGGTACAAATTAATGGCATTTTAATTCATCTTAATTGGAAAAATTTTTATTTGAGTTACTCGTAAGTCAAGGCACCCCTGTACCTAATTTTTTTTTACATATACCTGGAAAATGTTGGCTGTGGGTAAAGAGTGTGTATTTAAATTTTTATGACTTGGAAGATTCATAAGTCCTTATTATCCAGAGCGACTTGTATCTCCTTTTTATACAACTAAGCAAGGGCCTTGCTCAAGGGCCCAGTAGTGGCAACTTGGTGGTGCTGGAAATCAAACCCACAATCTTCCAAATAGCAGTTCAACACCTTAACCACTGAACTACCAGTACACTGCACACTACCACCTATTGCATGTGTTATTCATTTGATGAGATGTTATTTTCCGAAAAGCCTTGACAGTTTTTTTTTTCAGAGTTGACGCTATTGTAACTTGGAATAAAAGAGTGTTAGCTGTTTGTGGATGAGGTGGGATCTGCTTAGTCCTAGTCATAAGCCATGAGCAGTTCTCTGATCTTGATAAAACTCTTTCTTAAAGCCACACCCTTAAAATACACCCTGAAAGAAAAGCATTGTAGCACAAGTGTGCAGGAGGCAGAGCTTCCTGTATTCACAGGCAGGTAGAGATATCTTCTTGCCCTGAATGACAGAATGATGCTGGCTTACATCAATCAGTTGTCTTTCACGGCCACCACACAGAGCCGGGAGAGTTTTGTCCCTGAGCTGATATTAAGCACTGACAGATGCAGCCATGGCTACAGAAAACCAGAAATAAACCTTTTCTATCATTATTTTGCAACTCAGTGTTTACTTTTGATGTAATCTCTAGTTCACTATAGTAACACCAGTGCCTTAAAACAGTATCAAGTACTAGCAAGGTTATTAGTGGATAGTGCTACTTATCGTGTACAAAAACGTCTCTAAGGTTACGTATGTAACCCCGGTTCCTCAAGGAAACGAGACGCTGCGACGCAATGCTATGGGAACTCTTCCTGCGTGACTGTAGTCTTGAGGCACATGACGAATCAGACCGAAAAGCGGGACATTATGAGCTGGCACATTTCAGGTGGGGTGACGTCAGTCGACCAGGAAGTACAAAGGCAAGCATCCATCTAAGGTTAGTAGGCTTTAACCTCAAGTGCATAGCAAGGGATGCCGGTGGTATGGTCAAATACGTAACCTTAGAGATGTTCCCCCTTGGGAACTTGAGCTGTGTCACAGCGCTATGGAAACAAGGTGCCCACTGCACAATACTGCCAAGTCATTGTCTCGGCTGCCAACATAGCCACCTGTGGAAGTGCCCTACCAAGCCGGCAGACTATAATATATAACTCTTCTTTGGTTCCCCACCTAAGATCTTGACTGGCACGATAGGCCCCTGTCCCGAGCGTTGCCAGCTGGTGGAGCATGCCACGTCCTGTGTGTTCAATGTCCAAAACATGCTGTCACTGTGATACGCAGGTTGGGCGCATGCTTTGATAGGCCAGATACAACATAGTGGACCGTGGTACTGCCTCCGTCAGTATACGAACCGCCCTCTATGAAGGAAGTTGTTTGTGAAGGCCAGCCCCTCTGGGTCAGACTCTTTGTCTCACTTCTCCTGCTCTACTTTGATGGTCCTCAGATCCATCCTCCTACAAAAGAGGCCTTGTCGTGAGCACCGCTGGCGTTGCTTCTAATGGATTGTTGGTCGTAACACTCCGCTTCTGGGCAGTGCAGTATGAAGAGCTCTCATGAGACTCGGACGGTGAGGGTGGTAAGAGCATTTACAGTGCTGCCGCCTGCATAGTCGAGTCCTGGAACGCTCTTGGCGTTCCTCATTTCGATCGGTGGGATTTCACACAGCTGCAAGAAGTGTTCTCATAGTGTTGTGAGCCAGCTTGAGTCCCTCAATGGGGAATTGCACAACGTCTAAAAAAAATTGACTGGGGTTTGAGATATTAACCAGATATTTGTATCAAGTATTATAAGTATTTCATACAACATGAGATTTTTGAAGATCTTTTTGCTAATCATTTTACTGGTTTAAGTAACATTTTAGTTACATTCTATAACGTAAAACATCATTTTAAATTTTCTAGGTAGACACAAGGGCATTTTTCAGACAGTTAATTCACTGGTTCTATTTATATTTGCAAAATTTCAGGAAAAAAAAAACTATAAAAAAAACACACTGCACACTGAAAATCTTTTTTACTTTTTCACCATGTGATGCAGATCCATTTCGTGATTTACATCAGCAGTTTCACGAGTCGATTTATCATGACCAAAAAATATTTCAAAGAAAACAATAAAGAAGAAAAAACTAACTCAAGATCCAGAGTTGAAATAATAGTATTATTATTTCAGCCAGAATGATGATTTTTTTTACCGTATGTTTGTCTTTGATCCACACAGTTTACATCTAATGATCAAAAACACCGTCTCCTCTGAAATAATGTCTCTTAAATATATATTGGTTGGATGATTCTGTGACAGCTGAAGCTTCATAACCTCCCACGGAGCTGTGATTCATCTTCAAAGAGTCCGAGTGACTGCAGTTACAGTACAGCATGTCAGAGACTCTGCACCGTCTTTCTCTTCATCCTGTCAAAACCCGGCTTTTTAAAATACTTTCAGTGAGCCCATTTATTGTGCCTCTCTCTCTCTCTCTCTCTCTCTCTCTCTCCATTCTCTCTCTCTCTTTTTTTCTCTTATTTACATTTACAGCATTTGGCAGAAGTTCTTTTTCAGAGCAACTTACATTTATTTCTTTTATACAATTGAGCAATTGGGTGTTGAGGGCCTTTGTTTAGGGGCCCAGCAGTGGTGGCATGGTAGTGCTGGAATTCGAACCCCAGTCTTTCTAGTATCAATCCAACACCTTAACCACCAAGTCACCACTTCTCTCTTTCTCTCTCTCTCTTGAACTGTCTTGAACTCTCTCTCTTTCTCTTGCTCTTTCTCTCACACCTGCACTCTCTCTCTCTCTCTCACTCTCTCTCTCTTTCTCTCATTATGTTTGACTCTCGTGTTTTAAATCTTAATTAATCTGTTGGAACATTTAGTAATTAATAACACTAGGGGTCTCTCAGAGGGATGCTAATTTTAGGTCACTCAGTTGTATTTTATTTCCTAAAAAGAGTTTCATTTAAAATGAAATAGATCATCGTTTATTGTTAAATAAATGTAGGGGGGGGGGTATAATTATGTAGTTATTTAAAGTCACAGTGTCACAAATATGGAATGGAGTACTGTATGTTTGGTAAAAGCCTAAGTGTAAAATTTAAGTGTGTGTGCACATTCTTGATCAATGGAAGGATGGCTCAAGGCACTTATCACACACTTGTAACAACAGACTGAATGGCATTGCAAAAGGATACGCACGTACACACACTTACTGAAATACACAGTGGAATATGGTTCCATTGCCCAGAGCATCGGTCCTGTTTCACATTAAACCACTCTCTTAAAGCCGGGAGTGAGTGTGTGAGTGCATGAATGAGCGGACAATTGTGTGAGTGGACAATTCTGACTGCTTGGGTTTTTTTCAGTCATGAATAAACGCTTTGCTTTGTGTGTGTGTTTAAATGCAGCAAATTATAATGCAGGATTATATAGTCAGTAATTGTGAGAAGTTATATTTTAAGATATAAAGTCATAATTTTGAGATATAAAGTCAGAATAAGTGAATATAGTTGCAATGATGATATATAAAATCAGTATTTTGTAAGATCTAAAGGCGCAACTGTGAGATATTAAGTTGCAATTTTGAGATACAAAGTTGTGAGAAAAGCCATAATGTGCGATAAAAAGTCATAGTTGTGAGATATAAAGTGAGAATTGCGATATATAAAAGCGCAATTGTGAGATATAGTCGCATTCGTAAGATATAAAAGCACAATTATGAGATATTAAAGCACAATTGTGAGATATAAAGTTGCAATTGTGAGAAAAAGTCAGAATTGTGAGATAGAATGTCAAAATTGTGAGATATAAAAGTGCAGTTGTGAGATATAAAGCAGAATTGTTGTGAGATATAAAGTCAGAATTGTGAGATATAAAGTCAGAAATGTGAGATATAAAATCAGAATTGTAAGATATAAAGTCGGAATTGTGAGATATAAAGTCAGAAATGTGAGAAATAAAAGTGCAGTTGTGAGATATGAAGTCAGAATTGTGAGTTATAAAGTCTTAATTGTGAGATATAAGGTCAGAATTGTAAGATATAAAGTCGGAATTGTGAGATATAAAGTCAGAAATGTGAGAAATTAAAGTGCAGTTGTGAGATATAAAGTCAGAATTGTGAGTTATAAAGTCAGAATTGTGAAGATGTAAAGTTGCAACTGCATGTCAGAATTCTGACATATTTTTCTCACAACTGTGATTTTATAACATGCACATTGGTCAGCCAACATTTCTGGTGCTTCTGGTGGCCATGTTGCCGTCCGGATGTCTGTGCTGGTTTATAAAATGTGCAATTTCAGCACGTTTTAGAAAATGTTATGAAAATGTTATGTAGAAAAAATGTTATAGCGTCTCCACCATAACATTTTCTCAAAGGTCTGAAAACAAAAATTGATGTTGTGTGATTTCTTCCAATAAAATTAAGCAAGGTTTAGTATCATATATTATGCTGATGTTAATCTCATTTAGCGTGTTAGCTGTGTGTTAACCAATGGGTAGTCCGATGCCCACTATTCACTCTAAAGGAGGAAATAGGTCCTCTGCTGGGTCATGGAATCTCATCGGTATACAATCAATACGAAATCATAACTCACTTGATCACTAATTACACTGTGTGTGCAAAATGCGACGAGAAATCGGAAATTGAAAGGTGGGCATCCAGGGATCTGAAGGTGGTGAAGGAGAGTTGGACACTGTAGTCACAGAGGTGTGAACTATAAAACATCTAAGTCAGGCTATTTTAGGCACTACCCCCCACCCCACCCCCCAGGGATAAGAAAGAGAAAGGAAGAATGAGAGAGAATGTCAGAAGATGTGGAAAGAAAGACATGGCAGTGTTTATCTGAATCAAACGCAATATTCACCTGACCCTCATGGTGCAAGTTGCTTCTGCGATCATTCACAAATAGCACCCCCCTTTCTCTCCTCTTTGCTTTCTCTTTTCTCTTCTCTCGGTTGTTCAGGGCTCAGCATACCAATGAGCAGGGAACTGCACCACTGCACTCCTCCTCCCCAGGAGTCGTGACTTTCTTCTCATTCCCTCTCTTATATACTGTCTTGCCTCCGGCTGCACTTTTTAGGCCTGCCTCTCATCCCGAATTCTGTTCGGCTGCACATGCAGCCTCTTTTTCTGGACATCTTTTTTTCTCTGCCAGCTGATTATGAGTTTTGACAAATGTTTTAATCAGATTTTTTTTTTTGTATTTTGTAAGGCAAAGCAAAATGGCAACATGGTGTAGATATCTAGGTACCAGTGACCAGGTTCCTGCCCATTTCCTCAATTTCGAGAAGCTTCCAGGATGGACTGGGACTCACTCTGTTCCACTGACCCAAAGTTACAGTTTACATTATATCTGATCATTACAATATGCTGTAATTACAATAACATGCGGTGAAGAGGATGGGTTCACTATTGAGTCTGGTTCCTCTCAAGGTTCCTTCCTACTTTATCTCAGGGAGTTTTTCTTTGCCACAGTCGCCTCCGGTTTGTTCATTAGGGACAAACTGAGACTTTTCACTGTTACTGCATTTTGTGTAAAGCTGCTTTAAGAAAATGTCTGTTGTTAAAAACGCTAAACAAATTGAATTGAACTGAACTGAACTGAATTGAGTTGAGTTGAGTTGAGTTGATATTGCAATGCATTAGATTGACCCCTCATGTGGTGTTTTTGTTACCTAGCCAGTGTTTACGGATCTGGTGGACCCAATGCATTCTCGGGTTTTTAATCAACATAGGCATAATATTTGCCATTTACCCTGTTAGATAAAATTTGAAAATCTAACTGAATATGTTCTATTGTATATTCTGCATGACAAATTGAGCCAAGGTCAATGGGTCTGGGGCTAAAAAATGTAATTCTTAGTATAAACAAACTGTAAAATCGAGTCCCACAAACCCAAACACCACACAAGGGTTAATACCCAAGTAGCAAAGACTTCTTGTCCTGATTTGGCATTGAGCCAGCCCAGCTGGAATTCAGTTAATAATTACATAAGGCAAGTGAACCGAACATAGCCCAGGTATGATAGAGTGAACCGTATCTAAGGCAGCAAACAAAACATGGACCAGTTGTTAAGGGTTCTATTGGGCCCAGATGTGAAATATAGAGCTGTGAGTCACATACTGTATGTGTGACTGTTTTTTTTAAATAAGGTGATAATATATTTTATACACAGAGCTGTTTCCCCTATTTCTTTTGGCAATGTGGGTTTAATGCACTCTATCGACAAGGTTTTATTGAAAAATAATTCAAATTATTTAAAAAAACGATCAAATTTTAATTTACATTCAATCTTTCAGTAAAAGCAATGTACAAATGAGAGAAACAGAGGTAAGCAAATGGAACGAAAGAGCAATAAGTACTGTACTGTAAGACTAAGATACAGTTAGGTTAAGAGTACACAAAGCATAATGATAAGAAAAAAACATTTGTATATATTTAGATTGGACGATATGGCTAACACTGTACTGTGTAATCATAGCTGTTACGTTATGTAGTTTAGGAAATGGTGGGGTAGTGGTTAGCATGTTATCTTATATGGAGCTGTTTCACTCTGGGTGGCCAGCATTTACAATCCTTTTGTTGAGGCTGACTTTTGAAACCAATTTGTTTGGACCTACATACCAAATTAGGGCCAGTTATATTCCTACATTTGGCTGAAATATGGATATGCCACAGAAAATACATACACATATCAAAAAAAGTTATAAATTGATTTGCATTTTAATGAGTGAAATAAATACAATTTACATTTACAGCATTCTGCGGACGCTCTTATCCAGAGTGACTTACATTTGGCTCATTTATACTACTAAGCAATTGCAGGTTAAGAGCCTTGCTCAGGGGCCCAACGGTGGTAGCTGGATGGTGCTGGGAATCGAACCCACAAGGTTCTGGTTAGCAGTCCAACACCTTAACCACTTCGGTATCACTTTCCCAATTTTACCCTTTGCAAATCATGACTTGGTTGCAAAACTTTTGTTGTCAATCACTGAGGTCAGACGTTTCTTGTAGTTGGCCACAAGGTTTGTACACATCTCAGGAAAGATTTTGTCCCACTTTGCAGCTACTCACTCATTTGGATAAAGGTCTGGCTAGGCCAGTCCAGAACCTTAATGTGCTTCTTGTTGGGCCACTCCTTTGTTGCCTTAGCTGTGTTTTTTGGCTCATTGTCCTGCTGGAATTCCCATCCACAATCTATGTTTAATGCCCTGGCTGAAGTAAGGAGGTTCTCACCTAAGATTTGACAGCACACTGGTCATGTCCGTTGTTTCTTTAATTCAATTAAGTTGTCCTGTTCCCTTAGCAGCAAACCACCCCTCCCCCCCTCCAAGCATAAGATTTCCACCTCCATGTTTGACGGTGGGGATGTTGTGTTCTTAGGGTCATTGAAACTCCCCGAGGTGAGATCTTGCATGGAGCCCCAGGCTGAGGGAGATTGATAGTTATTTTGTCTTTCTTCTATTTGCAAATAATCCAACCAACTGTTGTCACCTTCTTACCAAACTGCTTGGCAATGGTCTTGTAGCCCATTTTAGCCTAGTGTGGTGTTACAATCTTTTCCTTGACATGGTTGGTCAGCTGTTTGGTCTTCGTCATGGTGGAGAGTTTGGAATCTGATTGATTGATTGATTGATTGCTTCTGTGGACAGGTGTCTTTTATACAGGTAACGAGCTGAGATTAGAAGCACTCCCTTTAAGAGAGTCCCTTTAAGAGAGTCCCTATAAGAGAGTTTCCCTGATATCAGCTCGTTACCCGTATTAAAGACACCTGAGAGGCAGAAATATTGCTGGTTGATACGTGATCAGCTAATTATTTTACTCATTAAAATGCAAATCAATATATAACTTTCAATAAAAGTGTTTTTCTGGATGTTTTTGTTGCTATACTGTCCCTCAGTGTTAGAATAAACTGGCAATTAAAATTGTGGACTGATCAGTCCTTTGTCAGTCGGCAAATGTACATAGGTGGGGGATCAAATAAGTATGTCCCTCATTTGGCTGAAATAAGGCTATACCATGGGACACATCTACCCCATGTTGTTCTGGAAACCAAACCTGGACTAGTAATGCCCTGTAATTCATTGCTGTTTTTGGACCTTTACGACCTGCCATAGAAGAATCTTACCTGAGTTATTATATATCAAGCTATGATATATTTTCACCGTATCAGAGTAGTGCATCTATTGTTAATTTATAGTCTTTTCCTTTCATGAAATTTTGTTAAGCTAAAATGTAAAAATAATGGTTTTCATTTCCGTCTTACTGTACAGCCTGCCAGTACCAGTGTAGGAAAGGATTCTCATCAGTTAAACTGTTAGATAGCACAGCAAGGGTAAGCCTTGAGTCAGCATTTAGCTGCTTTCCATCACAGTCCACTCCCCACACTCTCTTTCCCCAGACCCCCGGTTTCATGTCTTCTTCTCTCTGCTGTCTGTCTTGCTTTCCTCTCTCCTGGTGTGTTTCAATTCTGATGGTAAACAAAGATCTATTACATGCATGGGTGCACTTCCAGCCCAAAGCTTTTGCATAGCACTACATTAAAGCCTATCTGAGACATACACACAGGTCTAATGTAATCCTGCACATACCACGCTGTGGTATGTGCAGGATTACATCAGGGGGGTGATGAGCACCCGCATCTGTTTACCGTAAGACCCAATTCTTTGCTTAACACCGTCACAGCCAATAACTTTGATTAATTCATTAATAATCTTACGATGATGTTAGCGGCTCATTTGGCTTGGGGCAGTTTGCTATTTTGAGCGAGGAAAAGAGAGAGAGAGAGAGAGAGAGAGAGGGAGAGGTTTATGTGCTTTATCTTGCTTTTAATATTTTGTGTCTGGTGCCAAAAAAAAAATCTCTCTCTGCACTTCAGGCATTTTCCTTTCATTAACCTGCTTGACCATCAGCTTTGAGGCTCTTCCTGAATATCAAGCACTTCTTATCTTAGCCTGCTCTCGTAACTCTTTGTGTGTGTGAGTGTGTGTGGTTGAGTTTTACAGGATTGATAGTTGATTTGGGAATAGACTATTATGGCTATTATATTTGACATTTTAAACAAAAGAATATGTTTTTGGCACTATACATGGGTTTTAGACCCAGCAAGCAGCGAATCACTCCCTGCTCCACTCGTTTCCCGCTGCTTCAAATAAGAAACATTTAAAAATAAATTCGTTTACTAGAATTTCTAGAATTTGCCAGAAGTTTTTAGACAAATCAACTTATATTTAATTCTTTTTTTTTTAAACTGATCAACTGAGCAGTTGAGGGTTGAGGCCAGAAAATATCATTACATTAATTCATCTTCTATACACGCTTATTCTCTAATTCAGGGTCACAGGGATCTGCTGGAGTCTATCCAAGCTGTCTCTGAAAGGCAGGAGGGGTTCACCCTGGACAGGTCACCAGTCCATCACAGGGACCCACACACTTACTCCTATGGCCAAATTAGACTCACCAATCAATCTAACATACATGTTTTACATTTACATTAACAGCATTTAGCAGACGCTTTTGTCCAGAGCGACATACAAAAGTGCTTTAAGTCACATCATTAAACAGCTCAATACTGATACAATAGTTCGCAAATCAGTGTACCAACAACAAAAAAAATGTTGAAAGAGGTTTTTTTTTTTTAATGTCAAGAGCAAAGTATTTAAGAAAGAGATGAGTTTTCAAATGCCTCTTCAAGACGGCCAGTGTCTCTGCTGTTCTGTTATTGATGGGAAGTTTCTTCCACCATCTTGGTGCCGAACAGAGAAAAGTCTTGAGGCTGACTTACCTTGTGTCCTAGGGGATGGTGGAACAAGTCAAGCAGTACTTGTGAACCTAAGGGAGCGTGGTGCTATGCGAGGAGTGATAAGTGCTTGTGGGCAGGAGTACGCAGCTCCATTTCTGGCTTTTTAGGCAAGCATTTGTCTTTTGAATCCGATGCGTGCAGCTACTGGAAGCCAATGGAGGAAGCGCAGCAGTGGAGTGGTGTGTGAAAACTTTGGTAGGTTAAAAACAACACGTGCAGCTGCATTCTGAATCATCTGCAGAGTACGAGTTGCACTCAGTTGTGGTAGTCTAGTTTAGAAATTACAAGAGACTGCACAAGCAACTGACTGGCCTGAGTAGTTAGTCGAATCCTCCTGATGTTATGGAGGAGAAACCTGCAGGTTATGTTGGCATGTTATGTAAGGAAAAGGATAATTGATTGTCCACAGTTACCCCAAGGTTGCAAGCACTGGTCGAAAAGGAGAGCTGCAAATTGTCCAGGGTGATTGCAAGATCCTGGCATGGGGATAAGTCAGCTGGGATAAAAAGTAGTTCAGTTTTTGGACTGTAGGAAGAAACCGGAGAACCCAGGGTAAACCCACGCAAGCACAGGAAGAACATGCAAACTCTACACAGAAAGACCACTGCAGAGGAATGCATGTGTATAAGACTGTACTGGCACAGCACATCTTCATGTCCTCATTTATCACATCTATATCTCCAGCCCAAATTCACTTCCTCCAACTCAAAGCAGTTTTCTGTTTCTAATAGACACAAAAAAAAAATCAGGCCAGGCCCTGGAGCATGACAGGGTAAAAATTTTTTACTGAGTAATTAATTCAACCTGCCACCTGCTGATTTCCACACAGTTGACTCCAGAGCTGAATGTTTCTGAGTTTAAAGGTTGAAGAAGTCTATCTTTACCTCAACATGCACTGATCATGACATGGTCCTGTTTTATCAACATCATGCCCCTGACGTGGCTGCGAACAAATTTGCAGCGCTGTCCTTTTCATTAGACAAACTGCAGAAAGGAGAAATAAATCTAATCGAATCCGTACTGAGTAAGTTATTATACACGCTTTAGATGAAAGTGCTGCGCTGTAAAATCCGCTTCACAGCCGGCCAACTAATATAACATTAAAAACACGGGGCAGGAGAGGTAGGGGGTGTTCGGTCAGGGGGGTGATAGTTTGGGGTGGGGTTAAGGAGGAGAGTGGTGGTCTTGGGTTAGATAGTATTTTACTTTCTCCTTATGCACATCAGCCAAATGTTGTCCAAAGTCAAACTATAGTATAAAAAATGTAACTATAGATGCTAATGCTAATTTTAGAAATATTAAAGTTCTAAAAATAAGTAAAGAAATATGCAATAAATTTGAAACATTTCAAGCCTAAAAATTCTTGTCTGTTGTTTTTTTTTTTACATAGTTATGTGCTTTCTGTTTGTCCATCTGTCTCGCGTTGATGTTGCAATGTTAGTATATTTTGATGTTGTAATGTTGTTTCCAGCAAATTCCTCGCTCCTGTTGTTTCATTGGAGCACTAATCATCACTAATCATCACTAATGCTAATGCTAATCGCTAATGCTAATCGCTAATCGCTAATGTTAAAAATTGCCTAGGCGATATAGGGGTGCAGTCGGAGAGACGGAAAACCACAATGCTTTAAAAAATAAAATAAAAAATCTGCTCCAAATATTTTTTGCTACACTGTTTAATTACTGCGCTTGGACTGCTCAAAACATTTTGCACTGTGTAGACAAATATCGTAGGGTCCTTCTCTGTCAGACGGATGAGTGATTAAAAACACTCCGAAAGCCTTTTTTTAATTTCTCTTGTTGCAGATGGTTTCGGCGTGAACAGAAGTCGAGAAGTCATTAGCTGTGACTGATAAGGTAATGAAGCTCCAGGAATATACGGAAAGCGCTGGAACGTTGCACATGGCTTTACAGTACAATGCGTTTGCCTTCATTAATGTTGATTAAGGACACAGACTCATAATTGGTCATTTTTACTGCCAAGTGGAATATCAGTAGGCATGGCAACATCGTATATAATATCACTTTGTGTGTAACATGTAAGAGAAGTAGCTATTTCAGCAACTAGTTGATTATTTATTAGATTTACAGTTACTGGCATTTAGCAAGTGTCTGTAATCCAAAGTGACTTTTTTTTTTCAACTGAGCAGTTCAGAGTTAAGGGTCTTGCTCAGAAGCCCAGCAATGGCATCATAGTTGAACCCATGATCATCCAGGACTCGCCAAATTTTTGGTAGTTTTTCGTATAGTTTTGGTAGCACGACATGGATTTAAGTCGCTCAAATAATAAAAAATTTTGTAGAATATTGCAACAGTGACAAAACATCAATGAAACACATTTTCAAAACACAAATAACAATCATATACAGGAGTACCTAGGGTTATGAGTGTCCCTAGTTTTTCGAGATACGAGTCGCCTCTCTGCCATTTTTTTCGGTTTAAGTTGCGAGTTAAAATTCGGATTATGAGTCAGTTTCAAACACCCAACCGCTAGTTGGCGTAGCGAACGCCACAGTGAATGCCGTAAAATACGCCCAGCATCCCTTGTCTCACTCGATAGCTAGTCAGACATGCACGTTAGCAAGTGGAGTCGTCTGATCTCCAAGGTAAACGCTGTACAGTATACTTAATAAAACCAGTTTATTCCAGTACATCCTATTGTATTTTTTATACAATATTCATTATTTATAAGTTTATTTTTCCTTTTTAAAAACATGTAACACAAAAAATTGCGGTGTTTTTTTGGGTACCCGGAACAGATTAATGGCATTTTAGTTCATTTCATTAAATTAGCTGATTTGACATATGGGTAATTTAGTTATGAGCTCCGTCACAAAACCAATTAAACTCTTAAGTCAAGGCACCGCTGTGTAAAATAATGAAATAACAATCACTACAAATATCTGGTTTTAACTGAACTATTCTAGGGGTGGGAGAAAACCACATAACTGATGATGATTGGCTGGGGTAGAGTAAATTTTTATTGTTTGCTAATCTGAGGCAGAGATGCTAGTGTAATGGTGTTCACACAGGAGCATGAACTATCACACACACTGAACAAATACTATTTAAACTAATACTATTACAATTTAAATTTTATAGACAAATACTATACTATACTATACTAAGTGTGTACTACATTTAAGTGAGACTGTTAAATAAGCATGTTCTATATAGTATGTTTACGGGTAGTATGAATGAAATTCGGACATACTACAGGAATGGGAGAGATGGCAAGTCCAACGAGTTTAAAGGTAACTGGAGGTGTAAATGCTACTTTCTGATGTTGAGGTAAAGGACAAGACTGTTTATGCAACAACTTATAACCCGGAAGAAAGAGTTTCTATACGTCGGTGGCAAGTAACTCTAAGTAATTCTCACATCATCACATGACACCACATCATAAAACTAGCGTGGATCAGTGTACAATGTTTATTAATAATAATGATTTATTGTAATTCGTGTCCATTTTATTATTTTAAAATTTCATCCAAGTTATTTAACATATTTGAAAGTAATCCAATAGTTACTTTCTCTGGTTATCAGTTACTTTTTTAATGGATGTTTTTTGTCTAAACTAACTAGTAACTATAACTAATTACTTTTATAAAGCAACATTCCCAACACTGCTGAACTTCAGTTCAAAGTTCACCCTGGTTCACTGGAAGCAGGTTCTCCGATAGCTGATAGACGGTATATATTTACACTACATGACTCAAGCAATTTTTCAAGACAAAGCAAAAGATGGATTTTGATGCGAATTCGGCCCTATGGGTTGATTCATTTTGGATGTTTTTGTTCTCGGTTCTGTTCCGACTCTATTAGAATGGTGTGTGATTGATGCAAACTACCAGTCAACCAGCTGTTCATTCCCTCAGCTAAAACTCGATTGCACATTCATAGTTAATACGAGAGTTGACACATAGGCAAGCACATACACACACACACTTAATAAGCATGCTGGCATCCTGATCCCGTGATTGACAGGTAAAAAATGGTGGTGATTTACTACAGTGCGAAATACAGTTATAGTTTGCAGACACACACACAGAGCTCAACGCAGATCCGTGTATTTGCATGGACATTTTAAGGAGGCAGCAGGACTCAAGACGAATAATGGAGTAAAATCATTGAGAGATTCTTTCTTTAGCACTTTAGCTTCTCTTCTGTCCCTGTTGGGTTGCATTTGTCCCTCATCATGAACATCTTCCTCCCGCCTGCTCTTTCCTGTCTCTCCGTTTCCCACACTGTCTTTTATCTTGCTTTCAATGCTTTTAGGTAATCTTCATGTCACTCAGCCTTGTCACATGATGTAAATAGGCTTTTGACGCATGTTGGGTTTAGACGTGTATCCGAACGATGGCTACGGTTAGTGTGCAGAAAGATTGTCATGCTGTGCATCATGGAAGGTGACAGCGCAATATGTCTTGCAAGTCAGAAAAATTAAATGCAACTTTAATGAAGGCTTTGTTTGTTTTGCTGATTTGGTAGACGAGAGGCTCTGTCATTGACACCCTTTCAGGTTTATATGCACAAAGTTATATATACTGTAGATAAGAGGCAGGAATGCGACTTGAATGCTAAACCTAATGCGACTTGAATGCTAATCCATGCGCATGGACAAAAAAAAAAAATTGTCTATTTATGTGGATGGTGAAATGGAAACTGGAGGTCCCTGAAGCATGAATTCAGTTGGAAACACCAAACTGTAAATAACCCAAGCTTAGGGGACCCTGGGGCTGTAAAGTGTCAATAAGAATAATGTTCCCTTTAGGGGTCGCCACAGCAAATTATCTGCCTCCTAATATCTACTAATATTTTCACTCTCCCCCCTCTCCAAACTTTCTCAATTTGTCCTCTCTGACTTTGCCCCCGTCCAACATACAAGGTGTTTGTTGACATTTATAAAGTTATGTGCAGCGAATGACAGCGAAATAATTAGATGTTGTTGAGGAGGATGAAGATGAGGAGAAAAGCAGCCATTTTTTATATTAGCATGTTGTGGATCAATAGCTGCTGCTTCAGTATGGAGGGTCGTGTGGACGTGTAGCTGCAGTCAGGAGTAACGGTACCATGACGTTACCGCCTTTGGCCAAATCGATTATATATCAATTGTTTGTAGTTACGCGCCAGTGCAGAATAATGACGTAAAAGTCACACAAATTTTTGCATCGCAAAAATTCCGACCTGAATCGCATTTAATACCAAATATGGAAGTGGAACAAATCGGAATTGAAAATAAAAGATTATATGCGCTTTGTGTTGTTCACACTGATATAAGAAAAACACACTATAATCACATTTGGGCAAATAAAAAAAATCTGATTTTTGCCTCTGGTGTAAACGTAGCCGCAGAGGCGTCTAATCTTGTCTGGAATGAACTGATGATCAATGGACCGGAACTAGTCTTACTATTTAATTGTGATTATTTATGTTTTAGAAATCAGATGATCATGACATATTTCAGAACGAGCATTCTATGTGATAGACACAAACACATACACACACACTTCACACTCTTGCACTATCACAGTGCTTCCTCTGTCACTAGCTTGGCCTGGATTGCAGAGTAAGAGCTGGGCACAGACGCTCGAATGCCAGCCAAACATTTTTTCCCATAGTCCCATTCGACTAATCCAAATGAATGCCAGTTTTCAATATGGCAGCCATACTTAGGCTCTCAATGCCAGACCTGAAGACTGAAAAGTGTTATCAAACCCAATATTCCAACCCAAATAAACACACATACAGAACAAGCAGACTGTTACACCATTATTACATACGTCTATGGCCAGGCTAGTGCACAGGTCTGCACGGTTTTACTGCTGTCAGTTAGATAACGAAGCCTTTTAGCTGAGGTTCTCTATGGGCTACCGGCTACAGTGACTGAAGGATGGATGGCTTCTGCAGTGGATGTGAGCTGAGTTTTACTGCTGTCAGTCACAATAAGCAAGAGTTTCCCCTACACAGCAGTAGGACATCTTTGAAAGGGTCTATCACTGCAGCTGAGGTGTGTCTCATCTCAGCACACTGTTGTCTACCGGTTTGGTCATCTGTTGCTCTAGTCATAAACACTATGGCTTCCACAGCCACTTATTTCATGTGTCACAAAATAATGACAGTGTGTGTCTGAGAAAAAAAGAGAAAAATACAGAGACAGCAAGAAAGGGAGGGGCAAAGCTTATAGCTAATAACAAAGATGTTAGTAAAATAGTAGGATTAAGGGTTAAAGAATAGTTCCTTCATGTGGAGAAATTTCAGTAGGCAAGACCGGGTGTAACTGACTTACTAGACGATTAATTGACTGATGTACTGAGTAATAAACTGACAAATGAATAAATGAATGCATTAATTAATGACTGATTAAATGACTGGCTGGCTGAATGACTTACTGACTGACTGACCAAATAAATGACTGACTGACTGACTGACCAAATTAATAAATCATTGATTAAATAAATGTATGAATAAATGACTGACCAACTGAATAAATAACTCACTAACCGGATGAATGACTGACTGACTGACTGACTGGCTTGCTGCCTGACTGATTGGCTTGTTGACTAACTGACCGACTAGCTGACTAACTGACTGAGTAAATGATGGATTTAATGACTGTCTGACTGATTGACTAACCAATTAAAGGATTGACTGATCAAATGATTACATGATTGACCAACTGACTGACTGACTGATCGACTGACTGAACGACTGACTGACTGACTAACTGACTGACCTAATCAATGAGTTACTGTCTGACTGACCGACTGGTTGATTAATTGACTGACTGACTAACTAAAGGGCTGACTAACTGACTGAATAAACGACAGACTAACTGACTGTCTGACTAAATGGCTGAGTACGAGAGATACAGTAGGAAAGGAAATCAGGAATAGTAGATAACAGAGCTCTCATGCTGCTTTGTGCAAGCAGGGATAATATCTCACCTGTGACTTACTCGTGTGTGTGTGTGTGTGTGTGTGTGTGTGTATAACTGCCAATATGGTAATTGTTGCTTATTCATCTGTAAATCATATGGAGTGCTGAGGAAATTGCAGGTTTGTCCTTGGCTTTCCTAAACATCAGTTGCATACAGACAGGCACATACACACCCCAACACACAACCAACACATTTACATGCAATCTGTCTGTCTACCTAAAAAACACACACACACACACACACATTGTACATGTACACACATTTACAATCTCATACGTTAAAACTGTGGTATCCTAGCAACTACAAAGCTGAAGGACAGAGCTTGACTCAGGAGAATTTTGTATGCACATGTGTGTGAGTGTGTGTGTGTGTGTGTGTGTGTGTGTGATTGTCTGGTTGGGGTCTTAAGATTTAGTTCTTATATTTACTTAAAAAGTGATATTTTAGTGTTATTTATAATTACTTTCTTTAAATAAACAGGTTTATTTCTTACATTTTAACACTGATGTGTAACTGTCTGTTTCATACACTATGCATGACTGATGTGTGTGTTGTCTCGCTCTCTTTCTGTCTGTCTCTCTCAGTGCTCAGTATCGGAGAGGGGGGCTTTTGGGAGGGCACAGTTAAAGGGAGAACCGGCTGGTTTCCTGCAGAGTGTGTGGAGGAGGTGCAGATGAGACAGTTTGACCCTCGACTTGGTAAGTATTGAAACAAACATGCACACACCTCAACACAGAAGCTTTGCAGACACTTGCAAGGTGCTATCCTTGCCTTTTCTCATTCACACACACACACACACACACACACACACACACACACACAGATTCTGGTTAGCTATCCTTGTGGTAATATAAATGGTTTTTATACTGTACAAACTGTATTTTCTATACCCTAACCCCTAACTCTAACCCTAACCCTAAACCCTAAACCCTAAACCCTAACCCCTAACCCCTAATCCCTAACCCCCTAACCCCCTAACCCCTAATCCCTAACCCCCTAATCCCTAACCAGAAACTTTCTGCATTTTTAATTTTTTAAAAAACCAAACATCCTGAATGATTCAGAAGCTTCTGTACCCATGGGGACCTTAATTTTTTGTCCCCACCGTGACATGAGTCCCCATGAGTCTGTTTTAGGTTCCCACTAGGATGTGTATTCCCATACATACACACAAACACACACACCCACACCTCCCAGTAAACACTGTATGGTGATTTTTTTTAAATTATAAAGTTTTTTGAGTAAGTCACATAAAACAGAGAGAGAGAGAGAGAGAGAGAGAGAGAGAGAGAGAGAGAGAGAGAGAGAGAGAGAGAGAGAACATGAATTTAGCATGTGTGTATGTGTAAAAGAGACAGCGGTTCAGCACCGGAGTGTGGACAGCTCCTATTATCGCTCACTAACAACGCAGGACCAACTTCAGATGTGTCTTGTAGACACACCGGATTTGCTTTGTGTGTGTTTGTGCTTATTTGTGTTTGTGTGTGTGTGTGTGTGTGTACTGCTCAAGCATGTCAGTCAAAACGATATTAATTTTCTATTACGTGTAAGTTGAATGAATTCATTCATTTAGTCTACTGTTTTTTAGCACTTCTTGTCTTTTAGTGTACGTGTGTACATGTGTGTGTGTCTGTGTGTGTGTGTGTGTGTGTGTGTGGGTGATGATAACAGAAGAAAGCTCTTTGGTAGCAAAGACAATATGTTTCGCCTCAGTGAAGCACAGAAGACCGTCCTGTCTACAATTAACTTAGCCAAACAAGTCACCCCACATGCTTGTGTGTGTGTGTGTGTGTGTGTGTATGTGTGTGTATGTGTGTGTTTGTGCTGGTAGTATAATGAATCTTTGAATATTTTTTACTACAGCTTACAGTTCAGTTTCATTTTCTCTCTCTCTCTCTCTCTCTCTTCTCTCTCTCTCTCTCTCCCACACACACACACAATCTGTCAGTGGCTTTGCTGATGTGTGTAACAGCTGTGTGTGTGTGTGTGTGTGTGAGAGAGAGAGAGAGAGAGAGAGAGAGAGAGAGAGAGAGAGAAAGGCCTGTATAGTGTAGAATCAATAAGTATATTCTTTACTGGAAGGTTCCTTAGACACCACACATGCCAATGTTTTACTGCAGGGAACTCCTCTCCGCTCCCCTCCCCCCCACCACCAATCTTCCTCTCCTCCCCATCCACTTTCTTTTTTCACTCTTCCTCCGTCTGGTTGTTATTCCTCCTACGACTCAGTCGATGACTCATTCGTCTATGAATCACCCAAATAGACTCTGTTCTATATTTAGATTCATTTTGGAAGGAGGGTTTGGCTGGAGAAACTCCCCTCCCTTCACTTTCTGCTTACGATGTGTGTGTGTGTGTGTGTGTGTGTGTGTGTGTGTGTTTATAATGAATTCCCAATATAATAGACGATAGCTTATAAACCCATAATGCTTTCCAGACAGTTTTACAGTTTTCAGTAACTTTTGTCTAGGGCTGGGCCGATAAATGATATCATATCGAATCGTGATAAACTTTATGTCTGTAACGATAATAAACTCTGATCATTTTTAATCGATATGGATTAAAACCTGTTAACATTCCATGAGTGAAATCCTTGTGTTGTACAGCACTCAAAAAGAAAAAAAGCTAAGCGTTACATATTTTTCAGAAAACCGAGATTCTTGTGATTAAATACTCGATAAACACCAGGTAAAATCAGCGTCTTTATCACACAGCCAAACATAGCAACATATAGCTCACCTATAAAGCCGGTAAAGGTCCAACAAAAATCATGTGTTTGCGCAGGAAAGAAGCCAAAAAAAAGTCAAATTTAATGAAATATAAAATCCAAACACAATCATACCTTCTGTCGATAAACATATATGAATGTAGCAGGAGTTCCGCTAGTGACGTCTGTGCTAACACGAGGCAAGCGCTACACAAAATAAACAAAATGGCGCCGCACTTGACTCGTGTTCTTGCAAACATGTCGCTTGGATACGTTTAGCACAGGTGGTACTATTGTGTTGCGTTTATTTTAGTAAGTTCTCCTAATTTTTTAAGGACAAATGTTTGATCTGTTTAAAAAACTTAAAAATGTAATAAACAGAGGGTTTGACAAGACATTTATTCCATGAGACGAGACACGAGACATGAGACATGAGACTTGGTTCATGAAAATGAGACGAGATGAAATTTTGGAATCAACTTGTACTTTATGAAATTAAACTTCTATTTGAATACATTTTATGCTGTAATTAACATCATATAAACACTGTGCAAAATAATCCGTTATTAATTTGTGTGCTGTTAATGCGAGTCGAACGTCACTGAATAAGCGACGCTGGCGCATGACGTCAAACTCAGATGGACACAGACAGCGACAAATAATAACTTACAACAACTGTGTGTTTTATATTTATTTATTTTGTTCACCGAACAAACCCAAATCAGAGACAGGGGCAGTTTTAACAACCCTCAGTTAAAGGGTTTTTTTCTGTACCGCACACTGCACACACACAAGTCTAGTTAGCTATCCTTGTGGAGACTCTTCATAGGGTGTAATGGTTTTTATACTGTACAAACTGTATTTTATATCCCCTAACCCCTAACGCTAACCCCTAACCCTAAACCCTAAGCCCTAACCCCTAACCAAAAACTTCTCAAAAAATCTCATCTTGTGTGATTTAGAAGCTTTTGTACACATGTGGACCTTAAGTTTGGTCCCCACTGTGACACAAGTCCCCATGAGTGTATATTCAGATTTAGCTCCCAATCAAAATGTATAAATCTGTTCACACACACACACACACACACACACGCACACACAAACACACTAGTCTTTCTTTCTCTCTAAGCGGTTTTCCACCTTCGTCCATTGCATTTATTGATTATCGCTGTTTTTTACTTCCTTTTCCGGTCAGTACATCTACATCGGGTTGTTTTGCCGTGTTTAGTGTAAATGCAGATATCAAATACGAATCAGTTTTAAAAGATGATGTAAGGTAGGTTATCAAAAATAAACCGGATACAGTCACCAAATCGGAATAGAGCATTAAAACCTGAAGTATAAAATGCAGTCCTTGTCTTGTCTCTCATTCTTCCTCCGTTTCTTATTTCCACCGGGAAAACTAAAATGTATCTTAACACAGATTCATCCCTTAAGCTGCAATTACAGGAGTGTTTAATCCTTAAAGCTGAAAGGATTTGCAGCGTGTTTACAATACACACAACTCTAAATCAGATTCAATGACAGCGGAGAGTTTGGGGGGTAAATAATTACTAACATCTCTTCCGTCCTGATTAAAGTACATATGAGCAGGAAATATTATCATATAACAAGCATAATGTATGATAATAAGGCAGGTTGCTTCTCTCTCTCTTTCTCTCTCTCTTGCATTTCGCTTTCTCTCTCACTCTCTCTCACTCTCTCTCACTCTCTCTCTCTCTCTCTCTCTCTCACACACATACACACACACTAATTACTGACTTTTTATGCAAGGTGTTTTACTTTGAGTAGCCAGTTATCGATTTTCTGCTTTGAGTCGGTGTGTGATGAATTCTGAGTATTTAGCTGTAAATTGCTTAGATTAGCATAATGTCCTCTGTGTCACCTCTTTTTGCTGTGTGTGTGTGTGTGTGTGTGTGTGTGTGTGTGTGTGAGAGAGAGAAAGAGAGAGAGACATGCTGAAATGAGAATGAGAAGTATATACATAAACACATTCAAATATTCACATCTCTCTCTCTCTTTTTTCTCTCTCTCACACGCAACACACACACACACACACACACACACACACACACACACTGTGTTCACTAGCCAGGTCTCTGTGTGTGAGTTCGCCTGCCTGTAGAGCAGCATTAAAAGACAGTAGGAGGTACAGAACCGTAGTAACACTCTGCTGTTTGCGCTATTATTAGTGCCTACGTCTATTAATGTCCCACTCACCTCTATAAACATAACCAACAGAGAATCTCTATCACTCTCTCTCTCTCCTCTCTCTCTCTTTCTTTCTCTCTCTTCTCTCGCTCTCCCTTTATCTCTCTCTCTCTACTTTACATTACATTTACAGCATTTGGCAGATGCCCTTATACGGAGTTACTTACATTTATCTCTTCTATACATCTCTCCTCTCTCTCTCTCTCTCTCTCTATCTTCTCTAGCTCTCTCTCTATCTATCTATCTGTCTTACTTTCTCTTTCATTATCTCTATCTCTCTCTTTATCTCTCTCCTTTCTCTCTTTATCTCTCTCCTTTCTCTATCTATCTATATCTCTCTATCTCTATTTCTCTATCCCTTTCTCTCTCTCCTCTCCTCCTACCATCTTCTCTCTCTCTTTCCTCTTTTCTTCTCTTCTCTCTCTCTCTCCTCTCTATCTCTTCTCTTCTCTCCCTCTCCCTCCTCCCCTCCTCCTCTCCTCCTCTCCTCCCTCCTCCTCTCCTCCTCTCCCCTCCTCTCTCTCTCTCCCCTCCTCTCTCTCTCTTTCCTCTTTTTCTCTCTCTCTTCTCTCTCTCTTTCCTCTCTCATCTCTCTCCTCATCTATCTATCTATCTATTATCTAATTATCTATCTTCATTTCTCTTCTCTTCTCCATAACACAACTCCTCTGAAAAAAACACGCGGCTCTCACTTAATACGAACCAGCTCGAACGGGGCCAGAGCAGAGAAAGATAAGATGAGAATATGAATTACCTCAGCCGGAGGTTGTTGTTGTTTTTTTGATGTTGTTGAGCACTTCTGTGGCAGTAAAAGTCTGTTTTAAGATAAGGAAGCTTTTATTGTGCTAATGAAGGTTTGAGTGGATTTTACATCCTTTCTGTTCTCCTGTTTTTGAGAGGCCGGTCTGAAATGAGAGCTTTTTTATTTTTAATTTAGGATAATTACTTTTCTCCACTTTTTATGTGTGTGTGTGTGTGTGGTTGTGTGTGCAAATCTCAGAAGATAGCAGTTTTCTGAAACACTCAGATCAGACCATCTGCACCATCACACCATCAACATTAAACCGTTTTCTCTGTTATAATATTTAATATATCTGCAAATTAGAAGATCAGGGTTCAAGTCCCAGGGCCCACCACCTGCCATTAACAACCCTGGATCAAATCTATGTTTCTTATGTTTTTCTTGTTTACTGTTCTAAGGGACAGGAGATTCTGGTGTGTTCCAACTGCTATATTTATTAACAACTATTCTCCAAATCTATTCAGATTAGAACAAGTGAAAGATTTACATTTACATTTCTGGCATTTGGCAGACGCCCTTATCCAGATCTACTTACAATTATTTCATTTTTTTATCTATCTGAGCAGTTGAGGCTTAAGGTCCTTGCTCAGAAGTCCAGTGGAGGCAGCTAGGAATTAAACCCTCAAACTTCTGATCAGCACCTTAAGCACTGAGTTACCACTTTTTTTTTTTTTCTCAGAGAAGTAAAGATTTTTATAAACCTTTGTTGGATTTCTAATACTTTTTGTTAGTAAGGATTGTTGTTATCAGGATGAGGAAAGTGGTAACGCAGTGGTTAAGGTGTTGGACTGCTAATTGGAAGATGGGGATTTTATTCCAAGCACCACCAAGTTGCCACTGTTTTGCCCCTGAGCAGGGCTATTAACCCTCAATTGGTCAGTTGTATAAACGAGATAAATGGCGCTCCGGAAAAGAGCGCCAGAAAAACTGCACTCCCAATTCACTTAAAGCTCATGGTCTGAATACAGATATTGAAAAGAGGAGAAACACTAAGTTGTGAAAAGTTTGTTGACAACCAACCATCAGATCCATATTTGGTTCCTCTCTATGTTGCTACAAATTTGGAAGCACACAGTCATCTAATGTAAATATCTTTATTTGCCACATATACTTTTCACAGCACAGTAAAAGTCGGGGTCGGATATAATACAGCGCCTCTAAAACAGAAAGGTTTAAGGTTCCTGCTCAAGGACCCAACAGTGGATCTAACAGTGGCGGGGCCTGAACCCAGGTCTTTCTGGTCTTCAGAATGATTCATTGCCTTAACCATTTGCACCACCACTGCACCCCAAGAATGTGTGTTGTAATTCCTACACTGGAATTAAGAGACCCAAAACCTGTTCCAGCATGATGATGTCCCTCTGCACAGACAAGTGTTCTGCACAGAACCATTGACCCTAACTGGAACACAGACTAAACCACAGACTGGGTCCTTACCAGATGTCGGTGCCTCATCTCACTAATAATATTGTAGCAATACACATATCTCATATTCAAGCTCCAGATTTTAGTGGAAAATCTTAGAAGAGATGGGAAGGAAATCTGGAATAAGATGTTTAGAATAACATTTATGTATGTTTGTGAAGGTCAGGTCCAAAGTTTCCACAAGGTGGGGGATCAAACATCATGTTTTTTCAGTGTTTGTGTGTCCTAGGGACCAGGGGGGGAAAGGGGGGGAATATTTTCCTTTCATGGGGGGGTCTCACTATCACCTCATCCAGTGTCTATCCATTTCTAATTCCCGTCTTTATAACCTCTGAAAAATAACAAGTGAAGAGGTCAAATGCACGGTTCCGATCATCAGCTAATCTGTTCTCCAATCTAGCCACAGAACTGGGTTGGCTCTGCACGGGGCAAGCAGAGGCCATGGCGAGATGCAGGCTGGCTGGTGTGGAAAAAAAGAGTGAGATTAAGTAAAAGCATGAAGGATAGTGCGAGAGATAGAGGACAGAGATAGTGACAGGCACGAGAGACAGAAATGGCATCAGTATCAGCTCTGAGCCTGAACATTCATTATCAGGCATGGAGAGAGAGCAGACCTCACACTGCTTCTCTGACCCATTTACTGCACTCTGTGTAAAAAGAGTGTGAGCATGCACTTCTCCTTTTGACCAGATGATGACATGTCTTGAGCTTTACTATTGTACGAAATGATGAACCATAAGAAACCTCTCATCCAGCTTCCCTGTGCTTGGGACAGCGGCCCTCTGGTCCAGCTATGACCCGCGTTATTACCCCCAGCAGCTTCTTTTACCCTGGGGACATCAGCAGTGTCTCCACAGTCATCTGCTCATCTAGCCCATCTCTTCTTCAGATGGGAGAAAAAAAAGTCGTCAAGAAGGAAAGAAAAAGCAAAGCATGCTTCCAACTTCTTTGTTAGCACTGGGTTAGCCTGAGGTGGCTGAGACAGGGGTAGGATAGTCTCAAACTCCTCTGCTAGCTCAACCTGCGAGACCCACGACCGCGGCCTCGGGGAGTACGCAGCTGGCCACGCCCCTCAACAGCTCACGCTGCGGGAATGAAGAGCCTAGAGACGAATCTGTTTCGAGGGTGTGGGTGTCTCCAATGCATTAATCGCATCGACACCCAAATGTACACACAGCTGTTTAGTAATGAGGAGGACTCGCAAGTGAGAGGTTGTTGAGTTCAGCCACAGAATAAACACTCCCTGATGAAAAAATTCTCATAAACGGGTTTATACAGAAGAAAAACACTGCATAAACTGGACACACGGTCTTTAGAGAGCGTTTACTTACTTTAAGAGCAAAAATTACATTTTAGATCAGTCTATGTTGTCTTTATATGTGTAATAAAATCTACCGTGGTGTAAAATCTGATTCGGACCGCCGTCACTGCGGGTTTGCAGAAAAACTAATCTACCTAAGACCAACAAATGGCGTACTACTGTCTGTGTATAGGGGGTTTATGAGTTTTTCCAGCAACACAACTGTTATATCACAGCTCACACACTGACGATGATTAAAATGGTCACAAAAGAATTGATTTACATGCAGTTTATTGTCCGCTGAGGAACAAATTTGATCAACAATTTGGAGTCGGTTTTAATAAAAACAAAAAAAAAATTTAGCTTTCAATTTGATTTGCTTGATATCTGATCTGATTCATATATCGGCTCAAGATGGAGCCTAAAAGATCCATCAGCGCTTTGTGCTTTGCTCTTTCAGTATTTTTAAGCAACTGATGCTGATGATTAAGTCCTAAGGATAAAACAGTACCAGTACCAGACTGTATATAAGACATTTGCAGGGTGAGAGGTTTTGAAAGTGACACCAAAAATATGGAAATGTCATTGCTTTGAAACAAAGGGTTTTTTTGGCAGGCGGTGCATTTGATACCCCTCTTAATACCCCCACTATCACATCACAATTATAGAAACCATCAATGCTAAACAAACACACAATATAACACGGCGTGGAATTACAGACAGAGAGACAAGAAACCCGTTAACACACAACTCCAAACCTCTACACTACAACCACAACTGTACCACCTACAACATCTGGAACAGTTCAGAATCAATATTTATCTAATAACATCACAAAAACATTACAGATATCAATAAAATCTATCAGACATTTAAAGGCTGTAAGTCAGTGTTACCGGTCGGCGGCGCTGGTCTGGAAGTGGGGAATAAACTCTTTCCCGCACTGAGACAAGCTAGTTATCTTCAGGATACCGAACTCTCCTCAACATCTACTACTTTAACATTTTTGTGGCACTCTAAAATGCCAATTTCTGCTCGCTTTTATGATTTCTTTTTTTCTGTTGTTCAGATGCAGGCATTTGTGTGTATTTGTTTTTGCCCTCAAGTTCTGATTGTTCTTTTGCCATCTGGAGTAAATGAGTCTCAGCTGTGATGCAGGAACTTCTAATCCCAGTCTTTAATCCTGATACAGTGGGAAAGCAGACGCCAAAAAAAACCACTGAAGTCCATCAGAAAACACAGCATGATTCAGGAATAGACTTTAACCCACACTGACTTGTATCTTGTTTATCAGGGTGACAAAATACAATAATAAAGAGTAAGATTTAGATTTAAGTGAAAGTAGAAATGGAAGTGGTAGCTTAGTGGTTAAGGTGTTGGGACTACTAATTTAAAAACTGGGGTTAGATTCCAAGCAACACCAAGCTACCACTGGGCCCCTGAGCCTCGATTGCTCACTTATATAACAGAGAATGATGTTGTACCTTTAACCAGTGAGGTACTACATTTACATTTACATTTACAGCATCTGGCAGACGTCCTCATCCAGAGTGACTTACATTTATCTCTTTATACAACTGAGCAGTTGGGGGTTGAGGGCCTAGCACAGGTTTTACGTTGTGATTGGTCAGGGATTTCTACATCCCTCCTTCAGATTTCTCAACACAGAGCCTACCTCAGACAAATCATAAACAGCTGTTTTCGCAAAAATTTAATTGGGTGGGCAAGACAGATGTTTTGGGTGTGCTCAGCCCATCCCTGCCCATGCCTAGAACCGACCCTGCACATTATGAATTAAAATTCTTGTGTGATCTTCAGTGTTCACTGATGATGAAATGACCACTGATTGGGGAAGCGGTAGCTCCGTGGTTAACATGTTGGACTGCTACTTAGAAGATCGGGGTTTGATTCCCAGCAAACCCAAGCTCCCAGAGCTGGGCCCCTGAGCAAGGCCCTTAACCCTTAATTGTTCAGTTGTATCTAACTGTTGGAAAAGTGTGTATGTACCTGTGCTTTAATTACCTTAAATGCTTATCTATAAATTTTCTCCAGCACTGCTCGTCGATGTATCTGTTAATCTGCCGTTTCTGCTGCCGGTACCTTCTCTCACACTGCGGTCGGTGCTTCCCTGAGGGGACGTCATTGCTGATTTTCCGGACAATTAGATTTTAACCAGAGATACTGTACAAAACATGTAACTGTCTGATGTTTCTTTATTGTGATGTGTATTTCTAAAAGACGCCACTGGAAATTGCAGTATCACACGCTGAAACAAACTGCAGACTAATAGAACAAACAAACAGACTAATAGAACAAACAAACAGAAAGAAACTGCAACTAAGAGAACAAACAAACATACTAATGAAATAAACTGCAGATAATAGAACAAACAAAATGAAATAAACTGCAGACTAATGAAATAATGAAACGCAGACTATAATAAACAAACAAAAGAACTGAAAAAACTGAGACGAATGAACAACTGCCAA
Organism: Bagarius yarrelli; assembly: GCA_005784505.1. NCBI lineage: Eukaryota > Metazoa > Chordata > Actinopteri > Siluriformes > Sisoridae > Bagarius > Bagarius yarrelli. The sequence continues at coordinate 703,827 of VCAZ01000011.1, forward strand.
CGGAATGAACAAACTGCAGAATTAAATAAACTGCAGACTAATGAAATAAACTGCAGACGAATGAAACAAATTGCAGACGAATGAAACAAATTGCAGGCGAATGAAACAAATTGCAGACGAATGAAACAAATTGCAGACGAATGAAACAAATTGCAGACGAATGGTAGTAAACGAACGAATGTTTTTAATTTGTACTATTGAACCTGTTACAATCTCCCAGATAAACTGGGAAACCCAGTACTCACTTAATTACTCTCTGTAGGCTTGTTTTGTTGAGTCACATGTGAAAGAGTGTGTGTGTGTGTGTGTGTGTGTGTGTGTGTAAGACAGAGATAGTGTGCAAGTGTAATAGAGTGAAAGAAGGGGAGAGAGGAAGAAAGGGGAAAAAAGAATGTGTGTGTGTGTGTGTGTGAGAGAGAGAGAGAAAGAGAGAGCGAGAGAAATGAAAGAGATAGAGGAAAGGGGAGAGAGAGAGAGAGAGAGAGAGAAAGGAAGAATGAGGGTGCTTGTGTGTGTGTGTGTGTGTGTGTGTGTGTGTGTGTGTGTGTGTGTGTGTGTGTGTACATAGCAGATTGTCCTTCTGCAGGGGAGCAGAGCATTGATTTTTTTTAGCCCAAAGTCTAATCACATAAATCTAGCAAGACTTAAGAGTCCAGGCTTATTAACCAGACGCGCTGCTTCACGCGCAATTAATGAGCTACTGCTTTTACTTATGCACACACTCGCAAACCTACACACACACACACACACACACAAAACCTTAACAACCGGTCAGTCAGGCAGACCGGACTGCACAAATACACAAATTTAGGATGTGACAGACAAGATGTTTGGGCTGGATTTAAAATTGTTTTGTCTTCCAGAAACGAGGGAGGATCGTACCAAGAGGCTGTTCAGACATTACACTGTGGGCTCCTATGACAACTTTACCTCCTACAGGTAGGTTTATCACAGCATGAGTGTGTGTGTGTGTGTGTGTGTGAGAGAGAGTGTGTACACAGTACACAGTGTGTAAAAAGCATCTGAGCATAATACCAGATAGCAGTAGTGTCTGAGCTGTAAGTAGTCTGTATCCAATCCTCTTCTGCCATCTAGAGGATGATGAAGGTTTTTACAGAAAGTGATTTGGCTTATTTTATTGTATCAGCAGTTCCCAACAGGGGGGTCCCGACCAACAAGGGGGAGTCAACAAGCTCTGTGGGGGTCGTGTTAAGCAGTGAGGAGCATTAAGGGGAACGATTATACTGCATTAGCTAAATTTATCCATGATCCTCTGGTTGACCAAAAAATGGCCAAATTTGTAATTCGTCCTCCACAAAATCGAGCGAGTGTCTCTGATTGTCCTTCAGCAGCTGATAGTAATGAATCAGACATACTGGACCCAGGTGAGAAAGAGCCCACTAATTCGGGTCACAGTGCTAGAAATACTGGAAACAGGAAACGCAGGAAATACCAAGAGCGATAATATCATTAAATGTGAAGGGGGACCTAAACTATTTTCTTGGGGGAAAAAGGGGGTTCCGGACAAAAAAAAGATTTGGGAACGACTGGTTTAAAGCATCACTATTGTTTTATTTATCTGTTTATCTGTTGTTGATATGTGTGTTAATTATTAATGACCACATGCTGCAGTTGAAAAAAACGTGCAAATAAAACAACAGCAACAAATTAAGAAATCATCTTCATCAGTTTGACGACAAACGTTCTGTGAATCCTGACCATGTGACCAAGAAACACTGAAACACAGGCCAAAACGGAAATTAGCACAAGGGGACCCCAAAAAAACATGACAAACCCGACTGGGACCTGTTTATTTGTTTCACAGTTAATGGCGTATTTGTTCAGATTATTTATGATAATAATATTCATATAATATATCATTAACTTTAGGTTTTTCCATTACCTGATAATACCACTATTCCCACTAAATTCCATCTCCACCACCACAAAAATTGATTATAAAAACATTGAGATAAAAATGATGAGATAAATGTCAAAACTCAGACTTTTAAAATTATAGATAACATCTAATTATAAGTTAAAATTGGACTTAAAGTAATAATTATGCGATTTTTAAAATCGCTTTAAAAGCACAACTTATAGATAAAAAGTAAAAATTTGGACTTTAAAACTGGTAATTACGAGGAAAAGTAGAAAAATTCTAATTTAAAAATTATATAAGATAAAAGTAAAAAATTCTGATCTGTAAAGTAAAATTATAAGATAAAAATTTAAAAAACTGATTTTAAAAGTAATAATTATGAAATTTAAAAAAAAACAATTTCTGGTGGCTGAAATGGGCTTCCAAACACCACTGACAAAAAACCTCTAAGCAATAAGCAGGTCCCAGTCGGATTCGTCTGATTTTAGGGACCCTGAAACTTTTCCGCTGAGGTCTGTGCTGTTCGGCTTTCTATTATTTCTTGCTTTTTTTAAAATTAGCGAATTACTGCCATCTGCTGACTCAGATCAGAAACACGATCCTTCTCAGAGTATCCTTCCCAATCTTCCCTATTCACACACACTCTACCACAAAAAATCCAGAAAACACAGATCTTTAAAACCTTTATTATGACAGAACATAAATACGGAACAAATACATTAATAATTACGAATTAAGCCTAAGTAAATAAATTGTGATAATAAAAAACAAAAACATTTGACTAACAGTCAATAGAAGACTTACACACCGGTTAATGTGTGTCATTTTGCACCCTAGGAAACTGCCTATATAGCCTATGCAACGGGCCGCCCTGCCTGTATATATACATTTCACTTATACAGCGGTGCCTTGACTTACAAGTTTACTTCATTCTATGACGGAGCTCGTAACTCAAATTACTCGTATGTCAAATCAGTTTTCACATTGAAATGAATTGAAATGCCATCAATTTGTTTTGGGTCCCCAAAAAAAACAATACAATTATTTTATTAAATGTTTTTAAATAAGAAAAATAAACTTATAAATAATGAATATTGAATAAAAACACTACAATAGGATGTACTGGAATAAACTGTTTTTATATAGTAAGTATAATGTACAGCATTTACCTTGGGGATCAGACGACTCCACTTACTAACGCGCATGTCTGACTAGCTATCGATTGAGATGCTGGATGGATGTTAACGGCGTTCACTGTGGTGTTCGCTACACTAACTAGCGGTTGGGTGTCTGAAGCTGCCTCATAACCCGAATTTTAGCTCGCAACTCAAAGCAAAAAATAGGCAGGGAGACGACTCGTATCTCGATAAACTCGTAAGTCAAGATACCCTAATGTACTTCCCTAATGTTATATTCTATATATATCTGTTATTATGAATTATAAGTATTAAATTTACAGAATGACTATTATGACCCCATCTGAATCTAATTTATTTTTTTATATTTATTGTCCTATAGCCTCCAATGTTAACATTGAGACAATAAGAAAAAGATTTTGACTAAGACGAGAAGATGAGACAGGGATGGAGTGATTTAGGCAGCGATGTGAAGAGAGAGCAAGAGAGAAATAGAGAGGATTAATGACTGGACTGTGTCTGTCAAACTGCACATCTCCACTCCATCCATCTTCCTTTACTCAGTCAGCATGACAACACCAAACAGCACACAGCAAACAAGCAGCTGAGCTCCAGAAGAGGAACTCGCTCCTCGGTTCCACTCACAAGCTTTAACATTTCATTTTAGCGAATTACTTTTTATTGATAAGCTCAGAACATCGCAGAAGCTGCTTTCAGACGTCTTTTTTTTCTCATTTCCGAGAGAATACGACTACCACCCACTTAATGGTTCGCACTGTTGCCTCACAGCAAGAAGGTCCCGGGTTCGATTCCCTGGGGTCCCGGGGTCTGTGTTTACTCCAGGTTCTCCGGTTTCTCCCACAGTCCAAAAACATGTATGTTAGATTGATTGGTGATTCTAAATTGCTCATAGGAGTGAGTATGAGTGTGTGTGTGTGTGTGTGTGTGGATGGACTGGTGATCTGTCCAGGGTGTCCCCCTCCTGTCTTTCACCCTTTTAGAGACGGCTGGGATAGACTCCAGCAGATCCCTGTGACCCTGATTGATTGATTGATTGAATGATTGATTGGTTGATTGATTGATTGGTTGAATGATTGATTGGTTGATTGATTGGTTGAATGATTGATTGGTTGATTGATTGATTGGTTGAATGATTGGTTAAATGATTGATTGGTTGATTGATTGATTGGTTGATTGATTGGTTGAATGATTGGTTGGATGATTGATTGATTGGTTGATTGATTGATTGGTGATGGTTTGAAGGACTGTTTTGATGATTGATTGCTGGTGGATTGATTGATTGGTTGATTGATTGGTTGAAAGATTGGTGAATGATGATTGATTAGGGATTGGTGTTGATTTTGGTTGATGATCTGATTGCGTTGGTTTGTATACTGTTCCCCTAATATTAGCCTTACATTTGTATTGCATTCTGAAGGCAAACATTAGTAAACATTAAAATAGTTTCAGTGCTTTTATATTTTGTTTGATTGGTGTTTGATTGGTGAAAACAATACCATTATAGATGTTCTAGGGGAGGTGGTAGCTCAATGCTTATGCTGTTGGACTGCTTAGTGGAAGATTGTGGGTTAGATTTTCAGCACCACCCAGCTGGGCCCTTAGACAAGGCCCTTAACCCACAAGTACTCAGTTGTATAAATATAAGTTCGATAAGGGTGTCTACCAGATATAAAAATGTACATGATATATTATATTTGCCTAACTACACCAAGCTACAAGCTGTGGATCAAAACATTTTACATTTTAAGACATGCCAACAAGTTGTTCTGCCATCTGTTGGCATGTCCAACAACTTTTTGATACGCCCTCATACAAATGTTTACACATTATTAGTAGATAGATAGATAGATAGATAGATAGATAGATAGATAGATAGATTTTACTTGAGTAACTATTTAGATTGTTACTTTTATTTTTACTTAAGTAACTATTTCCATAAGCACTTGTAATTTTACTTGAGTTCGGATTTTGGATACTCGACACACCTCTGCTAATTAAAAATACATTCTAAATACAAAAGATAACAAATCTAAATAAAATACACAATTTTACAGAGGTGTGTTTTGAGTCTTAGACTTGAAGGTTCTAGAATTGAAGTCTGTGACTTCCTGCTCTTTAAGTAAAATAAAATATTAATAAATGAAAGCTTGAAATATTAAACAGAGGAATGAGAATAATCCCATGCGCACTGGTCATTTCTAGGTTTGAAGCACTGCTTGTTGGGTGAAACTCGGGTTTTCCAGCATGGTGTGTGAACCGTTGATTTATTTTCCAATCCGTTTATTAATTTTCAATTGAACCCAGATCATAGAGACCACCGCCAATTTTTACAGTACAGTGAGGACCTTTGATACAAATTAAACGGCAGCTTGTCTCAGCTTATCTGGACTCTTGTAATGCATCAGCTTCACTTTTGTTACCCGGGGGCATTAATACCATAGAATTATCTGTAATTGATGTAATTGATTCTTCACTGCCCAATTATGTTTCTGTCATTTCTAATGCATCAGTAAGGAACACACCAAAAAGAGAGAGAGAGAGAGAGAGAGAGAGAGAGAGAGAGAGAGAGAGAGAGAGAAACAGAGAGAAACAGAGGAATAGATACAAAGAGAGACAGACAGACAGACAGACAGAGAAAAGAACAAGAGGGGGAAGAAGGAAAGAGAGAAAAAGGGAGAGTGAGGGTGAGGGGGGAAGTGGGGGAGAGGGACAGAGAGAGAGAGAGAGAGCCAGAGAGAGAGAGAGAGAGAGAGAGAGTGTTTTTCAAAATGATCTATGATTAAGATCGAAAATATAATAGAGGTTGTGATCTTAGCATTTATTCTGTTCCATGACTCCCAAACAGGGTTTGTTTCCCAGTACCACCAATCGCCACACCCTTACCCCTCAATTTCTCAACTGTATAAGAAAGATAAATGTAAGTCTATCTGGATAAAAATGTCTGCCAAAATGCCATAAATGTAAAATTAGTGAAAATATTACTTAAATATCTTAAGTGTGTTTGTGACAAACGGTATATAATGTACAGACAGCAGACATGTTGGCTCAGTTGTACATTTATACACAGACGGTTATTAATGCGGAGCAAAAATCTTGTGCATTGTAAAGGGTTAATTTTTTGTGATGCGAGATGTTGCTCATGTTTGTACAGTAAGTCTACACTCATCTGAGCGAGTGATCTAAAAACAGCTCTGCCTTCGACTGTGTGCACTAATGCGTCCAGATCGAGTCAGCTCTGTACAACCAGACAGATGGCTGCTGATGGAGTAGAAATGGGTGGACACTGTGCATATGTCTGCAGGTTTCTGTCCCAACAAAATGTCCCTATAATGTCATGGCTGGTCCTCAAATATCTATTTTAATGAAAGTAGCTCTTGTTTAAAAAAATCCCATTTGCATGTCTCTGTTTAGAAGCCAATAGAAACGGAATCCAAATGGCTGGCACAAGAATTTGTTTTGCATACGAAATAAGAGACGTTATCCATCGACACGCATCCAGTTGCATTGTTTTCCTCATCAACTCGAAGTCTGCACCAATTGCGTAAAAGGCACTTGCAACAAAATGACCAAAAATCTCTTGCATGTCTTTGCAAACGTTCTAGAGAATCGAGTTCACTAGTTCCGTTTTCCTTTGACTCATAGAGGCAGTTATGTTCTGTCTACTATGACTCCAAGGTGGATCACATCAAGCCACCAGAACATTTGAGTTTCATTTGTCAGTGGGGAACTGATCCCCCGACTGAGTCTGGTTTCTCCCAAGGTTTTTTCCCCATTTTGTCACCGATGGAGTTTTGGTTCCTTGCCACCGTCGCCTCTGGCTTGCTTAGTTGGGGACTCTAAAATTATAGATATCAATCAAATTGACCGTTCTAATGAATGTTTAATATTGTTGTTCTGATGTGTTTCTGTAAAGCTGCTCTGAAACAATGCCGATTGTTAAAAGCGCTAAATAAATAAAGGGGACTTGACTTGATTTGACTTGACTTGCTGTACACATGAGTCTGTGGCCAATAATGAGACTCAAGGCACTTTTGCACGTCACTCTGAATAAGAGCATCTGCTAAATGATGTAAATGTGTTTCACACATTATTTTTGTTCTGTTTATTTTATGTATTAACTGCGGTGCAAAAAAATGACAGCACAGCTTGTAACATATTAAGACATAGTCCGGGGCAATTGTTTTATGGCAGTTCTTAAAGGGTAACATAACTGCCTTAGGGTCATTCATTCATTCATCTTCTATACCCGCTTATTCCCTAATTTGGGGTCTTGGGGATCTGCTGGAGTCTATTCCAGACGTCTCTGAAAGGGCGAAAGGCAGGAGGGGGACACCCTGGGCGTCCTAAGGTCCTTATGACACATCACAGGGCATCCTAAGATCCATTTATTCAAATTCTAATTTTATTTGTCACATATATGACTATACACAGTACAACATATAGTGAAATGTTTTTCTTCGCATATTCCACCTTGGAAGGTTGGGGTCAAGGCGCCCCTGAAGCAGGATGGGTCAAGGTGCTTGCTCAAGACCCGACAATGGTGGACCTGGCGGCGGTGGGGCTTGAACCCAAATCTTCCTGGTCTTCTATTCAATAACTAATAACTCAGCACCTTAACCATTTGTTTAGCCACAGTAATAGACAAGGCAATAATTGTACCACAACGAATGTGTCTGTGTGTGTGTGTGTGTGTGTTAAAGGGGAACACTCTAATAGAACTGTAAAGGAACTTGTATTCGGTGGAAAGAAGGATTTGACAGTGACTGCTCTTAGATTTCAACTTTTGTTTTTAATATATGATATTAGCCTTTTGTCCAATCACTTAATTTAGAGATGGAGCCTGCTGTGTGTGGTGAAGGGGGTCTTGTATTGTCTTTGTCCCTAACACAGCTTTTACCCTGATTGGCTCATCAGCAGAAAAATGGGATGCGTGTTTTTCTTTCAAAATTTTCGACTTTTGGCAGTACTTGGGTCTCTGCTGTGTAGTTAAATTGTTGGACTGTGAACTAAATATCATACATCCTCTCTTCTCGCCAGTGATTACATCATTGAGGAGAAAGATGCCATCCTGCAGAAGAAAGAGAGCGAAGGTTTCGGTTTTGTTCTGCGGGGAGCGAAAGGTAAGCATGACCAGGATCCACACTTAACTCCGCCCACAGTTCATATGATTAACGAATTAACATTGTAGTTACGTTTGCTGTCTGCACCCTTTTGTATGCATGTCATTTTTTTAATCACTCCAGTGGAAACTGGAACTCGAACTAGTTCAACTATATCAAGTGGAAATAAAATAAATTTTGAACACAAAAATAAAAATATATGAGAATATCCTTGTTCTTCTTAAAAATCATGCACCAAACCACAGTTTCCTTTCCATTTTCCTATACAGGAGTTCACAGATGTTGGCTAGTGTCTCTCTGACTGGCAGTGTTGAGAGAGTATGCCATCCCTTCCATCCAGGGGGCACAACAAATTTAGTTTTCTGGCCTCCAGGTCGCACAAAGAAAGAAAACTAAACAACGGGATACATTTTCCCCCATTTACCAGCATGTAAAAACACAATACTGGTGTGCATCTTAAGACAAAACAATGTCATTGACTTATCATAAGAAAGGTGAATGCGGCCGCCGCCATGGTGCAATGGGTTAAGGCGCCAGCACCCACATGCACTATCAAGCACGGGCAACTCTTGGTCAATTCTGGCTCGGGTCCCTTCTGGTCCCACCCTTCTCTCTCTCTAAGGGTTTGTGGGCTAGTTTAGTAATGGGTAAGATCTGGGGTAAAGCCCAACATGCTGATTCTATGCCTACGCCCAGAAACTGGCCCATGTGTGTCAAGTCACATGAAAAGGTTTAATTTATAGATTATAGTCACATCGTAATTTGCTATAAAAGGTCTGTAAATCAGGCCTGGGCAGGAAGCCATCTGAAAAGTATTTTATAGATAAAGCAGACTGAACCTGAGAGGGTGTCACAATTTAGCTTCCAGGCACACCGCCATTAAAACACTCATACTTTGCCTTCTAAACATGCAAAATTGATAAAGATGGACATGCCAGTTGTCCTAAAGGTCTCAACTGGGCGGTACTGCAGCAGTCCTTCCTTCCAGTATAAAACCACCAACCGAGGCTGAGAGTATATGTGTGTACAAGCGTGTGCACCCTCTTCACGGTGGCCTCGTCATGAATAGGTGGTATGAGTTTCCAAAGCCATCTGTTACACACGTGGTGTCCTGTTTTCCTTTTCCCTCACTTTCTCACCGGCATTTCTTCAGACTGTACTATGCGAATTACACTAAACCCAGACTGGATGCACTTAGTAGAATCATTGCTATGGCAACACAATAGAGATGTGGATTTGCTAGATTTCTTAAGGCGGCTGCAACTTAACTAACATTAAATATATAATTTATGTGTGTGTATGTCTTTCTGTATGTAGCAGAGACACCAATTGAAGAATTTACCCCCACTCCTGCCTTCCCTGCATTGCAGTACCTGGAGTCTGTTGATGTGGAGGGTGTGGCCTGGAGGGCAGGGCTAAGAACAGGTGACTTCCTTATTGAGGTAAGGGAATTGTTTATAATTTATTAACGCATTAGACATTAGAAGCCACTTAAGGCAGTGGTTCCCAAACTGGGTGGCGTGACTATGGGGGGCCATTGAAATGCCATTAATCTGTTCCGGGTCCCTAAAAAAACTATTTTTTTTGTTACATATTTTTAAAAAATAAAAATAAACTTATAAATAACGAATATTGTATGAAAACAATACAATGCAATAAACTGGTTTTATTAAGTATAATGTACAGCATTTACCTTGGAGATCAGACGACTCCACTTGCTAATGCGCATGTCTGACTAGCTATCAAGTGACACGGCGTTCACTGCGACTTTCGCTACGCTAACTAGTAGTTGGGTGTCTAAAGCTGCCTTGTAACCCAAATTTTAGCTTGCAACTCAAAGCAAAAAATTGGCAAAAAGACTTTTATTTTGAAAAACTTGTTATTCGGGACACTCGTAAGTCAAGGTAACACTGTATTCCATGCAAGTTTGTTATTCTCCCTCTAGTTGTTGTCACACTACCCTTGATATTCCGTTCTATCAATGTGTGTTCCGTTGTGCTGCTTATGGCCCATGCAAACCGCTCGTGTTCAACAGAAAAGCAAAATCCACTTAAACAACCCGGCAACAGAAAAAGTCTACTTAAAAATGGACTTGCTTCTTAGTTTTTTCAGCCAGATGACACTAAGTTTTGGAATCACTGACTTAAGTCATACCAGCTGCCAGAAAATGGAGACAGAAGTTAAATCCAAGACTGTAAGAAGATTCATCTGGGTTTTGCAGGTGAACGGGGTAAACGTAGTCAAGGTGGGCCATAAGCAAGTGGTGTCCCTTATACGGCAAGGCGGAAGCAATCTGCTGATGAAAGTGGTGTCGGTGACACGCAAACCAGAAACTGAAGACGTGGTCAGAAAAAAGGGTGGGTACAGGTACACACTGCTGATCTACATGTTCATGTAAAACACCTTAGATTTATATACACATCATTCCTAACACCCCAAATGACAAGTCAGTATCAGACATATTACAGTTACTAAGAGTTGAGTTTACTGCTGGTTGCCATGGTTTCCCTAACAGAACCCAGCTAATTTAGTGAATGTCCTCACATGCAGGAGGATAGATGTATGCAGCAACAATTAGCAATAGCAATTAATTACAATTTTCTCCTTATATCTTTGAACATTTTTCCACGGAGCGGGTAGAGGCGCAGGGGTTGCAATAACAAAAGCCTTTCACAGTTCATAGTAAATAATCTGAATGTTATAATTACACTTTATATTAGGCAGTTACAATAACAGGTAGGAATCTTGGTATTAGACTTTTTGCTGGCTGTCTGTGACCCTCTGTTGTCCCATCATTTGCTCATTCCTTCCTGAAAAAGTTCCACAGTGAATTTTGTTTTTGGCTCATTTTTTTCAAGGGTTAGCTCGTGTCACTAATGCGTGAAATAGCGTGCCAGAGTCAAGTGTGGTTTTAATTTAGGACATTTTTATATACAGTTCTCCTACAGTAACTTGACTGGGCAGGATAATTATTTGAGACATTAAGACATTAAATTGTCTCCTACGACCTTCAACTAAAAACTGAGTTTTCTTGCAGTGTGCATAAATGTTTGTTTAAAAATGTTATTTATTTTATTTATTTGCAGTGGTTTAACGGTTAGCACTTTTTCCTAACAGCAGAAGGTCCTGGGTTTGATTCCTTCTGTGTGGAGTTTACGTGTTCTTCCTGTGTTTGCGTGGGTTTACTCTGGTTTCCTCCCACAGTCCAAAAACATGAATGTTAGGTTAATTGGTGATTCTAAATTGCCCATAGGAGTGAGTGTGAGTGTGTGTCCCTGTGATGGACTGGTGACCTGTCCAGGTTGTTCCCTCCTGTCTTTCGCCCTTTCAGAGATGGCTGGAATAGACTCCAGCAGATCCCCGTGACCCCGAATTAGGGAATAAACGGGCTGAGAAGATGAATAAATGAATAGACCATTTATTAATTATTCATTTTGGCCATGATGACAGTAGCTGTAAATCAGATTTCAAGATTGTCTTGTTCAATAGGATTTTTTTACATCATTGAAATATATTTTTTATTTTTATAGTAACCTCAGTTTAAGATTAATTTTAGAAAAGGAATGAATTGGTGGGTTAAAATAAAAGCTAATAAAACAATTCCCTTCCCACTGACATTTCTTCATGTCACAGAGGACAGTGTCACATCCCTGCTAATTTGCATAAAGTTCCAGCTCTGACTGATTTTTGGCCCCTTTGTCACATGATTTTTGGTGTGTAAGAAAAGTCAGGTGACCTTTTTTAATTCTTAACTCGGACTAATGGAGGAGAAAAAGGGTAAGACACAGAGTAAGCCACTCCATGAAGGACTGCAGTATTTGCATCAGACAGAAGAACAAGCCGGAGGAGTGACAGTGTGTCATGTGACAGTGTGTCATGTTAGAAGGGAGCTTTGAATTAACGAGTGATGGGGTCTTTTCTCTTCTAGCAGCTAACATGACTCATCAGGCCTCATCCATATGTATACACAGACTGTTATTGACACTGAAGTTGAAGTATTAAACCCACCACCACCACCACCACCACCTTCTTTTTTCCCCCCAGACTTTCTAAAGCTTATGCTAGCATTTTTATATAGCAAAAAAGAAAAATGTGCGGTTTTAATATTAGTTTGAAATCATTGATGCAGTCGTTTTGTATTTTTTCTCTACTGATGGGACTGGATCTACACTATAATCTATTCTGTATCCATGTAAACCATCCACCGTTTTCTCTGCAACTCCTACACACTTTTGACCCGTCTCTGACCTGTAGAGCCACACGGAACAAAACAAGCGATGATGTTACCCGAATCAGGGGGTTTTAGAGATTTTTCTAGCTGATATACAGTATTTTTTGACTCTTACAATTGGTCTATATCCCTCCCCCGGCTTTTTTCTCCATTGACAATTTTTTCCATTGTCTAGTAGCTTTGATAATGGGGTGTTTTATTGCTAATCCTGTATATCAGAATATCAAGGTGAGGATTTAATTCAATGTTATTTCTATAGCGCTTTTAACAGACATTGTCTCAAAGCAGCTTTAGACAGAATGTAGTAAAAAGTTAATTAATAAGCCGGAGGCGAGGAAAAACTACCTGAGATGAAGTAGGAAGAAACCTTGAGAGGAGCCGAACTCAATAAGGAACCCATCCGTATCTGGGCGACACTGCATGTTATTGTTAATTATAACATATTATAATTTGCTTTGGGTCAGTGGAGCAGAGTGAATCTCATCCTCATCCTCAAAGCCCCACGGAATCAAAGAAAGAGGCAAGAACCTGATCACTGGTACCTCAGGATCATTGCAATATTCTCGCCTCTTCTCCCTGAAGGTCTACCAGTGCTGGTACAACCTCTGGATACCTCAGGATGGGTATAAAAAGAGAAACATATGGGGAGAAATTAGCCTAGCTGCTGTTCATAATATTAGCAGGCACTAGCTAATAATGTGCTTTTAATCAAATGTACTGGATTAAGATAATATTATGGGATATTTTATGTGTATGCCTGGTTAAAGAGATATGTTTTTAATCTATAATCTTTAAACTTTAATCTTTAAACTAGAAGACATGGTAGGCCATTCCAAAGTTTAGGAGCTAAATATGAAAAAGCTCTACCCTTTTTTGTGGACTTTGCTATTCTGGGGACCACCAGAAGTCCAGAAGATTAAGATCTCAAGGAGCATGATGGAATGTAGCGTGTTAGAAGACTAGTTAGGTACGTGGGAGCCAAACCATTTAGTGCCTTATACGTAATTAGCGATATTTTGTAATCAATCCTGAATTTAACAGGTAGCCAGTGCAGGGATGATAATATTGGGGACAACTTACACGTGTTACATAACTATTAATTAAAGTTTTTTTAATTACATTTTTTGTCATTGCTTGAGTATCGCACACACACACACACACACACACACATACAGTGATTCTTGCAGTTTAGCTGCATCAACCCAGGCCTCGCTCCTGCCAGAGTTGCCATGGTTACTACAATGAACGTTTGAATTAAGCATTGCATCAAGCCTTAGTTTCTCCCTCTCTATCTCTATCTCTCTCTTTTTTCTCTCTCTCTCTCTCTTTCTCTCTCTCTTACTTCTACTTTTCTCTTCCTTTCTCTCGCTCTTTCTCTGTGCGAGTGAGAAGATAAGGAGTGGAGAAACCGAAAACTTTGTATCCATTTTTATGTTGTTTTCTGCATCTTGACTGGATTTGCTTTATTAGGGCTGTGTGTTATAGCGCAGTGTTGGCAGTGTTACCTCAGCATGAGCGTTGAGCTACAGGCAATTCAGCTCAGAGATGGGAATGGGAGCATCCAGAGTGAAAAAAAGGAACGAGAGAACAGGAGTGACGAACAGAAAGAATGAAGGGATGTAAAAAGAGGAGTAAGTCTTCTTGCGGTTGGAATGTGACAGAGAGAAAGGTAGGGAACGGTATGGCTCAAAGTCCGACTCAGACGAGGGGCCTAGCCGAGTGACCTGTGCGGTGTTTTTTGTGTGTGTATGTGTTTATATGGCTGTGAGAGAGCAAGAAGCATGAAGAAGTTTGCATCAGAGTGCAGTGTGAATAAAATGACACGGCCGCAGAAGGTGTCAAGTCTGGCCGAGCCGCGCGAGATGAAGGTGCACAAGAAGCGTTGGCAGTTGCAAGTAGGAAACAGGTGGGTGGCAATGCGCCACTACTCCTCATCCTCTCCCTGCCTTTCATCCACAGCACCACCGCCACCCAAGAGAGCACCCAGCACCACACTCACACCAAGGTCCAAGAGCATGACTGCTGAGCTTGAGGAGCTGGGTAAGACATGCACACATACACACACATATACATACACATATGTATACATTAATACTACACATACATATATATACAGTATATATATATACCTGTTTGTAGGCATTTGGAGGCAGCTTCCTCAAATCTATAGCCATCTCCTCTCTGTCTCTCTCTCTTTCTCTCTCTCTTTTGTTTGTATGCTACAGTGTCATCTTTTTTCCCATTGCCATTTGGACTGTTCAAAAACATCAGCTGTCTTTTTTCCCTCAATCTGTCTTCTTATGCTAACACACACACACACATAAAGACAAACACTTCGACACCATTTAACAAAAAAGTTAGAAAAACATAAAAATGTAGGGATATATCAGTTATTACACTACAGTTGGATGTGAGGTATCTAGCTTTTCACCTATTCGTATATTTTGTACTTTAAGACCTCCTAAAGTATTTGTGAACACACCAAAAATGAGCTTGATTTTCTCTTGAAAAATTATTTTACCTGGATGTAATTGTGTAATGGCTAGACTGCTGCTAGACTGCTGCAGATGATGCTGCCAAGATCTAAGTGGAGTTACAGATTGAACTTTCAAACATGAATCCAGGCAGTTTCTCCTCGTTTGATATATGTTTGGTCTGGTTTGAATGCTGTAATTGGTCTGCACATGCTGCTGGTAGTGCTCGAGTTTTAGAAAGCTATCTTACATCTGAAACCTGGGTTTCATGCTCTGCAAAAACGATTGTATCGACTGCTGTGGGAGTTTAATAGAAAAGCATTTTTGTTTATTTCCTGCTAAGCATCTGCAAGGAGGAGGAGAGGAGGTAAGTTATTATATTACTGACGTTGTTAAATTGTGTCTTTGGTGTTACTGCTTGCATCACTACTACTGTTTCCAAAAAAAACCAGAATGCAGTTTAAATATGCGTGTGTTTCTTATTCTCCATTGGGAATCTCATGGCATGAATGAAAGTCCGTCAGTTACTTTGCAGTGCATTAGTATATTATGTTGGCTGTCATGAATATAGCTCAAATATGTGTCTCTATGTGTTTATACTCTGGTATATGTGGGTTTGTCTGTGTGCATGCATTTGTACAGAAAGGTTAGATGAAATATTGGCCTCACAGGAGTCCACAATGAGACCACAGGTGGAAGCAGACTACAGGGCAGCCACTGTGAAGCAACGACCATCCAGCCGCCGGATAACACCAGCAGAAATCAGTGTAAGATGCTATACAAATGTTTGCATTTAGCCTGCTAATTGTTTGATGTCATATAACGGCTTTAATATCTTTGTGTGCATGTACAGTCTCTTTTCGAGCGGCAAGGTCTTGCTCTCCATGGTTCTCTTCATCCAGCACTGGAAAAAGCTCACATTCAGCTGCCCAAAGGCATGTCCAGAACCAAGTCTTTCGGTAATCTTGCCTCTTCTACTTTTTCATTTATTTTTTTCACATTTTGATTGATCAGGGTGATACTGCCTTCATTTATTTCATTTTCCACTAAATCAGTTGCTGTAATATTAGATATAAGGATCAATAACAAAATCTGTTGGTATCAGTTCTCCAGTGTGTGCTAAAATAACTTTTTGGTCTTCTGTTCTTGTTTGTGCAGGAGCCACTGAGGAGGATCGGCTGTCTGCACTGGCGGCAGAGCACAGGTTTCCACGAAGCTCATCGATGACAGACACCCTGAGAGACAGTCACCGCATCCCTCCTCCACCTCAGACCGCACCACCTCCTCCACCCTCACTTTACTACCTGGACATGGGAACACCACCACCGTTTTGCCCACCCCCTCCTCCAAGTCGTGTTCATGATCATAGTCGCTCCAGCTTTAAGCCAGGCTCAGAGCCTCGGCTGCATGGCCTACCGCAGACCATGTCTGCTGAACTGTATGAACCCCCACGCCACAGTGCCCACATGGACAGACAGAAAAAGGCCCGTTCTATGATTCTTTTGCACGACTCGTCGCACCATCCTGTAGAGCCCACAGACATCCCACGGCCTGGCCCAGCCTCCACCCCACCAGAGAGAATCAAGCGAAAAGGACGTGTTATTGACAACCCTTACGCTAATGTTGGCCAGTTCAGTATAGGATTGTACACCCCACAACCCAGCAAGCCCCAGCGTAGGAAAAGCCCGCTAGTAAAGCAACTGCAGGTGGAGGATGCCCAAGAGCGAGCCTCATTGGCACTGGCTTCAGTTCACTCCAGAGAGCATTCACCTACAGGCCGCCTAGCAGCTCATCATACTAGCAGGGCAGAATACTACCAGCAGCAGCTGTTACAGGATCGCAGTCGAGCTCAAGCCGAGGGTCTGCTGCAAGGAAAAGGTCATTTTGCTGCCGCAATTGCCGGTGCTGTCAAGGACAGGGAGCAGCGTCTTGAAGACCGACGAAAATCCACAGTTTTTCTGTCTGTTGGCACCATGGAAGGCAGTTCAGCCCCTCCGCTGGAGTCCCACTTACTCACACAGTCTCATTCTGTTGATGAACGCCTGCTCACCAGTGAACTTGGACAGCTGCCTCCTCCTGCCCTTGCACTGCGCCCCTCTCCAAGTGGCACAACTTTTATCCATCCACTGACAGGAAAGCCCCTCGACCCCAACTCCCCTTTGGCACTTGCGCTGGCCGCAAGGGAACGGGCTTTAACTTCACAGAGCCAATCCCCTGCTAGCAGCCCTGAGCCTAGGACTAAACACGAGGCTGCTGGTGGGGTACTGTTCATGGACACCCAGACCAAAGAGCCTGGGGCTGAGAAAGAACTTGCATCACTTTCATTTGGCCCCGGAGAAAAGAGGAGATACACATCCACTAGTAAGATCTCTTGGGGAACACCAACAACAACGAGAAAAGAAACAGAGATGGTTACAGAGAAAAAAGAGGAGAGGAAGCTAGAAGACAAGAAGAGCATGATCATTAGTATTTTGGACACATCACAGCATAAGACTGCTGGGCTTGTTATGGTTCATGCAACCAGTAATGGACAGGCAGTGGGGCTGGGCCCAGAAGATGTCTCTCCTCCTCCCAAAGGCATAATTTCAGAGAGCCCAAAGCCTACATTGGCTGAAATCAAGAGGACCAAGTCTCCCAGCCCAGAAACACCTTCCACACCAGCGTCAGCCCCTGCCACACCCTCGATTTCCAAAGCACCCACTAGTCCTTCCCTAGATAAAACACCCCAGGCATCATCTAGCCCAGCGTCAGATAAAACCCTGGTCCAGGGAAGCTCAGAGGAAGATGTAGAGCCCTACTCAGTTACCTTGCCACCTGCCATGCTGTCTTCTAGTGATGAAGAGACGCGGGAGGAACTGCGCAAAATTGGTGTTGTTCCACCACCAGATGAATTTGCAAATGGACTCTTAGTGAAGGCAACTACTCCATCAACAGCCAAGCTAGCAACCCCCTCAGAACCACCTCCAGTCACAGCTCCCACCCCTCCAAGTACAGCCACTACAGCAGCACAGGCCCCTGCCACCAGCGGCCCTCCAGCAGCCTCAGGGAAACCATCTGAGCCCCACCTGTGCCCAGAGTCTGCTGCTGACTCTGGAGTAGAGGAGGTGGACACTCGCAGCTCCAGTGATCACCATCTGGAGACCACGAGTACCATCTCCACTGTCTCCAGCATGTCCACCTTATCCTCAGAGAGTGGTGAGACCACTGACACCTACACGTCCCATGCCGATGGCCAGACCTTCATTCTTGATAAGCCACCAGTGCCTCCAAAGCCAAAGCTCAAGTCTCAGCTCAGCAAGGGCCCTGTAACATTCAGGGACCCCTTGCTTAAACAGTCCTCAGATAGTGAGCTGCTCTCACAGCAGCATTCAGCAGCACTGGCTGCTGCCACGGGGACCTCTGGCCCAACAAGACCCCGCTACCTCTTCCACAGGCGCTCCAAGCTATGGGGGGACCCCATAGAACCCCGTCCACTTGGGGGAGCAGAGGAAGGCAAACCCACTGTGATAAGTGAGCTCAGCTCCAGACTACAGCAGCTCAACAAGGACACATGCTCACTCGGTGAAGAGCCACTCATAGGGTCACTTGACCCTGGACGCAAGTCACCTGTGGCAGGTGCCAGGTGAGTAGGGTGGTTAATAGTGAACAGCTTTGATTCACTTATTATATATATTTTTTAAAATGTACAGAATGTATTCTTATTCGAATGATTTTTATAATGCTTAAATATGCTATATTGACTTGATTGGACCAGCATTTAAAAATAGAAGAAAATTTTATGACGTGATGTGCCAATTTTTTTTTTCAACAAATGTAAGAGGGCAATAATACTATTATTTAAATTCAAAAACACCCAAGTAAAATAAAATAAAATACATAAAAATAATACTTGATTGTCTTATAGTCACCCAGGTACCGGACTCGCAAATTTTAAAATTTCCAGAAACTCGTTAATTTTTGGTAGCCATTATTTAATACCCTACATATTGATAAAGTGGCTCCTCAATGCCCAAAAATTACAGTGAAAATAATTACTCAACTATATTTCCTCCTAATAAGATGAAGGCGGGGATACATTTTCGATAGTCCAACTGGATAAAACAAAATAACCCCGGAATTTTCGGGCTACCATTTTTGCGAATGATGTCTATGACATCTGGTTCTAAGAGAAAGTAAGAGAAAATGTCTAATTCAGTATGCTAATACAGGAAATGATCAAATAAACAAAAACTATGTAAAAAATAGAAATGGTTGATAGTTAATTTTTTTTATCAATGAAGATAATGGATATTATATGCAAAGAAGAGAAATCATTATTTCTTCTAGTTACAATTGCAGGCAGTTTTTGAAGGAACTCGCACAAAGCACAAAACAGTATGTGGACTTTATAAATCCACAGGCAGCTATATTTGCCTACAGGTATTTTAGAACTAAATCATTCCTCTGCTTATTTGTAGAGAAGATGATGCAATGTGTTCCATGCTCCATGCGGCAAATATAAAAAGAATTAAATGTAGTACCAACGACATTGCTTTAACAGTGAAAAGAAAAATCGATTAATTTATGTATTACAATTTTTTTTCTAATCCTTGCAAACATTTCCATTGTTCATATTACAGTGGTACCTTGACTTTCGGGGGTCCCAACTAGCAAGTATTTCGAGACACGAGTCGTCTCTCGGGCGATTTTTTTGCTTCGAGTTGCAAGCAAAAACCGGTTTACAAGCTAGTTTCGGACACCCAACCGCTAGTTAGTGTAGCAGACTCTACAGTGAACGCCATAACTTTTGCTCAGCATCCCGTGTCTCACCCGATAGCTAGTCAGACATGCGCGTCAGTCATTTTGTATCAGCATACATTTTGTGTGTGTGAGTGAATGCAATTTCTCCCATAGTATGGTGAGAGTGCATCAGGCAAGAGAGTGAGACGGGGTTGCCAACACCTTTCTATATCAGATAAACCAGTTTAGTACTGGTTTAGTTTTGGACTGCTTTCGCTCTTTATTTTATTAAACTTAAGTGTTTAGGCAAATCTGTGACGAACGCTCGGTTACATTAGCATGTGCGTTAGCAAGTGGAGTCGTCTGATCTCCAAGGTAAATGCTGTACATTATACTTAATAAAACCAGTTTATTCCAGTATATCCTATTCTATTGTTTTTTTATACAGTGTTCATTATTTATAAGTTTATTTTTCTTATTTAAAAACATGAAACAAAAAATAAATTGCATCGGTTTTTTTGGGGACCCGGAACAAATTAATGGCATTTCAATTCATTTTAATGGGAAAATTGATTTGACATACGAGTAATTTAAGTTAAAACTTTTACGAATTAAACTCGTAAGTCAAGGCACCGCTGTATAATTTTGAATTAGGTATATCTTTCACGGACCTTTTGACAGAATTCAACATCATTAACCCTAGTGGGCAGAAAGAAGATAATGCCATACACTATCAATTGAAAAGATTTGTAAATGAACGATCAAACAAACAAACAAATGAAAAAAAGAAAGAAAGAAAGAAAGAAAGAAAGAAAGAAAAAGCCCATTAAACCCTATTATGCTTTTTATTTTGATTTATAGACAGTATTTATCTTAACAAATTCAATTTTAAGTTTTAAAAATCCCTATGCCTTAATAAACTTCATCAATGGATACGAATTTGGTGTAATTTAGTCTTGGGGAAGTGGTAGCGGAGTGGTTAAGGTGTCTGCTACTCGGAAGACTACTGGACCCCTGAGAAAGGCTTTTCTAAAAAAAAAAAAAAATTAATATGAGTAATTCTGGACCAAATAGCATAATGTAAATGTAGTGCACTTTCCAGAGAGTATAATCTTTCCAGAAGGATGTGGCCGAAACGATATGCTAGCATAAATGTGACAGGATAAATTACAGTGTACAGCATGATATTCCATGACATGTCATGACTCATGGCCTTGAAAAGGACTGAAATGTATCCATTATAATTTGTCAGTCATTTAACAGCACAAACGTGCCATGTTTATTTTCATATGGCGTGCTAACATTACGGAATGACTCATGCTTCAAATGACTCATGCTTCAAAAAATACGATTCATCCTATCAAATTTTTATTTCTTCGAAAACATTCAGAGCGTCAGCCATTTTCCATCTTTTCCAACAGTTGGTGGTTAGTTAATGAGTCTGTAGAACCTGTAGGTCAGGAGGGGAAACCAGAGCAATTAAAAGATCCTCTGCAGTGACTCATTTGGTAATTTGGTACGTACAACGTTCAAGAAAAAGTTGTGTTTTTATTGTTTTGTTCATGAAAACACAACATACATGTATGTTGTTGTTGTTTTTTTTGCTAATATACTGAAATGCAACTCAAGTTTTTTATATTTCTACAGATGTGGCAAGGACATGGAAGAGTCTAAACCTTAGCTTTTAGCCACTAGGGTAAATCCAACCTCATTATTATTCTTTGCTCGTTTCAAATACCCCTATCCACTAATCCCACATTATTAAAATAACCCCTGTTGACACTGATTTAAGTAAATCACATCTTCCAGGTCTCTGTTGCCTCCTGGACATTCCACAAGCACCTTTCCTCCAATCATGATTGAACGTGGATTGTGTGCAAAAGATCAAAGTGTCATTACATCAAATGTTATTTCTGTCCATAACTTTTGTGTGACATATAAGGACGAAAGAAGACACAGTAGACGCTCTTTCGTCCCTTACTGTGGAGTGTCCACATGGTACCATGGAACCTGGAGATAAACATGATATGTTTGACCTCCCTCTGATCTCTCCTAACTGATTCTAACTTCTTCTACCAAGCTTCATTTCTAAAAGTGTCCAGTACACAAATCTACACTAGTAGTTCCTTTCAACCTGGACAATTTTAACAAATAATACGAGAATATACGGGTGTGATGTCAGAGGGACAGACACGTCTACATACATTTCGTAAAGTTTCTTCGTTGGGAGTGTGTATTAGCAAGGGCCTTACGATATGATACATACAATACATATCACAATACAGGGGTGACAATACAATATATCACGATATGTTGCAATAGAATGTAAAAAAATAGCAAAAAATACATCAAATACAAAAACACAATAAAAATAAACGCCCTTAATTTTGTCATAGTCAGAGTGAAAGAGGGGGCAGTGGTGGATCAAATGGTTAAAGGTGCTGAGTTGTTGATCTTACGTCCTAGAAGATCCCGGTTCAAGCCCCACCACCGCCAGCCAGCCACCATTGCGTCCTTAAGCAAGATCCATAACCCTTCCTGCTCTAGTCGGCGCTGTATCATAGCTGACCTTGCGCTCTGACCCCCGACTTACTAAGATGGGATATGCAATGAAACTAATTTCACTTTGTTGTAAAAAGTATATGTGACCAAAAAGTAAAGACTTTATTTTTTCCCGCCATGTTTGCTTCAGAGACAATGACCGTACCTGTTAGCGACAACTACAGGAAAGGAGGAGGAAGTGTTTGGACACGCACTGAGGCTTTTATTAATTAAATATTAACGTAACTCCATTTAAGACGCAATTAAAATATGCACCGATACTAGAGGTTAGAATATCGATACAATATCATATAAAAATATCGCTCATTTTACGCAATCTTTTTATTCCATACTGTATAAACAATTTTTTCTCTTCTTTCGCTCTATCCCAGCCTTTGTTTTTTCTCAGTTTCTCATCTTTAGGACTGTGCTTGTTATGGGATATGTTGAATTCCAACTTGCCGCTTTTTGAATCATTTCAAACCGTCACCGCTCGAGCTTCCGTCTTAAAACAAGATTCTGCTTTCATATCTGTAATATGTCTTGTACATTTATGTTATTGTTCTGCCCTGTTGTTTTTTTTTAACATAATGCAGCTGACCCTAGACCCATGTTAGAAAAATGTCCACAGGGTGATGATTACGGTCTTGTAAAATCAGGCCAGACTCTATCACAGAATTCGGAGTCAGGGGTCAGCTGCTGATTCGTCTCATGGCTTTTATTTGTTGGACATTTGTTTTAATGTGAAGTGCTTGTCTGGTTCTGCTCTCTCATGGACTGATGCTAACCAAACACTCTTTGTTTGTCATTGCCTCTGTCTCACTCTCTTCCTTTCTCTCTCTTTCTCTTTCTCTTTCTTTCTCCTCACTCACTCTCTTCCTTCTCTCTGCATGCCACGCTGCTCTGTCTAGAACTGAGTCTGAGGCTAAGCCCCGGAGGGCCAGGCACCTGTGTAAGTGCGCATGCATCATCTCATTTTTTTTTCTTTTCTTTAAGTTTTTCTTTCTCTAACCTTCGACAGGCCACCCATACGTCTCACTGGCTACTCACCTCATCTCACCTTACTTTATTTCGTCCTACATGTTCATGTCTACTCTTACAGTACGGATAACGTCTCCAAGAAATAAAATGTCTCTGTAAATAAAATGAAACAAACAATATTTTAGCTTCTTTAAGTTTGCTTTTAGTTCCCACATCGTACTCAACACGTGGTCCCCTGAAATTATTTGACAATTCAGAAAAGGAGCTACCATTTTTTTTTTTGGCGGCGGCGGCGAAACAATGAAAAATGGAGGTTAGGATTTAAGGTGTTCTGTAGAAGACAGGCAATGCATACATGGTGTGATTAGTCATAGAAAGGACACATTTGTTGTGTGACAGTTACAGACTCACTCTATTTATTTGGGGACCGTGTGTTCAGTAATATAAAAGCTGAGCTTGCCATCCTCCTCCTCTTCCTCCCCCTCTTCCTCCTCCTCTTCCTCGTCGTTCTACTCCTCTTCGCTTTGCTTTCTTTCCCGCTTTCCGTAGGCTTTATCATCAGTCAGATGGATAGGTCTGTGGGCTGCTCAGCTGATGCATGTCACGTTTGTTTGATCCAGAAAAGACTAAAAGAATTTTAATAAATTATCAATTCAGGAAAAAAATAACAGTATGCATTTTAAGTAAGTTACTTTTAATTCACATGTTTTATTAACCCTTACAGTGAGCGTTTTAATTTAGTAGTGTGTTTTTATTCAGGACTGTAAGGGTTAATTTATTCATTAGTGTAGGTATTTTTAAAAAAATGTAAAGGCTTTACTTTATTAGTGTGGTTTTTTTTCAGGACTGTAAGGGTTAATTCATTCGTTAGTGCGGGTAGTTATTCAGGGGCTTTGAGGGTTAATTCATTCGTTAGTGCGGGTAGTTATTCAGGACTGTAAGGGTTTTAATTCAGTAGTGCTTTTCTATTTAGGACTGTAAGGGTTAATTAGTGTGGGTAGTTATTCAGGACTGTAAGGGTTAATATATTCGTTATTGTGGGTAGTTATTCAGGTATTCGTTAGTGCGGGTAGTTATTCAGGACTGTAAGGGTTAATTGATTCGTTAGTGTGGGTAGTTATTCAGGGCTTTGAGGGTTAATTCATTCGTTAGTGCGGGTAGTTATTCAGGACTGTAAGGGTTTTAATTCAGTAGTGTTTTTCTATTTAGGACTGTAAGGGTTAATTAGTGTGGGTAGTTATTCAGGGCTTTGAGGGGTTAATTCATTCGTTATTGTGGGTAGTTATTAAGGGTATTTTCGTTAGTGCAGGTAGTTATTCAGGACTGTAAGGGTTAATTGATTCGTTAGTGTGGGTAGTTATTCAGGACTTTGAGGGTTAATTGATTCGTTAGTGCGGGTAGTTATTCAGGACTGTAAGGGTTAATTGATTCGTTAGTGTGGGTAGTTTATTCAGGGAGGGCTTTTTTGAGGGTTTAATTCATTCGTTAGTGCGGGTAGTTATTCAGGACTGTAAGGGTTTTAATTCAGTAGTGTTTTTCTATTTAGGACTGTAAGGGTTAATTAGTGTGGGGAGTTATTCAGGGCTTTGAGGGTTAATTCATTCGTTATTGTGGGTAGTTATTCAGGACTGTAAGGGTTAATTCATTCGTTAGTGCGGGTAGTTATTCAGGACTGTAAGGGTTAATTGATTCGTTAGTGCGGGTAGTTTTATTCAGGACTGTAAGGTTTTATTGCATTCGTTAGTGCGGGTAGGTAGTTATTCAGGACTGTAAGGGTTAATTGATTCGTTAGGTAGTTATTCAGGACTGTAAGGGTTAATTGATTCGTTAGTGTGGGTAGTTATTCAGGGCTTTGAGGGTTAATTCATTCGTTAGTGCGGGTAGTTATTCAGGACTGTAAGGGTTAATTGATTCGTTAGTGCGGGTAGTTATTCAGGACTGTAAGGGTTAATTGATTCGTTAGTGCGGGTAGTTATTCAGGACTGTAAGGGTTAATTCATTCGTTAGTGCGGGTAGTTATTCAGGACTGTAAGGGTTAATTCATTCGTTAGTGCGGGTAGTTATTCAGGACTGTAAGGGTTAATTCATTCGTTAGTGCGTGTTATTCGGGTAGTTATTCAGGACTGTAAGGGTTAATTCATTCGTTAGTGCGGGTAGTTATTCAGGACTGTAAGGGTTAATTCATTCGTTAGTGCGGGTAGTTATTCAGGGCTGTAAGGGTTAATTGATTCGTTAGTGCGGGTATTTATTCAGGGCTTTGAGGGTTAATTCATTCGTTAGTGTGGGTAGTTATTAAGGGATGTAAGGGTTTTAATTCAGTAGTGTGCTTTTTTCCCTTATTCATGACTGTGAGGGTTAAAAAAACAAGTAATTACATTCCTAATTATGCCTAATTTTATTTCAGAGTGTAAATCAGGAGACAGAAGACGAAATGTTTCAGTTTTAACGGTTAAACATTAGTTTTATTTATAAAGCATTTGCATACATTCCTGTACAGTACATGACTCACTGTTTTGTTTATTCTCATTAGCCACATTTACAGTCTCAACCATTTGATCAGGTACATTTCATCTCTAACATCTAATCAATATCAATTTTACATCTCATTTACATGAGTTCAGTTGTTCCTGTTATTTTTATAGAATCATAAATGAAAAAGAGGGAAAGGGGAGGATATCAGTATTATGTAAAAGAGAGATAAATTCTGCTTTATTATTTTTTTTTTTTTACATGAAGTTTGTATTGTTTGAAAAAAGAGTAAAACATGTTAAACTAATTCCAGTACCTCATTGTTTAAGAACTGGTAGACATCAAAAGTGAACGTTTGACCCTTAACATTTTGTTATATAGTAGTGAGAGTCTAGTTACATCAGACTTACAAGCCTAAAAGGATTTCCAAAGCTCTAAGAAACTAGTAGTGGGGGGACCCTCAAGCAAGTAGCAAAGCTTCACAAGGGTTTCACACACACCGTTACAGGTGCTTGAGTGGCGGTACAGTCTGTCCTTACAGCGTTATTTAAGTGTTCTTCATTAAACGTTCTAATAATCTGACGTTTCCGTGTTTCATTCAGAGCTTCAGTTCATCCTGAACACTGAACTTTATCAATCAAAGAACATTTACAAATCATCTTCTTTAAGATGGATGATGATGTTATACAGAAATTCCAACTATAGACAAAGATTAAGAATCGATTCAGAATCGGAATCATATTGAATCGTAAAGTATCTAAAGATTCGCACTCCTATAAGAGATTAAACTATGTTATGGGCGTTTGCGGTATGTTCAGGGGTTTTTTTTTTGCATTTCTATAGAGACTCATTCTTCCTGTTCTGAACTCTGTAGTACTCCTGCTTGTGTTCCAGCTAAACACATTAACGGAGCATCAGACTAACAACGTTAATGCGTTTACCGTGTCTCTGGCTAACTCAATTAAGTGTTGCCGATTCAAAAGAACTGTTTTGACTCATGATTTATACATGGAGGTTGTTGCATGCTGCAGGAAGGAGCCAGTACGAAATAAAATGAAATAGAATAAACTCCACTAGTCACTTTCCGGTGTTACTTTACAGAATTTTTTTGTTTATTTCGTTTCAGACTTTTCAGCAGTCTAGGGGAACTCCACACCATCTCTCAGCGAAGTTACGGCACCACATACACCATCCGACCAGGCAGCCGTTACCCAATGACCCGTCGGACACCCAGCCCTGGCTCTGGTTCCCCAGATCGTTCGGATCCACTCGGACCCATCCGAGGCTTCGGCCTGGCTACCTCGCCCACTGCGGCCCCCACCATCCTAAAATCCTCCAGCCTCAGTCTGCCCCATGAGCCAAAGGAGGTGCGCTTTGTCATGAGAAGCTCTAGCGGCAGGAGCCGCTCTCCTTCACCCGGACACTCCCCCGGCGTGCCCTCACCACTCCTTACACTGCGCCCCTTTCACCAGAAACCTTTGCACCTGTGGAACAAGTACGATGTGGGTGACTGGCTTGCCAGCATTAATCTGGGGGAGCACCGTGAGCGCTTCCAGGAGCATGAGATCGAGGGCTCCCATCTTCCAGCCCTCACTAAAGAGGACTTTGCCGAGCTGGGTGTGACACGTGTAGGTCATCGTATGAACATTGAGCGTGCACTAAAGCAGCTGCTGGAAAGGTGACCCCGCCCCCTGCTTTGATTGTAGCTGGTCTCATTCTATTAAGTTCTATTTTTTTTTTTTTTACTTTTTACAGGCTTTTATTTTAGGGTTAAATTTATGAGTTATTATTACTGGTTTAATAGAACTAAGCCCCACTTACTTAGTAGCAAATTTACCCCTCACATCCCTCCCCGTCGAACTCTCGGCAGTTCATTGGTCAGACTGTAAACAGGGCTGTGTAACATAAAAAAAACGTTTCGGTAATCGTTTTATTTGAATGTTCAATTTTCACGTTCTTTCTATACCTGTGAAATCCCTAGCTAAAAGATTTGCGTAAAAAAAAAAAAAAAAAAAAAAAAGGAGGCATGATGTTCTATGAGGGGAATATTTGAGCTGCCTTTCGGAAAATTTAGTAGAGGATATACAGAGTGGCCGTGGCTGGCTCGACTCTGCCCCCTTCTGGCTGAGGAACATATTATAAATCTGGAGAATGTTAAACCAACACTAGTGGCTTTTTTTTTTTCATAATAAGACTTTTACCTTTGGGGGACCAAAGGGAATGTGACGTTAGATAGGATATCCTAATTTATTTGCAAAAGGAGAGGCGGAGAACAGACATGAGGAACTGTGCACCTGTGCACGAGTCTCTCCCCTTTAGTTGATGTAAATTCCATCAATAATTGATTCATTTTTACCAATTATATACATATATATATATATTTTGAAAGGTATATAGATATATAAAGATAACATTTTGTCATAAATATAGAAGTTATATCTGGTATTCTATTTAAAGACGCTGTCGGTTTTTCCTAATGTTCATCTTTTTTTTTTTTTTTTTGGACTGTAGCATGAATGTCACCAGGTTCAGTGTGACAGCTAGCAGATCAGTTAACAGTGAATTTTGTACCCCGCCCTTTTTTTCTTTTTTTCCGAATATATTATGGTTTCAAAAAACTCGGTCTTCCGTCTATAATTAGGGCAGCCCACAGTGGACAGCGTGTGTGACTGAGTTCCATCTCACACACAAAGACACACCGCAAAGTACTTGACAGTTCAGTCATACTGTTAACAGCTCGTCATG
The DNA here is from genome assembly GCA_005784505.1 of Bagarius yarrelli. NCBI lineage: Eukaryota > Metazoa > Chordata > Actinopteri > Siluriformes > Sisoridae > Bagarius > Bagarius yarrelli. The sequence continues at coordinate 732,146 of VCAZ01000011.1, forward strand.
CACTTCCACACACACACTACAAAAAAAAAACAAAAAAACGTCTCCATATCCAATTTTATATCAACTCGAAACCAGCTTTAATTTGGTGAATTAGAAATGAGCTGTGCAATAAACTAACGTATGCGTCTGTCCGTCCGTCAGTGTGTGTTTGTGTGAGTGTGTGTGTGTTATAATGGGGCCACTGTGGGACAAGATTAACATTTCCCATATATACATGTTAGCTAAGCTGTGTGCTACTGGGAAATTGTTAAAAAAAAACACTTAATAATTGTAAGAGAATTCTGTGCCACGACACAGGGGCCTCGTGTGGCTCAGGGGCCCTTCGACTGTCAGCACTGAAGCATTTGGGCGCTGTATTTGGTTTGATTATTATTTTTGTTCCTTTTCTCTGTTAAGTCCCACAATGTATGGATTTTTTTTTTTTTTTTTTTTGTAGCTTATAAAATGTAATGCTTAAAAAACTTTTTATCAATTAACTTAGAATTCATTTTAGAGCGACGAAAAAGGGTTGAAGTTAAAAAAAACAAAAACTGTCACTTCTACCCGTACATATGGATAAAATAAGGAATTGTTTTTTATATCAATCTCAAGCAATGTACATATGATAGTTTTCCTATAAATTTTTAAAAAATCCAAAAAATATATAGATCTATATATGAATGTTTGGCATATATGCATAGTTAACCACCTGTAGGGAGAGGGAAAAAAAAGGTGAAAGATTTTATTCTTTGTATGAACCGAATTTGGGGATGATTTGCACAAAACAAGGTGCTAGCATTCAAGCCATCCATTCTCATGTCTCTGCACTGTCCTCCATCCCTCCATCCCTCCATCTCTCCATCCTCATGCAAAGAATAGGCGTCTGATATCAATTCAACACACGCTACAAGAAAGAAAGAGAGAATGGACCTGTATAGAAACTGGTGAACGCACGTACAAATCGACAGCTGTCTGTCTGTCTGTCTGCCTGTCTGTCGGTCAGTATTTGCCTCCACAAATACTATCAATCTCTGCTATTCCAAAAACCCACCCCGAACACACATACAGGTACTCGTTATCTATACGCAGCCAAGGATCTTTCTGATGAAGCGTTCCGGGGTCATGTTTTCTTGCACCAGAAAAGAACACTGTGGTTTAAGAACTCTTTTTCTGGCTGCTGTATTATTTTAATCGCCACCTTTACATCACTATCCAGATCTAAACCTCAGCTCTTTTTGCTGTGCCCTTTTAGCACAGCAAAGGGAGGTTATTAAAGCAGCCTTACCTCCAGAAGGTGTTCGGAATTAGGGGGTGTGGGGTGGGAAAGGAAAATAAAAAACCTCTGAAGATATCAGTGGGCTACAAAAGCTGCAGAATGTTGCGAGCTGATTGTTCACCACACTTTTAGGGTTAGTTATTAACTTTCCAGTGTTTTAATATTAGTAACAGGAACGATACTCAATGTATAAAGGCTGCACACTTTTCTATAAACTATATATATAGAGAAAAGGTCTATAGAAGTCGAATGCCCTGTTTTTCTATAGGTAGATGGTTCTTGGTTAGACTTAGTGAAGAAAAGTATAGCTTTCTTCTAGAGTAAAGTATGTGGGTGATTCTATAACTGGAGATACATTTGGCATATATATTATATATATATATAAACAAACATCTTTAAAAACATATTTATTTTAATTAAATAATAATTCAGTGCTTCCCAAACACATCAATTTATTTACTACATTTTTTTATTAACATTTTTTTTAAACGAAAAACAGATTTCTTTGTATTGTGTTATTTTTCCCGGAAAAATTAGGTAGTGTGTAGAAGTAACTATGGTAACCACCGAGTTTGACAGTAACAAAATGAACAACTGTACAATTTTTTTAGCCGAAACGGTCCTTGCACATGGCATTAATGAAATCATGATCAAAAGAGTCTTCAGTGACATCACTTCCTGTGTCTTACATTATAGGAACAAATTATGGGACGGTAACAGAATTAACGCAAGATTTATAAACGAATATTTTTGTAAAAAAAAAAATTTAAACAATGTAATGCAGAATTAGGAAAATTGCTATTTGGGGTTTTTTTTAATATTAAAAAAATGAAATATTGCCAAAGGAAAGTAAAATAATTTATTCTTTTTATTATGCAATAATAATGACTAATTCGAACAAAAAGAAATCATGATTTTCAGCTATATAAGACACCTTTATTATAATAAAATGTTCTATTGTTGAAGACTGCAACATCTTGTGATCATTTAACGAGGAACACATTTCTAAAATAATAAAAAAATTGACTATTTAAAAAAAAAAAACATTAAAAATAATGGCTACGGACACCAAATGTACTCGCAATGATAGAATTACCCACATACTAAAGGGACAACCAAACCTCTCATCTTTAAAACAATAGAAAAATATCTGAGATCATTGATAAAAAAGGAAATTTAGGGAATGTAAACTTTTGATTTTTTAATAAATTCACTGAAATCACTAAAAGGGACTAGATTAATCAGTGAAGCGGACAAAAAAAAAAAAAACCCACGATTGTCATTCCGTCATTATGCACGAATCAAAAAAAAGCTAGATTGGCACCAAGAAAAAATAAGGTTTAGAATCAGGACCCTAAGAAAACTGTGACTTACATTCATGGTAAACACTGCAGATCATCACTGAGCCTCGGTAGGACTTAAAGATATGCATTAACATTAGGAGCTCATTAAAATGGACTTGAATCCCGTCATTTAGTCCATATATTTATTTTTTCCTGAATTGAACACCAGATAAAGCATGTTTGGCATATGATCTTCTTATACAGGGCTCTTTCTCAGAGCGGGAGATGATTAGTGTGTAATTGATGTAGTTTAGCTCGTCTCTGACACGCTCAGACTTTGTGCCATGCTCATCGAGTTATTTTTCTCTGCCATATTCATATCCGATCACTCTTTTCATCCCCGTTCCTAATTCCGGGATATTTCCTTTTTGTGTTTGTGTCTATATGAAGTGCTTAGTGAAAAAGATGAAAAGAAAAAAAAAAAAAAAAAAAAAAAAAAAAAAAAGAAAAAAATAACAACCATGTGCCAAAAAGTGATTAGTTTATAGCTATTTTGACACTAGTTCTGTTGAGATTTAAAGCTGTTAGAATCAGCACTTATGGTGCCACCTCCTGGAAATCTTGAGAACTCCAGACGTTTCCTATTACGCTTATTGCACTTTTTTTTCTCCGTAGGCAGTTAGACGCCAGATAGACTTTCACGTTTTCAAGAGTGTTCCTCCAACTCTTAATCGATCTGGGTTCTGCGGATTGACTGTCAGTTTTGTTAGAACTGAACTGTTGACTGCGTTAGATAGCTACCTTTAAAAGCCTTCTCCTCCTTTTCCTCTTCGGTAACGAGCCTTAGATACAAGACAGATTTCATCCACTACAAAAAAAATATATATATATATTATATATATTATATATATATATATATATATATATATATATATATATATATATATATATATATGAATAAAAAGGAAAATGATTTATTTGTAACTTTAATATATTTAATAAAAATCAAGTTGGGGGAAATGTTAACTAACCCGACATCATTAACATTACCTTGCTCTGTAGAGCTGTCACTTGTTTCCTGACCAACAAAAGCACAATAAAAATGGCAAGAAATGCACTGGTTATGTTTTGTTCTTAAGCACTTTACATCAAAGCGTTTTGTGTGTGTGCGTGTCAATTCCAGGCAACGACTTATTACACACACTAGGGCTTTGTATTAGCATATTAGGGCCACACGATACGATATCAAGATACACGGGTCACGATACAGTATATCATGATATACTGCAATACTTACTTTGAGTTAAAAAAAAAAGAAAAAAGGAAAACACATAGCTAAAACAAATACAATAAATACAAAGCCGGATATGCCTTTATTTTATTTTTTTCTTTTTCTGAGATGATGGCCGTATGTGTTAGCGACACCTACAGGAGCGGAGGAGGAAGTCGTTTGACACGTACTGAGTATTTTAATTAAATATTAGCGTAAATGTAAATCTTTTTTTTTTTAAAAAACACCATGTATAAATACTAAAAGCTAAAAAAATATCAACGCGATACTTTGCTCTATCGATATTTTTACACACCCTGGGGTCTACAGTGAGAAATAAACACTATATGACGATAGAGGTGGGAAAAAAAACAGTTATGTCACTTTACCAGGTTAGCTCTGATTACACAGTCTGACGATAGGAACAGTGCTGATTATATTGTCACAGCCGAACCACCAGCTCAGACAAGAGCTTAATAAAAGCAACAGTGTTTAATTGCAGCACATGGGTGTGTTAACATGCTGCCACAATCCGAGTGCATTTCCAGTTCCGTTTACACATTTACTTTGACTGCCACATTACACAGAAGAACATACACAGTTCTTTTTACTATTTTTACAGTTCCTTCTTAGGCTACATCTAAATGATCATAATAAAAATCAAGTTCATTATTATTACGATACAAATACTACCAAAATAATAAAATAAAATGTCATTAGTGGCAACGTTTTTCCACTGTAAGATCAATGACGGGCAACATCAAATAGCAGGATCTTTTCTCACTGATCCACATTTACACACATCCAATATATCAAACCTCTGTGGAGATTCAACGCATTGCTATACTAAACACTTACAGTGTGTTTGTATAGTGTTTCTAAAGCCATAGAAAAAAACGATTGCACGCACAGTCTAGACATTAAATATATTCAGTGGGGCAGGTCACAGATGGATCACACACACATGAGGTAGAATTACGTCCCCACTGCCTTCACTTTCGCCACCTGCGGCTCGTAAACAGGACGGTTAAGTGAGCGGCCGTGATCTTAACAAACCCGACCGCACGCTGAGAGCATCAGTCTGTTTTACCCTCTTCTTCATCGTCATCAGCCAAATCTTCTTCTTTCCCCTCCAAATCGAAGTTCTGTAATGAATACATAAGCAATAAATTATTGTAAAACCTAACGCAGCGAAATAACCCGATATAATAAATAAAGCTGAGACACACACCTCGAGTTCTCTCATGACCACATCCATAAAGTCGCTGGAGTTCTTCTTGTAGGACAAAGCCATGTTTATAGCGTCTTTAAACACCTGCAGGCAGATTTAGGATTATTGCTGGGTCATGGTGTACGTTTGGTGCTATAGGCAGCGGTGTATAAAGTAGAGTTATTTTAACAGAAATTGACTGTATAACACCCTGATACTGTATAAATAACCCCATTACTACGATACAGTATATAACCCATATACGTACCCTTAATAACCCATTAATACAGTATAACCCACTGATACAGTATAACCCATTAATACAGTATAACCCACTGATACGTACAGTAAACCCAGTATATACAGTACCATATACACCCATGATACAGTATACAGTATAACCCATTATACAGTATAACCCATTGTATATAACCCACATATACCCTTTCTACAGTATAACCCACTGATACAGTATAACCCATTAATACAGTATAACCCACTGATACAGTATACCCAGTATACACCTAACCCATTAATAATAACCCAGTTATAACCCACTGATACAGTATAACCCCATTAATACATACAGTATAACCCATTATCCCCACTTGATACAGTATAAACCCATTAACAGTATAACCCTAATACAGTATAAACAGTATACCACCTATACCGTAAACATTAATACAGTATAACCCACTGATACAGTATAACCCACTAATACAGTATAACCCATTAATACAGTATAACCCACTAATACAGTATAACCCACTGATACAGTATAACCCATTAATCGATAACCCATTGTATAAACCCATTGATACAGTATAACCCATTAATACAGTATAACCCAGTTACGTATAACCATTGATACAGTATAACCCATTGATACAGTATAAACCCATTATACAGTAACCCTGATTGATACAGTATAACACCCATTAATACAGTATAACCCACTTACAGATACCCATTACAGTATAACCCATTAATACAGTATAACCACCAATACAGTATAACCCATTATCCAGTGATACAGTACAGTAACCCATTGTATACCCATTAACAGTATAACCCCACTGATAACCCACGGTATAATCCCAGTAATACAGTATAACCCATTATACAGTACCCAGTATAACCCACTTAACCCACTGATACAGTATAACCCATTGATACGTATACCCAGTAAACCCATTGATATACAGTATAACCCACTGATACAGTATAACCCATTACAGTATACCATTAATACAGTATAACCCATTGATACAGTATACCCATTGATACCCAGTATAACCCATGTAAGTATAACCCATTGATATAAGTATAACCCATTAATACAGTATAACCCATTTGAATGATAACAGTATAACCCACTGATACAGTATAACCCATTAAACCATACAGTATAACCCCATTAACCCATATACAGTATAACCCACTGATATAGTATAACCCTGAACTATACGATACCATGACAGTATAACCCATTAATACAGTATAACCACTGATACAGTATAACCCCTTAATACAGTATAACCCACTGATAATACCCATACAGTATAACCCACTGATACAGTAAACCCATAACCCCTGGATAACCCCTTGATACAGTATACATTGATAACCCATTGATATACAGTATAACCCATTAATACAGTATAACCCACTGTACTACATTTACAGTATAAACCCACTTGTATAAACCCACTGATGCCGTATACCCATTAATACAGTATAAACCATAACAGTATAACCCATGATACGTAATAACCCCATAATACAGTATAACCCACTGATACAGTATAACCCATTAATACCCATTGATACAGTATAACCCACTGATACAGTATAACCCATTGATAACCCATACCCAGTATAACCCAGTATAACCCATTACGATACAGTTAAACAGTATAACCCATTGATACAGTATAACCCACTGATACAGTATATACCCCAGTACCAGTATAACCCATTGATACAGTATAACCCACTGATACAGTAAACCAGTATATAACCCATTAATACAGATTAACCCCTACAGTACCCAGTTATACCCACTGATACAGTATAACCCACAGTTAACCCTGATACACCCACTGTATAAACCCATTAAATACAGTATAACCCACTGATACCCAGAATCCAGTATAACCCATTAATACAGTATAACCATCCCACGTATAACCCACTGATACAGTATAACCCACTGATACCCACTTGATTATAACCCATTATACAGTATTAATCCAGTATATAACCCACTGATACAGGATATAACCCCCATTAATACAGTATAACCCACTGATACAGTATAACCCATTGATACAGTAACCCATTGAATATAACCCACTGATACAGTATAACCCATTGATACAGTATAACCCACTGATACAGTATAACCCATTGATACAGTATAACCCATTGATACAGTATAACCCACTGATACAGTATAACCCATTAATACAGTATAACCCATTAATACAGTATAAACCACATTGTAATACATTAATACAGTATAACCCATACAGTAAACCCATACAGTATAACCCATTAAACCCATTGATACAGTATAACCCATTAATACAGATAACCCCTTGATAACAGTATAACAGTATAACCCATTAATACAGTATAAACCCACTGATACAGTATATTAACAGTATAACCATGATAATACCCCATTAGTATAACCCACTGATACAGTATAACCCATAATATACCTACCCACTGATACAGTATAACCCATTGAGTACCCAATGATACAGTATAACCCATACAGTATAACCCATTATACTATAACCCACTGATACACCCAGTATAACCATTACATAAACCCAGTATAACCCATTGATACAGTATAAACCCACTGAATACAGTTAAACGTATAACCCATTAATACAGTATAACCCACTGATAACCCACTGATACAGTATAACCCATGATAATACAGTATAATACAGTATAACCCATTGATACAGTATAACCCACTGATACAGTATAACCCACTGATAACCCAAACGATACAGTATAACCCACTGATACAGTATAACCCATTAAACAGTATAACCCATTGGATACCCATTATACCGTATAACCCATGATACAGTATAACCCATAAGTATAACCCATGAACAGTATATAACCCATTGATACAGTATACCCACTGATACAGATAACCCACTGATACAGTATAACCCACCCATTAAAACAGTATAACCCATTAATACAGTATAACCCACTGATACAGTATAACCCACTGATACAGTATAACCCATTAATACAGTATAACCCATTAATACAGTATAACCCACTGATACAGTATAACCCACTGATACAGTATAACCCATTAATACAGTATAACCCACTGATACAGTATAACCCACTGATACAGTATAACCCACTGATACAGTATAACCCACTGATACAGTATAACCCATTAATACAGTATAACCCACTGATACAGTATAACCCACTGATACAGTATAACCCACTGATACAGTATAACCCACTGATACAGTATAACCCATTAATACAGTATCAACCATTTAATTACAGTATAACCCATTAATACAGTATAATAAACCTATATATAAACCTGTGATTTGTCCGGCTTTCAGAAAATCAACACAGTTTTTAAAACACACCTTCACTACGTTGGTTCCATCAGCAGCAGATACAAAGTAGAAAGGCAGTCCATGCTTTTTTGCAAAGTTAAAACTCTTCTGCGTCATTCTCATGTCAGCTTTCATGAGAGAGAGAGAAAGAGAGAGAGAGAGAGAGAGAGAGAGGAAGAAAGAGAAAGAGAGAACATCAATGTCAGACAATTAAAACTCTTCCTATATTTATTAGAACGCAAGCTAAGCATCTCACCATCTATCTTATTCGCCACCACCAGACAGGGGATTTCAGCTCTGTATTCTCTCAGCTCTTTATACCAGTTGGAAAGATTTTTGTAGGTTATTTTTCTCTGCACATCAAAGACCTATAAAGAAATAGCGACATGTTTCTTCATTTCTGTTGAATACATGTGAAACCATGCACAACTTTTCACTTCTACACAAAAATCTGTACTTTCTACCTATTAAACCAGACTCGTTACTTTAAGTTTTAATCTGTTTAGTGAAATTGTCAGCGGCAAGAAGGATTTCTGGCAAATGTGCTGTGAATTGTGTCAGCCTAAAAAACAGGCGGTGCTGGATTTACAGAACTCGCCGTCCAATTTGACAAAACACATACAGGTAAATTACCATTGCGTGTTTTTTGTCATGAGCCAATTCAATGCTTTTAGTTTCATCCGGGTGCACATTTCGCTATCACATTAACTACAGTGCAGCACATGTGTTTGCTAATATTACTTCATTAGTGAACATTAACTTACTAACTTTTCATTGGAAAATAAATTAACTTCATTCACCAATAGAAGACCCAGAATCTACATCACCTTTGGTTGAATAATGTTTATTATTATGTCAATGTAACATAATTTTGGTAGTGGATTTACTTTTCTGGTAGTAGATTTACTTAAGTACGTGTATTTTACACGAGTATCTGTACATCTACTTGAGTAAAGGATGTGTGTACGTTCGCCATCTCTAGTTATCAGAGAAATAAATGACCTCATTACCTTATTATATTATCTTACATTAAGTGTAATTAGTACAAACGTTTTGGGAAGTCCTGCCCCGGGCTACTGTAACCGCTGTACTGATTTTAAGATACATGTGAGAGTTTAATGTGTTTTTACCATGATACAAGCATGTGCTTTATGGTAGTATGACGGGTGCATGCTCTGAAAACGCTCCTGACCCGCTGTGTCCCAGAAATCTGTCAGAGAAACAACAGCAAGCGGACAATAAGAAGCACATCGACATCGTTGCGGCTCTATGAACTGATAAATCGTTGAGTTTGTTTAACAGTGACTCACTGAATACCAAGGCTGCCACAGTGATTATTGCAATTATTCAGAAACGATTAATTGTCAAAGCTTTCAATCGCAATTATTTCTTCGACAATTAATCCTCACCCAAATTTGATCACGGTGACAGCCTGACTGAATACAATAAAAAAATATTCTATTTATTAACCAGTCGATACTATAAATCACACATAAGACCTTTATATTTGTATTATGTAATTAGGCAGAAGAGAATAACTCACCGACCAGCACAGGCTTGCCATTGATGGTGGTGCTGTATTTGTACAACGTCAATGCATACGTGGATAACTGCTGAGGTCGACTGACAGTAACACTAAGGATCAAACAGCTCTTATATGAAACTTGCACAAAAACGTTTAATATTAAGAGAGAAAATGCTGCATACGAGTAAAAAGATACTATCCATCCATAAGAAATCTTTCCATTAACCTGTAGGACACACAGGGGAAAATAGAGATGTCATTATCTAGTGGGTAAAGTGTTGGATTGCTAATTGAAAAAACGATTCCACCGCCAACACTATGGGCCTCTGAGCCCACAGCCGGCCCCCAGTTATAAACAAACACACAATATAACACGGCGTGGAATTACACACAGAGAGACATTTCACATATTGAGGATAAAAAACATTTTTATTAAAGCAAGAAACCCGTTAACACACAACTCCAAACCTCTACACTACAACCACAACTGTACCACCTACAACATCTGGAACAGTTTCAGAATCAATATTTATTTAATAACATCACAAAAACATTACAGATATCAATAAAATCTATCAGACATTTAAAGGCTGTAAGTCAGTGTTACCGGTCGGCGGCGCTGGTCTGGAAGTGGGGAATAAACTCTTTCCCGCACTGAGACAAGCTAGTTATCTTCAGGATACCGAACTCTCCTCATCATCTACTACTTTTCCAGAAAAATCCACCTTAACATATTTTTAAGTTTGTCCGAGACCAAGTTAATTTCTCCTCCGTCAGCCATTGTGGGGTAAAAAATGTTAATTCAACTGTACAGAAAAGTTTTAGTAGTCTGTGTTGAGCTGTAACAGTTTTACTCTAATCAACCAATCAGAGGACGGAAACATTTTGATGTCATTTTGATGCGCCAGTTAGCAGGCTTTGGGAGGCGGGTTTAAAAATCTGATTGGTTAAAGAAACAGTTTTTACCCAATGATCAATCTGCCCCTGCTAATATAGTGCAAGTTCCACGGGCAGCGCTACTGATTCTGAAGGCAGATTAGATTAACATGGCAGCACATAGAAACTGAAATCTGATTGGACAAAAAATCTAACATCCACATCCACATACTGGAAGCAGTGCAGCGAGAGAAACACTACGAAATGAAGAGAATAAACTGCTGGAATAAATTAATACCATTTAATGGAACTAATATTAGAATTTAGGGTGTAAATGTAGGTTAGTGATTCTGAGAGTGTTTAGAACAGCAGAGAAACACTGACTGACACACACACACACACACTTTCTGACTGACTTACTTGGATTTGCCCACTGCACTGTCCCCGAGGCAGATGATCTTCACCTGTTCATCAGAGTCATATTTCTCCTGCTCCACCTCAGGAAAGTTCCTCAGATCCACAGCCATGTTCTGCTTCAGGACTGAGGAACCAGCTCAGGGTGCTGGAACTCTTTCTTTGCTAATACGGAGCTAGTTATTTCCGTAGAGTAAACTTTAAGTCTATAAAAAAAAATCTTAATAAATCTCTTTCTCCCCTTGGTATTTTTTTATATAAACTATAACATATATATAACAAATATAACTTATTGTTATTTGCATAAATCTCGGGTCGCTGAGCTATCTCACAGTTAGCATTAGCTAGCTACCATTTCGGTGTTTATATAGCAGGACCGGCTAGCTAACTAATGTGCTGCAACGGAAATGTTAGCAAAGTAAAACATTTTCAGTAGCTCTACAAACCAAACAATAAAAATAATGTATTTTGTTAAAAAATGGACGAATAAATCTGTCTTTCTCTCTCTCTCTTCCCTGAGTGAGTATGAGGGGAGAAGCTGTTTCCATGCAACGGGACGCTTTAGTAAAGCGAGCGGAAATGTCGTTTATCCCACCAAAGTCAACGTTACAAACGCTTTCTATGCTCCCTACATATGTGCACTACACTAAGGGTGGGATAACATCGACTTACTCACCATGTCTAGTGCACTATATTATAGGAAACAGAGTCATTTAGGATACAGGCAAAAGTTTATTAAGCCTCTTGTCACAGAAATATAATCAGAAAACCTAAGATAGATAGATAGATAGATAGATAGATAGATAGATAGATAGATAGATAGATAGATAGATAGATAGATAGATAGATAGATAGATAGATAGATAGATAGATAGATAGATAGATAGATAGATAGATAGATAGATAGATAGATAGATAGATAGATAGATAGATAGATAGATAGATAGATAGATACTGATAAACACTATACATACTGATAGATAGACAGACAGGACGGATGGACAGACAGACAGAAAGACAGATGTATAAATAGATAGATAGATAGATAGATAGATAGATAGATAGATTAGATTAGATTAGATTAGAGATTCAATTTTATTGTCATTGTGCAAGGTTACATGTACAGAGCCAATGAAATGCAGTTATAGCATCTAACCAGAAGTGCATAAGTGGCTTATTTACAATAAATATCAGTGTAATAAATAGGGTATGGGGTTGATAATTACAGAGGTGGGGGTAAATAATGTACAGAGTACAGAGATAGATAATACTGATAAACACTTTACATACTGATAGATAGACAGACAGACGGATGGACCAGACAGAAAGACAGATGTATAGATAGATAGATAGATAGATAGATAGATAGATAGATAGATAGATAGATAGATAGATACTGATAAAACACTTTACATACTGATAGATAGACAGACGGATGGATAGACAGACAGAAAGACAGATGTATAGATAGATAGATAGATAGATAGATAGATAGATAGATAGGACAGACATGATGATAGATAGGACGGACAGAAGAGACAGATGTATAGATAGATAGATAGATAGATAGATAGATAGATAGATAGATAGATAGATAGATAGACAGACAGACTGATAGATAGATAGATAGATGATAGACAGACAGACGGATGGACAGACAGAAAGACAGATGTATAGATAGATAGATAGATAGATAGATAGATAGATAGATAGATAGATAGATAGATACTGATAAAACACTTTACATACTGATAGATAGACAGACAGACGGATGGATAGACAGACAGAAAGACAGATGTATAGATAGATAGATAGATAGATAGATAGATAGATAGATAGATAGATAGATAGATAGATACTGATAAACACTTTACATACTGATAGATAGACAGACAGACGGATGGACAGACAGAAAGACAGATGTATAGATAGATAGATAGATAGATAGATAGATAGATAGATAGATAGATAGATAGATAGATAGATAGATAGATAGATAGATAGATAGATTAGATTAGATTAGATTAGATTCATTTTATTGTCATTGTGCAAGGTACATGTACAGAGCCAATGAAAATGCAGTTATAGCATCTAACCAGAAGTGCATAAGTGGGGCTTATTTACAATAAATATCAGTGTAATAAATAGGGTATGGGGTTGATAATTACAGAGGTGGGGGTAAATAATGTACAAGAGATAGATAGATACTGATAAACACTTTACATACTGATAGATAGACAGACAGACGGATGGACAGACAGAAAGACAGATGTATAGATAGATAGATAGATAGATAGATAGATAGATAGATAGATAGATAGATAGATAGATAGATAGATAGATAGATACTGATAAACACTATACATACTGATAGATAGACAGACGGATGGATAGACAGACAGAAAGACAGATGTATAGATAGATAGATAGATAGATAGATAGATAGATAGATAGATAGATAGACAGACAGATGGATGGACGGAGATGACAGAAAGACAGATGTATAGATAGATAGATAGATAGATAGATAGATAGATAGATAGATAGATAGATAGATAGATAGATAGATAGATAACTGATAAACACTTTACATACTGATAGATAGACAGATAGACAGACAGACGACGATGGATAGACAGACAGAAGACAGATGTATAGATAGATAGATAGATAGATAGATAGATAGATAGATAGATAGATAGATAGATAGATAGATAGATAGATAGATAGACAGACAGACTGATAGATAGATAGATAGACAGACAGACGGATGGACAGACAGAAAGAACAGATGTATAGATAGATAGATAGATAGATAGATAGATAGATAGATAGATAGATAGATAGATAGATAGATAGATACTGATAAACACTATACATACTGATATAGATAGACAGACAGACGGATGGATAGACAGACAGAAAGACAGATGGATAGATAGATAGATAGATAGATAGATAGATAGATAGATAGATAGATAGATAGATAGATAGATAGATAGAAGATAGATAGATAGGACAGACTAGACAGATAGTTAGAGATAGATCAGACGGATGGACGGACAGAAAGACAGATGTAGATAGATAGATAGATAGATAGATAGATAGATAGATAGATAGATAGATACTGATAAACACTATACATACTGATAGATAGACAGACAGATAGATAGATAGATAGATAGATAGATAGATAGATAGATAGATAGATAGATAGATAGATAGATAGATAGATAGATACTGATAAACACTATACATACTGATAGATAGACAGACAGACGGATGGAAGACAGAGACAGAATAGAAAGACAGAGATGTATAGATAGATAGATAGATAGATAGATAGATAGATAGATAGATAGATAGATAGATAGATAGATAGATAGACAGACGGATGGACGGACAGAAAGACAGATGTATAGATAGATAGATAGATAGATAGATAGATAGATAGATAGATAGATAGATAGATAGATAGATAGATAGATAGATAGATAGATAGATAGATAGATAGATAGATAGATAGATAGATAGATAGATAGATAGATAGATAGATAGATAGATACTGATAAACACTATACATACTGATTGATAGGAAATGTTTAAAAATATTATTTAACAAACGAATTAACAAATAATCACATCTTTATCACGAACATTTAAAGCATAATAAAGTTATTTAATTTTGGAGATGATGTTCTTTAATTCATTCATCCATTCAATCATGTTATCAGAGAAATAAATGATCAGAGATTGTTTCACTATAACGTCAAACCATATTATAATTTATTCTGCCTTTTTTTTTTTATCTTTAAATGAGGAAACGTATTCAGGAGCCGGAGGATCTTTAACTGTTAATCATAGTTCCTCGTCTTGTCTGGTTTGAGATATCATAATAATAATTATATTAACGCTATCTGCAGAGAACCCATTAGCAGATAGAACTTTTTTTTTATGTATATGTGCTTGGGATGTTGTCATCAAACGTTTTACACTGTTGTTGCGTTACATTGCTAGATCTCAGCTGATTATATACCATACTGGTGCTACGTGCTACTGGTGCCCAGCTGTCTGTACTCTGTGAGCATCTTGTGGTTAAATCAAGGTCAGATATGGTACAGCAGCGCCAACAAGGTGTAACGATCCAATAAAAAGCCTGAGAAATACAGAAGTGATTCAGTGATGATTATCTGGAAGAATTTTTTTTATTTTTATTTACAGAAGCGAAGGTAATATACAGAAAATTTAACTAGGGAGAAGAAACGATGATGGATGATGAAATATTTGGTTCACAATCTAAAACTATGTGCAGGCATTGAATCTATTTCATTTTAAGTAGAAACGATGATCTGCTTCCAATCGGTTTACACAGCCATGTACCAGGGATAAAAGTGCTCGGAACAAAGTAGTTGAATTGTCCGATGCGGTCATGGTGGTTTTGTGGTTTCATTGCTTCACTGGGTGTAACTGCTCTAAAATGCTCTAAAGTGGAAAAGAATGTGCGAAAATAAAGGTTCCAAGTAAATGTAAGCCAGGACCAGAAAGTACCGGATGATGCATGAGAAGAGGAAGGGAGGAAGGATGGAAGGAAGGAAGAATGTATGAATGTAAGAGTAATCATTCCACAGGAGAAAAAAAAAACCGGACTGCTCTTTGAACTCCATTATCAGCGAAACCCAATCATATGAGATTCCAGCCATTTCTATCTGACATGTCTGTGAAAAATACTTCAGTTCGGTAAGTTTTGGTAAGTTTTTTTTTTTTATATAAATTGTTCAGTTTAATTCAATATTATTATTTTTGGCGCTTTTAATAACAGACTTTGTCTCAGATCAGCTTTACACAGACTGCAGTAACAGTGACAAAACGTTTGTCCCTAATGAACAAGCCGGAGGAGACTGTGGTTCGGAAAAAACTTCCTGAGATGAAGTAGGAAGAAACCTTGCCTCAAAGCAAGAAGGTCCCGGGTTCGATTCCCCTGCAGGGGTCTTTCTGTGTGAAATTTTGCATGTTCTCTATGTGCTTGTGTGTGTTTACTCCGGGTTCTCCGGGTTCCTCCTACAGTCCAAAAACATGTATGTTAGATTGATTGATGATTCTAAAGTGCCCATAGGAGTGAGTGTGAGTGTGATGGACTGGTGACCTGTCCAGGGTGTCCCCCTCCTGCCTTTCACCCTTTCAGAGACAGCTGCGATAGATACCAGCAGATCCCTGTGACCCCGAAGCAGGGGATAAGCGGGTATAGAAGATGAACGAATGAATATCACATTTGCAGAAAGTTTTTTGTGCTTTCAAACATTTTGGCCAAACTTTATAACATATTTTTTTGAAAAATAATCAGGGTCGGCTCTAGCCATGGGCAGGGGTGGTCTGAGCCCACCCTAAAGTCTGTCTTGCCCACCCAATCAAAATTTGGTAAAGACAGCAGTACACAAATACTTTTGAAATTTTCTTTTGTATGATTTATAATTTGATAAAAGTCCGAGGTGGACTTGGACTTGAGAAGTTTAAAGAAGGGGTGTGGACCAATCCCAACGCAAAACCAAACAGTTTCTTGTTTTTGATTGGCTGTAGATAACAGCGCGGTCTACACTAGTTTTACAGACTTTATTACAAAAAAAAGTTATTATTACAATTATACAATACAATAATAATTGTTATTATTATATATTAAAAATATTACTTAAATAAAATTAATTAAATTTTTAGTTGCCAAAGCTTCATTCCAACATTAAAAAGATTATCATTTTGCCTGATTTTATGTTTATTAGTCCAGTCAGTAGTCATTCTGAACGTTGAAATTAAACCTTCGTTTAACATTTGAAAAACATATTTGTGATTATATTGACTTAATATAATATGTCCTTTTAACCAAACCCAATTAATAACATTAGTACAACAACATTTTTTTGCTATTCCTTCATTCAATTTGTTGAATTTCACAGAGTATCTATCTCCTCAACCCCACCCCCAGAAACTGCCCACCTGGAATATCTGTCTGCCCACCCTTCTATGGTTGGCAGGATATACGCTCTCTTTTTTTATGACTTCTTGTCCATGATTTCTTAAATGGGTTTCTTCATGTATATTTATATATTTACACACTTTTAGATTCTATAAATATATATTGTAGAACAAATTCCATCACTTTAGTTTAGTATTAACGAGTATTGCAATCCGTTTTTCCAATATACTTCTTTAACATTCTTTTTTAGATACGTCTTATCAACTAATGTAGACTTACTCTCAGACTTACTCTCTCAGAGTAATTCTACAATTATTGAGACTCTCAATTTGTTTTAGAAATGTCACTTTCCCACAGTAATGTTACTTACCATTGGTTATTTTAGGAACTCAGCTTAATTTAGAACAAATGGGTTCAGTTGAAATGCGAGTATGAATCAGCACTAACGATCAGTGTTACGGCTGCACATAAATCAAGTTATCTTGACAATAAATCTGTTCTGTTCCCCGCTGGTATTTTAAGTATGAGACGTTAGCTGCACGTAGGCTTCCAGCTCATTAGTCAATTACTTCATATTTCAGCCGCAAAGTAAACATACTATTCCGGTGTCAGTCTTCCAGACTTTAACATGCGGTACATGGACTACAAATTCACCGGATTGAGCAGCATGTGACGCTTTCAAAACCGGAATTCATATTGAAATATGGATAAAAAAAAAACGTTAAACGTACATCAATTTTTTTATTATTTGTTATTTAAATTCCATTTGTTTAAAAATTTTGGTCAGAATCTTATGAATTTAAGCAGCGAGTTTATTGAAATAGTTCTACTTTTCACAGGGTTGCGGGTTTGACCTCCAGCTGAACCTTTTTTTGTTGTAACATGAATCTAATGACATAAACATAAAAAACAGAACTGACACCTCTCTCTCTCTCTGTCTCTCTCTCTCTCTCTCTCTCTCTCTCTCTCTCTCTCTCTCTCTCTCTTTCTCTCTCTTTCTCTCTCTCTCTCTCTCTCTCTCTCTCTCTCTCTCTCTCTCTCCCTTTCCCTCCCTCTCTCTTTTGCTCTCTCCATTTGTGTCCAGTGTGACAGTTCATTCCAGCTCCACCCTACAACTTTTTGGATAAATCTCAGCAGACCACCTGTGGAGACAGATGCCTGACAACCTCTACAGGCAACAACAACATGGAGTCCAGACCATCTCTGACTGAAGATGATTTTTCATGTCCTGTGTGCTGTGATATCTTCAGGGAGCCCTTACTCCTGGCCTGCTCCCACAGCATCTGTAAGAACTGCCTGAACACCTTCTGGAAGCAGAGAGAAGCTTTAGAGTGTCCTATTTGCAGGACCGTGTCCTCTACCACTGGGCCTCCGGTGAACATCGTGCTGCGCGACATGTGTGAGGCGGTACTGAAGGAACGGACCCGGCGGATGTCAGTGGAGATGGAAGGGCTCTGCAGTATACACCGTGAAGCTCTCACTCTGTTCTGTGTTAAGGACCAGAGACCTCTTTGCACCAAGTGCAAGAATTCCAGCTTACACAGCAGACACCGTGTCTGTTCCATTCAGGAAGCTTCGCAAGATCTCAAGGTATAGAATTCTCCTTTTTATATTATATAGGATCCATAAGTTCTTGTAGCTTTAGTTTCTGATTTTCGAGCAAATACATAAACTTCATACTGTGTGCAGTTCCCACATCCCGTCCCAGTGAGTGCATAAGCCTGTCAAACAGGTCCTCCCGGAGATTTGAGCTAACGAGAACACACAAAAAGCTGTTTTTTCGACAGCATAGTTGTTTTTTTGAGAAATACTGGCTTGCTAATCTAATTACTTTGTATTAACATTTTGTCTTGCTCCCTTTTACTCCCCATGCAGCAGGGACTTGAAATGAAACTGAAGCCCTTACATGAAAAACTCAAAATCTATCAGGAATTTAAAGAATCCTGTATTATTGCTGAAGAGCACATTAAGGTAAGGGCTAAGTGCACTTTATATATCGAGTCTACTGTACCATCTGTTATGTTCAGTTCACTGAAGATATTTACATGTGCTCAGAATCAGAGCCAACGCACCGAGGCAGTGATCAGAGAGAAATTCAAGGAGTTCCACCAGTTTCTCTGGGATGAAGAGGAGGCCAGAATAGCTGCACTGAAAGAGGAAGAGGAACAGAGACATCGGATGGTGAAGAAAAGGATCGACAAGATCACAATTAGAATATCAAGTGTCTTGGACACCATTACGACCATTGAGAAACAAATGCAAGGCGAAGGTTTGCCATTTTTACTGGTAAAACAGCCTTTATTTCAATAACTACTTTAAAGAATATATATTGTTTGGATATTGACGCAATTTACAATGACTTTTTCTTGATTTGTAGAACTACAATGCTTTACTAGAAAGGTGAGAAAAACATTTCATAGGTCTTTTATATTCTCACACCAAACTAACTGCACTCCAGGCTTCTCTAAACTTCTGGCGTTTTTTTTTTTTTAGAACTCAAGCGAAACTAGAAAATCCAGAAAGATTATCTGAAGTTTTGATCAATGTGGCAAAGCATCTGAGGAACCTGAGCTTTCATGTGTTGGAGAAGATGCAAAGCTTTGTACAATACAGTGAGTACTACAGTTTTTTTTTAAAAATATATTTATTTTGGTACTATTTTTACAAGTAAGTCGTACATTTTCTAAACAAAAATCCAAACCGATCTTGAACGCAATTGTAACACAAGTGTAATTCAACTCGATTTGTGTTCTGCATTCATTTGGAGTAATGAACAGCTCAGCACACAACCACTGATTCAATATAAACATTATTTGGGAAAAGTCATGAGAACATATAGTTTAAACGACACAATGATTTCTTTACGGTTTCGCATTTCAAATACCGGTGAATTCCATGACAAACAATGCAAAGCCGCATTTACACTGCATGTATCATGTGACCCAATTCCGATTTTTTCAGAACCAGATCAGATTTGACTCATAAAAAAAGCATGTGAATTCCGATATTTTCAGATCGGATTCAGTTCTCATTGGTATGTGGTAATAAATCGGATATGAATCGGCTACGTACATTAGCGTGTGCTGTGTAAACAGACAGATCGGATTTTCACCTGTTAATGCGAGTCAAACGTCATTGAATAAGCGACAATAGCGCATGACGTCAAACTCCAACAGGTACATATAATAACTTACCACAACTCTGTGTTTTATATTTATTTTAACAATCCACGATTAAACTTTTTTTTTTTCTGTACCGCACGAGGCGGCTGATCGGAAACACACCCTAGTTTCTCTTCCTCTCTCAGCGGTTCTCCGTCTAAAGAAAGCATTGTTTTGCCGGCGTTTTAAATATAATTCGAAAGCAGCATATTGAATAATCATTTCATCTTCGTCCATTGAATTTATTAATTATCGTGCGGTTTTTACTTCCTTTTCCGGTCAGTACGTCTACATTGGGTTGTTTTGTTGTGTAAAGTGTAAATGCAGGTATCGGATATGGGTCAGTTTTAAAAGATAATGTCGGTTCATGAAAAAAAAAAAAAAAAAAATCGGACACAGTCACCAAATCGGAATTGGGCATTAAGACCGGCAGTGTAAATGCAGCCCAAGATCCAGGTTTCAAATCTCTCCTAATATTCTACAGTACTGTGTTCCACATTAGGGAACACACTTACACTACCCAAAGTTTACAGAACCTATCATTTCCATGATATCTGTTCTAGGCGTAATCAAGTGAAGGATCAACGAAGACTTTCTTCACGATCATTTGGGCATTTTTTTAATATCAGTTGTACGCAGTTAAATAAAACAAAATCAAATAACAAAACATAACCTTTAGCACACATTATTTAAATCTGGATCAAGCTTGTCTTTGAGAAATAGGCCAAAGATTCTTATCACAGTGAATGTCATCATAGTTCATACACCTTGTGAAAAACCTTCTGGCATGGCAAATCTCTCGACATTGTTCTGCACTGATATCATCACATGCCTTATTTATGGCCTGAAGGAGGGCGGCGCACTCAAAAGCTCGGAGATTCCTCAATAAGGTTAACTAAAGGAGGGTATGGAAGAAGGTGGAGGGTCATGAATCGTAGATGGGTCTAAAACCATATTTAAACCTTATATTGTCTCACACATACAAAGGTAACCTTTAGCTTAACAGGTCACCTCAAATTTATTGAGAAACTTAAACTTTTAGACTTTTAGATTAAACTTTTAGATTTGCAGCGTTATATGAGACAGGTAATAGCCTACACCCTACTTCACTATCTTCAGAGATAGATGCACAAATGGAGTGGTTTCCTCAAGGAAATTTCACCCTCTTCATACTCATCCTCTTTCTCCCTCTCGCTCTTTCCAGCCCCTGTGGTGTTTGATCCCAACACTGCCAATGCCGGGCTGATAGTCTCTGATGATCTGATCACAGTGGCTTATAAAGGCGAGCCACAGCAGCTTCCTGATAACTTTGAGCGGTTCGAGGGTTATGCGAGTGTCATAGGCTCTGAGGGCCTTCACTCAGGCACGCCCTGCTGGGATGTCGAGGTTGGAGACAACACAGCCTGGGCTGTAGGAGTCATCTCGGAGTCTGTGTATAGGCACAGAGAAAACCTCTCACGCTTTGGTCTGTGGTATGTGGGCTTCTGCGATAACAAATACGGTAAAGGATATGCACCTGAGATCCTGACGTTGTTACGGGTTAGTGATAAGATCGAGAGGATCAGAGTTCAGGTGGATTTTAACAAAGGCAAGGTGATCTTCACCGACTCGAATCGCAACATCTGTCTGCACATCTTCAAACAATCTTTTAAGGAGAAAATTTATCCTTACTTTTACAGCCACTGTAAGCTCCATCCTTTAAGAATATTACCTCAGTTACCTCAGACCTAAATCCTCCATGACCATTCAGATCGACAAAATGCCCTAACGCAACCGAATTTAACCCAGTGTCTTTATTTGTCACAAAAAAAGCAGAGTGAAATTAGTTTCTTCGCAAATTCCATCTTGGTAAGTTGGGGTCAGAACGCAGGGTCAGCTATGATACAACGCCCCTGGAGCAGGAAGGGCCTTAAGGGTCTTGCTCAAGGTTCCAACAGTGGAAGACTGACAGCAGTGGGGCTTGAATCCAGATCTTTCAGGTCTTCCAGTCAACAAGTTGGCGCCTTAACCATATGAGCCACCAAAATGTAAATTTCTTTGTCACATAAACTTTACAGCAAAGCGAAATTTGTTTCTTCACATATTCCATCTTAGATAGTTGGGGGTCAAAGCGCAGCGTTAGGGGTCTTGCTTAAGGACCCAACAGTGATGGCTGACTGGAACTGGTGGGACTCGAACCCAGGTCTTCCTGGTCTTCCAATCAACAACTCAGCATCTTATCTATTTCAGCCACCAGTTAACAGTATTGTTTGTTTTTTTACAGAAGTGTGACGTTAATTCTGGTACTTGATTTACTTTTTACTTAAGTACGTGTCCAAGCCCGAGTAACTTCTTTACTTTTTAACTTAAATAAAAAGTGTATTCAGTGCTTTAACTTGTCGTTATAAACAGGTAAACGGTATTTATCTGTATCTGTACGTCTACTCGAGTAAAGAATGTGTGTACTTTTACCATCTCTGCCTGTCACAGTCACTATTCGGAGTAATTAAGAGTAGCTAATCAATCTGGCTAGTCACAGAATTTGTTGTTTCTATGCTCACAAAAGGGCGCTATTAATCTGTTGTAACCACAGAAAAAGTACACAAGAAGAGAGTGAAGTGAAAGGAAAGGAAAAAAGGTTTTTGTGTTGTTTTTCTCACCCAGTGTTTTTTCTACATTAAGATTTTGCAATAATGTTCGAAAAAAAAAAAACTTTAATAACATGTGTTGGGAGTTTTAAGAAGTTTTAATCAAAATGACATAAATAAATGGGAAGTAGGAGGAAGGGTGGTGGTGCTCATGGTTAAGATGTTGGACTACCAGCCCAAAGGCTGTGGGTTTGATTCCCAGCTCCACCAAGGTTCCACTGTTGGGCCCCTAAACAAGGCCCTTAACCCTCGATTGCTCAGTTGTATAAAAGATATAAATGTAAGTCGCTGTGGATAAAAATGTCTGCCAAATGCTGTAAATGTAAATAAATAATTATACATTAGTTGTTTATTCATTCATTCATTCGCTTATTCCCTAATTCGGGGTCATGGTCTATCCCAGCCGTCTCTGAAAGGGCGAAAGGCAGGAGGGGGACACCCTGGACAGGTCACTAGTCCATCACAGGGCCACACACACACACACACACACACCTATATGCAATTTAGAATCATTAATCAGTCTAACATACATGTTTTTGGACTGTGGGAAGAAACCGGAGTATGAATACATTTAGACTCCTGAACTTAATGTCTGCTATCAGGATTGTAAAGAGACGTTCAACCAGTAGAAGAAAAAATATTTCTGAAGACATTCTTCTAATATTTCTTTAATTATTTTCACTGATTTATTAGCACCCAGCAAAACAAATATAACATTAAAACATTTAATAATGCAAATTCAATATATTTATTCGAAGGCTTCAGCACTTAGACTTACAAAGCAATTTATCATTTAAAATAATTACAATCCAAAAAAAAAAAAAAAAAAAAAAAAAAAAAAAAAAAGCAAAGCAAAATATTTCAATACACATTCGTGGTCATACTGAAGAACTGAAACATGATGTGTTATTATTATTTATTTATTTTTTTAGAAAGATGCGAATAAAAATAAATCTCCAAAAATCTCCCTAAACTGACCATAATTTAAACCTTTATGAGTCTTTATTAAGAGATAAGAGTAAAGCGATGGTTATTCACTGACGTCTAAAATCATCGGGGCGACGAACTCTGAATGACGGATACCAACCAAAGGAGAAGAAGCTGGGGGCCTTGGTTCTTGTGGAGGTCACCTGCAAAAATATAGACATATATATATATATATATATATATATATATATATATATATATATATATATATATATATATATATATATATATATATATATAACAGTATATTCAGGTCAGTCAAGTGTGTGTGTGTGTGGCATTATGTCTTATATAATTTTGACAAACTGTCTCGACAAGAATACAAAAAATCAAAATTCTGCCTATTGTTAACAAAAACTGTTTTGTTTTAATAATGTGAAAAAAAAACTCTAAATGTTATTTATTGTAGTTAGATTTAAGTTTGGAAAAAAATGAATTTATTAGTGTTGTAAAAGAATGTTATTGCACTTTATAATACATATGGAATTTCTAATAACAATGATAATATTGCACGTGCAATTTTATTATTTATATTATTATTATATATATAAATTATTATCTATAATAAATAAATGAATAAAAATAAATTATAAATAATTATATATAATAATAATGTATCTCATATATTAATAATAATAATAATAATAATAACTGCATGCATGTGCAATATTATGATTATTATTATTATTATTAGAGATATATAATATATATGTTATATATAGTGCAATAACATTCTTTTACAATAAAAACAATTTTTTTAGCACCTTCTTGTAAAATAAACCAGGGTCTTATCTTGTCTTATCTTGTCTTGTCTTATCTTAATCATTTTGTCAAAACAAGACAATTGCAAGAACTACCTCCTCTGGACGATGAGCTCCGGGTCCTGGCTTCAGGGTTGTATCACCAGGCAGGCTATTGCGTCCAATAATGCTGTACTGTGGGGGTTTAAAACCGTAAGCATTTGGATCCACAACTTTATATGTCCCAGGACCTGGAGTCTAAAAAATAATATAAAAACAAAAATCGTAAAGAAATAACCTGAAGTAAAAAAAAATGTTTCATTTCATTAGTTATGTCATTTCCGTGTATTTCTTACCTTCTTAAAGTCTTCGAGGAAGCTGCCTACATTGCTGCGGCCACTGAGGGAAAAATTCGGGGCAGATTTTGTAGTTACTGCTCTTGGACCCACCACTGGCGGAAGTGTGTATGCAGCAGGCCCTGGGTGGAGGAAAAACACAATGGGTGCATGGTACAAGATAAAATACTAAAATACCTGCTGATTCCGAGGTGCGGTGTGTACCTGGCGTATGGTCCATGCGAAATAATTTGGTCCTAGCCGACAGTGAATATGAAGGGGAAGAATTAAAGGTTGCCACTGCTGCTTTCTCAGGTCGATATGTCCCTGTATAAAAAAAGAGAGGTAGATAGAGTAAGACAAAGAGACTATATTATAAAAAAAGGTGTCTTTAGGGGTGTGTGGGTTCCAACCTGGTCCTGGTGTCTGAAGGCGCTTAAGTTCTTTGGTTCGACTGTATAATGAATATGCAGGGTTGCCTGAACGTCCAGTCAGGGTGAACAAGTCCGGGTGGGGGTGATTTCGGCGGGTAAGAGATAAGAGATAGGCGGGGGGGGACCGGGCGAGCAGTTATCCTGAAAAAGTTTGTGCAGTATTCCGAAACTGTATGCAGGAGCCTTCCATTTCTGTGGGTCGTGCTGTTCATGACCTGAACACCAAAAAGCATTTGCAGGAAAACTTTGTAAGAATTACTGGAAAGAAAAGAATACTTTTACACTCTACAATTCCTAGTTACACCCAAGCATGCATCTTTTATAGTTTAAGGATCTGGGTTCGATTCCCAGCACCACTGTCGGGCCCTTGAGCAAGGCCCTTAATCACCAATTCCTCAGTTGTATAAAAAGAGATAAAATGTAAGTCGTTCTGAATAAGGATGTCTGCCCAATTTCTAAATAAGGTTTAAGTCCCACATTTTTTTGTAATTTATATCCTTTATTACCCAGTTGAGCAAATGTCTTGGATTGAATCCCATCATATACAATGATACATTTATAAGGATTTGATTGTTTTACCTTGTCTCACAGCAAGAAGGTTCGATTCCCCTGCAGGGGCCTTTCTGTGTGAAATTTTGCATGTTCTCCCTGTGCTTGTGTGGGTTTTACTCCGGGTGCTCCGGTTTCCTCCACAGTCCAAAAACATGTATGTTAGATTGATTGGTGATTCTAAATTACCCATAGGAGTGAGTGTGAGTGTGTGTGTCCTGTGATGGACTGGTGACCTGTCCAGGGTGCCCCCTCCTGTCTTTCACCCTTTCAGAGACAACTGGGATGGACTCCAGCAGAACCCTGTGACCCCGAATTAGGGAATAAGCGGGTATAGAAGATGAATAAATTAATTAATCAATCTTTTTTTTTTTTACTTAAAAAGTGATAGGAAATGTCTGAAAGAAAACATCTACATTGCTTCTTTTTGGCTGAGCTCACCCAAAAATCTGTCTTGCCCACCCAATCAAAATTGTATTAAAATAAAACATTTTTCGTTTCTTTTCTACGATTTGTATTTGATAAAAGCAGTCTGAGGTGGGCTGTGTTGAGAGGTTTGAAACGGGTGTAGAAATCTCGACCAATCACAACGTAAAACCAAACAGTTTCCGAACATTTTGGTGTTTATATTAACCTGATATAAAATGTCTTCTTAACCAAACCCAAGCAAGAATATTAGTGCAACAATACTATACAATAATCTTTCTGCCCACCCTTCTACGGTTAGCAAAAACCAGGCCCAAGTTATATATATATATATATCTAAAGCCCCACAAAAGAACAATAGGGTAAATAACCATATTATTGTTGCATTATTATTCATTCATTTATCATCTATGTTCTTATTCCCTAATTCGGGGTCACAGGGATCTGCTGGAGTCTATCAAAGGACAAAAGACAGGAGAGGGACACCCTGGACAGGTCACCAGTCCATCACAGGGCCGCACACACACTCACACTCACTCCTGTGGGCAATTTAGAATCACCAGTCAATCTAACATACATGTTTTTGGACTGTGGGAAGAAACCGGACGACCCGGAGTAAACCCACACAAGCACCCATGGGAAGAACATGCAAACTCCACACAGAAACATCTGAATATCCAAATTTAGAACAAATAACCAATAGTACAATTATTAAATTTTTTCCAACTGAAAAAGTGACACACTTTGAACTATTTTTCATTTGACTCACACTTCTACATGTTAAAGGTTTTTTTTTTTAAGCTGCAGGATCTTTATATATTTTTTTATGATTATAGAATTTAACAAAGCTTCCGGAACCTAAAAACCATGGGTTTGGATTTTAATTGCTTTTTTTAATTTACCTGTAGCCCCTGGAAGGGCGTATTTGGGCCCAGGGCCACTGTACAATGCAGCAATAGGACCTCTTGGCTTGTGAGGTCTCCAGGAACCAACCCACACATCAGCACTCTCCATAGCACTCTCTGCACTCTGCAGAGGACCAGCCAATCAAGTCAATCATTAAAAAAGTATTTATCTCAATGAATAAAGTTTTAGATACAAACATTTATAACATTAATACATTTTAATGTAGATATTAATTAGCTTAGAAATGCGTCGTTGCCACAGCAACAATTGTGCCGCGCGCTAGAAAGCGGTAACAAAAGTAACAGGTGAATTAATTTGTCACACTAAAATGTAACACAATCTCGGCTTTAAAACTCGGCAAAATGTCTAACAATCACTTAGAATTAAAAACTATTCTGTATCGCAGGTTGTTATTATTATTATATAGATATGATTTGGACTTTGGTAATATTTAATCATCTCCTGACATTTTTTCTTAAACGACTATAGTGTTTCTAAAAATGTGCACGAACAGAATAAAAACTCACGGTGTGTTTTCTTTCCGGTAACACAAAAAAAAAAAAGTTTGACAAAGTTAGCTGAAGTTTTTTAAATGTCCGCAGCTGGAACGCACGTGTCGCGCAGATCACTCATAACCACTTCTGTCTCTTTGATCTGTGTACTTCGCTGTCACTATGACGACGCGTTACCATTGACACATCATACCAAGCACAAGACTAGGCTCATCCCATCCACGGGCTTCAACCAATCAGTTTTCCTTCATTTCTATATTCGATATTATATCTATTACAATCTGATCAACTCGCATTAAATGTAGGGTTTTAATCTCCTCACGTGCTCACCAAACAGACCAGCTACCCGAATAAAACCCTGTGCTTTGTAGCCTATATATATAAACTATATATCCAGAAGTATATATAAATCTCTCTCTCTCTCTCTCTCTCTCTCTCTCTCTCTCTCTCTCTCTCTCTCTCTCTCTCTCTCTCTCTCTCTCTCTCTCTCTCTCTCTCACTCTCTCTCTCTCACTCTCTCTCTCACTCTCTCTCTCTCTCTCTCTCTCTCTCTCACTCTCTCTCTCTCTCTACTCTCTCTCTCTCTCTCTCTCTCTCTCTCTCTCTCTCTCCCTCTCTCACTCTCTCTCTCTCTCTCTCTCTCTCTCTCTCTCTCTCTCTCTCTCTCTATATATATATATATATATATATATATATATATACTGTATATACTGTTATAAATAAAAGGCTTAATGCATGAAATCAGTGTATTTATTAAAGCATTTAAGAAACACAATTAAATCTTATAATTACTAAAAATTTCTAATTAAAAAGAGGCATTGAATTTTTGTCTAATGAAATAAATATAAGTCACTCTGGAAAAGTCGTATGTCTGCAGTATGTTGATGTTAAAAAATAATACTTTAAACTTACTCAAATAAATTACGGACAGTGGTTCCAAACCACTTTATTAGTTTTTATTAATGCATTAAATCATTAATTTAAGATTTTCAGATTTTTTTGTTTAATCCAGAGTTGAAAATGAGATGTTTTCTTTGGGAGAGACGAGGTTGGACAGGATTAGGGGACGAGTTCATCAGGGGGACGGCTTATGTTAGATGTTTTGTGGAGAAAGTCAGGGAAGACAGATTGAGGTGGTTTGGACATGTACAGAGGAGGGACAGTGAATATATTGGTAGGAGGAGGAGGAGGATGTTAGAAATGAAGCTACCAGTCAGAAGGTAAAAGAGGAAGACCAAAAAGAGGAGGTATATGGATGCGATAAACGAGGACATGAAGTTAGTGTGTGTGAGTGAAGAGGATGTAGAGGATAGGGTTAGGTGGAGACAGATGATTCGCTGTGGAGACCCCTTAAAAGGGAACAGACGAAAGGAGAAACTAGACTAAACTAAACTCTTGTGTTTTTAAACAAAAATGAATGATGAAAAACTATTTGTGTTTATTCATCCTCTATACCTGCTTATTCCCAGTCATTGTACCCGGAGTAAACCAACTCAAGGTTTCGAACATGCAAGCTCCACACGGAAAGACCCCTGCCCGGGATTCGAACCTGTGACCTTTTAAGCTGTGAGGCAACAGTGCTAAGCTAGGTCACTGTGCTGCCCCCTGTGTTTAATCAATACAATAAAAACGTCTTTTTGACCTAATAGACACATTATTAGAAAAGCATATTATTTATAGACAAGCATATGAAGCGATGCATTTAATTACGCATTAAGTGTTTTCCTCGCTGAACAAATTATTAATAAAACATACAACCAGAGTAAATACAAATAATTAATTAATTACTGATAAGAAACTCACATTGACCTGAAATTCACTGATTTATGGTGCATTTATTGCATTTTTATACATTTGGCTTTAATATTTTTTAAATATTTTAGCTAGCAGCAATAACACATCATCACCATCGGCTATCTACAGCCCTGCAGTACTGACAGTTTCATCTTGTAGCACCAGCCACCAGCCGCCGCTGGTCTGGGATGTCGTTCATGAGGTCACACGAACGCATATATGCAGAAAAGAAAAACCTCAAAATTACCACCGGAACCTTCTTAATTCGTAGGAAGAGGTGGTCCCAGTGGCAATAACGAGGACGGTTTCACAGCGGGAGGAGCTGAAGCCTGAGTCCCGGTCATGTCAGCAGGCTTCCCTTGACGTCGTGGTCCCTTTGGTTTTATGGGTTGTCCCAGGTTCTGAAGTGGGAGGATGCTGTACATCAACTTTTATTGTAAGTGCAGCATGATAAAGAAGGAGG
>VCAZ01000011.1:765000-947500 GCA_005784505.1 Bagarius yarrelli
CCACTGGTGGAAGTGTGTATGCAGCAGGCCCTGGGTGGAGAACAAAAAACCACAATAAGGGCATGCTACAGGATAAAATAATTCCCCTGCTGATTCCGAGGTGCGGTGTGTACCTGGTGTATTGTCCTTGCGAAATAATTTGGTCCTAGCAGACAGTGAATATGAAGGGGAAGAATGAAAGGTTGCCGCTGTTGCTTTTTCCGGGCGATAAGCCCCTGCAAATAAATAAATAAATAATAGAATGGAAATTAAACCCAGAGGTGAAGAACACACGCAGTTATTCAGCATTTAGGAGACAAACATAGTAAAGAATAAAGTTTACTGAGCTGAAGGTGTTCACTGAGACATTAACAGGTAATGTCAGGGAGAAGACAAAGAATCTTCTCCATAACTGTCCTCTTTATGCCCAGTATGTGTGTAAGCAGTGTGAGTGTGTGGTGTGTAGTATGTGTGTGCATAACGCAAAGGTCATCTTAACCCCGACCGGGTGGCTTCACACACGGAGAAAAGGTCTTGTCTCTATCGCACAGTAAATCCTTGATATACTTCTACATCCATATGTTCATACCAAAATGTCCTTAAAAGACATTCTATACAGAAACTCAGATACTGCGTAAAACCAGGCAGGCAGACAAACAGACAGACAGACAGTTAAATAGACAATTAGACAGACAGACAGACAGACAGACAGGCAGGCAGACAAACAGACAGACAGACAGTTAAATAGACAATTAGACAGACAGTTAAATAGACAATTAGACAGACAGTTAAATAGACAATTAGACAGACAGACAGACAGGCAGGCAGGCAGGCAGGCAGACAGTTAAATAGACAGACAGACAGACAGACAGACAGATAGATAGATAGACAGACAGACAGACAGACAGACAGACAGATAGATAGATAGATAGACTATATTACATAGAAGTGTGTTTATGTGTGTCTGTGTGTGTGTTTTCGAACCTGGTCCTGGGGTCTGGAAGCGTTTAGGTTCTTTGGTTCGTCCGTATAATGAATATGCAGGGTTGCCTGACCTTCCAGTCCGGGTGATTTCGGCGGGTAGGAAATAGGCGGGACCGGGCGAGCAGTTATCTTGGGATTGTTTGTGCAGTATTCCGAAACTGTATGCAGGAGCCTTCCATTTTTGGGGGTCGTGCTGTTCATGACCTGAACACCAAAAAAAACACATGCAGGTTTAATTTTGTAACTATTATAATACACTAAGAAAAAGACCAGCGCAGGACCCCCAAACATGTTTGCTTATATAGTCACATCATTTCATTCTTTATTTTAATTTATTACTTACTTTTATATGTAAACTTAAAGATTCGTAACAAAAAAATATTTGTGTGAGCAATAAAGCTGCCACAGTAGGGTCCTTAAATTCTTTTAACCTCTATTGTGCATCCACAGGTACCACTGGCTCTAAGAACTAATATAAGGTTGGGCCCCCTAAAGTACCCTAACAGTCTGTTACTACCAAATAAAAATCAGATCACTCGGGCCCCCTAATGTACGTGGGCCCTTAGAATCATTCTAACGCCCCTTCGCTTAGAGGAAAGACAACATTCTAAGTCAAACAATCGTCTTATTGTTGCATTGTTATTGATAATAAATACCATAAAAGTGTATTAGGAAAAAAAACAGTGACACATTTTCAATTCTGCAACCGACAATTTTTCATTTCGACTCACACTCATACATACACAAGCTAAAAAACCACAACACAGTTACATTTTCTTTCTAAGAGAATAAAAGCAAACAGATGTCCTAAAGACTGAAACTCCTATTTTGGCTCTGTTATTGACCTGGATAAATAAGTGGTAGCTCAGTGGATAAGGCGTTGGCCTGCTAACCGGAAGATTGTGGGTTAGATTCCCAGCACCACAGAGTTACTACCACTCGTGGACCCCTGAGCAAGGCCTTTAACCCCCCCCCCCCAATTGCTCAGTTGAAATAAATTAATTAATGTAAGTCGCTCTGGATAAGGACGTCTGCCAAATGATAGAAATGTAAAGGTACCTGTAGACCCTGGAAGGGCGTATTTGGGCCCAGGGCTGTTGTACATTGCAGCAATAGGACCTCTAGGCCTGTGAGGTCTCCAGGAACCAACCCACACATCAGCACTCTCCATACTTGCTCTGCAGAGGAACAGCCAATCAGTGAATTTTTACAAAAATAAAATTCTTTAGCTGATTTAAGGACTTAAACTGGTATTATTAACAAATTAATTTGTCCAAAAATTTATATATATATATATATATATATATATATATATATATATATATATATATATATTATGATATATATATATATATATATATATAAATGCAAACACGTGATTTTATATATTTACATTTACATTTTCTATATTAATTACCTTAAAACCGTCGAAATGTCCTACTGTCCCTTTAAAAGACAAATAATCCTGTATCGCAATTAATGTTACATTCAGGCTTCATAGTCTTCATCAGTGACGTTTTTCTTCACCGAACTCCGTTTTAAAATGCTGTTTTTGACAAATTGATGAAGTCGTTTAAACAGAACAAAAATTCACGACTTAGTTTTAATTAAAAAAAAAAAAAAAAAAAAAAAAAAAAAAAAAAAGGTGCGGCTTTAAGCGTCGGTCGCCCCCTGGAACACACGTGTAGCGCAGAACAGATCACACAGACAGAAGCGCTTCCCTCGCTGTCAGTATGACGTCCCGTCACAGTCAAAAAAAATATTTACTACGTTTCACGCTTTGTGAATCGTCTCACATTATAAGCACTGGACAATAATCACCGTTTTTACACCATCTCAGGGATTTATTTGGGGTAAATATCTTTTAGATCTATAATTAAAGCTTAAAATCATTATTTGTGGACAATCTTCTACCAAATAAGTATTTCTTATATTTTGTCATGAATCTCCTTTTAGGAGTCACTACAGCGAATCATCGGTCTTCCCCTACCCCTATTCTCTACATCCTCTTCACTCACACACACTAACTTCATCATCCTCGTTTATCGCATCCATATACCTCCTCTCTGATCTTCCTCTTTACCTTCTGCCAGGTAGCTTCATTTCTAACATCCTCCTACCGATATATTCACTATCCCTCCTCTGGACATGTCCAAACTACCTCAATCTGTGCTTCCCTGACTTTCTCCACAAAACATCTAACGGAGTCGTCCCCCTGATGAACTCGTTCCTAATCCTGTCAAACCTCAACATCTTCAGCTCTGCTACCTCCCGCTCTGCCACCTGTCTTTTCCTCAGCGCCACTGTCTCTAAACCATCATATCACCATGTCTCTATACACTGCTCTTGTCTCTAAAATGTCTCATTACATCAATTGGTCTCACCACTGTCTCTAAACTATACATCATATCTGGTCTCACCACTGTCTCTAAACATACAGCTACACTGTCAATGTCCTCTAAACATCATATAAACATCATACATCATATCTGCTGTCTCACCACTGTCTCTAAACCATACATCACATCTCTATATCTGTCTCACCCACTGTCTCTGTCTCTAAACCATAAACATAGCTCTATCTAAAACCAGCTGTCTCACCACTGTCATCACCACACATGCTGGTCTCTGTCTCTAAACCATACATCATAGCTGGTCTCACCACTGTCTCAAACCATACTAAACCATAATCATAGCTGGTCTCACCACTGTCTCTCTAAACCATGTACATCATAGCTGTCTCACCACTGTCTCTAAACCATACATCATAGCTGTCTCTCAAACAACATCATAGTCTCACCACTGTCTCTAAACCACACATCATAGCTAGCTCTCACCACTGTCTCTAAAACCATACATCATAGCTGTCTCACCACTGTCTCTAAACCCATACATCATAGCTCTATGTAAGTCTCTAGCTAGTCTCACCCACTGTCTCTAAAACCATCACATACTAGTCTCACCACTGTCTCTAAACCACTAAACCTACATCATAGCATCATAGTCTCACCACTGTCTCTAAACTATACATCATAGCTGGTCTCACCACTGTCTCTAAACCATAAACACATCTCTAAACCATACTGTCATAGCTAGTCTCACCACTGTCTTCTTCATACATCATAGACCACTGAAACCATAGTAAAGGCTGTCTCAAAAAATTCTTCACAGCACTGACCCCCATACATTTACACCTAAATTCTAATATTAGTTCCATTAAATGGTATTAATTTATTCCAACAGTTTATTCTCTTCATTTCGTAGTGTTTCTCTCGCTGCACTGCTTCCAGTATGTGGATGTGGATGTTAGATTTATTGTCCAATCAGATTTCAGTTTCTATGTGCTGCCATGTTAATCTAATCTGCCTTCAGAATCAGCAGCGCTGCCCGTGGAACTTACACTATATTAGCAGGGGCAGATTGATACAGTTAACTTTTTACTCCCACAATGGCTGACGGAGGAGGAGAAATTAACTCGGTCTTGAGGCCTGGACTAAATGTAATTTTTGTAAGGTTATAAAGGAAAAAAACACCATGTAATTTAATTTTTTTTTTTATTCCTGGTCCATTTGTTTACAGCACGTTTTTTCCGGAATTTTCCGGATTGCAGATACCCTTGCAGCCATGTTGAAGCAGGAGACACGCTGGAGATCTCTTATTTTGGATTTAAGCACCTTCAGCAATGTGTCATAGCTTTCTGTATCTTCTGTGAGGTTCTGTACAAAGAACATCAGATAGTAGAAATAAACAAATACTTAAATAAACCTTATATATTTCCTTAAAAAAAGAATTCATTCTGATAAATTCTTATAATTCTCCTCTTTATCATTGATTCCTCTTTACTATCCCTTCATCCTTACTTTACTTTACACCATTATTATCCCCAACATAGCATGAGGAGATCTTACATGTACAGTACACACATTTAAATAGATGAACAGACACAGACTGTTACCCTGGTCAGAGCCTGGATAAGCTTCTGGAGGATAGGGGTTTCAAGGTGTGGACACGGAGACGTCACCTGAGCCACACAGCTCAGCAAACAACACAGAGTGCTACGCTGAGACTTAAACGTGTATACGAATATGATATAAGGAGACATACAAAGGAAAACAAGTGAGACAGAAAAAGAAATTAGTTTTTATCTGCTTTTTCCCATGATCCTTAGGTTAAATACATTATTAAAGGGGAAGTGGTAGCAGGTTAATGTAGCAGTGGTTAAGGTGTTGGACTGCTAATTGGAAGTTACTCTGGATAAGGACGTATGCCAAATGCCAGAAATGTAAATGTATTAAAAGTGCTTTAAGAACTTGACCAACTTACGAGGTACGAAATGTAAAAATGTATTGGTAACTAACGTATCTTTCGACCGAACTAACGAGGTTTTCGATACGAGTCGTCTTTCGGCCAATTTTTTGCTTTGAGTTGCGACCTAAAATTCAGGTTACGAGGCAGCTTAAACGGGTTACCCAACCGCTAGTTAGAACGTAGCCCAACCGCTAGTTAGCGTAGTGTGAACGCCATAACATCCCGCCAGCATCCCGTGTGTCACTCGATAGCTAGTCAGACATGCGCGTTAGCAAGTGTCGTCTGATCTCCAAGGTAAAATGCTGTACGTTAACTTAAGGTAAAAACCAGTTTACATTATACTTAATAAAAACAGTTATTCAGTAAGTTATTCTATTGTTTATTCCAGTACATTCCTATTGTATTATTTATAAACATTATTTACTTATATTTAATTTTAACCAGTTTAAAAAACATGTAACAAAAATTGCGGTTTTTAGGACCTGGGACTTGCCTGGAACGTTTATTTGGAACATTTTAATGGCAATTTTAATGGAAAATTATTTAATACGAGAAATTGAATTTGAAATAGAGTTTTAATTTTTACTACGAGTTTCGAATTGCTTACGAGCAGAGACACATAAATTAATAACTCATAAGTCAACTCATAAGTCAAGGCACCCCTGTAGTAGATGGTTTTCTATGTTATGCAGGTCACCTTATGCAACATTTGTAAGGGATTTGGACCAGAGGTTTTTGTCAGTTTACTGATGTCGTGTGCACTCAGGACTGGATCCTGTTAACACACACACACACACACACACACACACACACACACACACACACACAGAAAACAATACTGTAAACCGATACAGTGACACAATGCTTTAAAATGTCTTGAAATGTCACACAAGCACAAGGAGAACATACAAACTCCACACAGAAAGACCCCTGCAGGGGAATCGAACCTGGGACCTTCTTGCTGTGAGGCAACCATGCTAATCACTAAGGCACCGACAGCACAACATGTTTTGTTTTGTTAATTCGTTCAGCTTTAACATTAGCAGTAACACAGAGCAGCTGTTTGTGTGCTAATAACATATCAAGTAGATTCCTGACCTTTAGATTTTCTAACCAGATCCACATCAGAGCACTTAGAACTTTTGGATTAGTCTCTGTAGCCAGTGTGGCCCATCCATAAGCACTGCTGTTCAGTTCCTTCTGTGGGATTGTAAAGAGAGTAGACACTATAGGAAAAGCCTCTACACATATTTAG
This sequence comes from Bagarius yarrelli, assembly GCA_005784505.1. Classification (NCBI taxonomy): domain Eukaryota; kingdom Metazoa; phylum Chordata; class Actinopteri; order Siluriformes; family Sisoridae; genus Bagarius; species Bagarius yarrelli. The sequence goes on from VCAZ01000011.1 coordinate 771,527, forward strand.
TACATTAGATACCTTATATCTTCTTCTCCTTTCGTCTGTTCCCTTTTAGGGGTCGCCACAGCGAATCATCTGTCTCCCTCCCCCTTCTCACCTAACCCTATCTCTACTACTCCTACATCCTCTTCACTCACACACACTAACTTCATGTCCTCGTTTATCGCATCCATATACCTCCTCTTTGGTCTTCCTCTTTACCTTCTGCCTGGTAGCTTTATTTCTAACATCCTCCTACCAATATATTCACTGTCCCTCCTCTGTACATGTCCAAACCATCTCAATCTGTCTATCATGACTTTCTCCCCAAAACATCTAACATGAGCCGTCCCCCTGATGAACTCGATCCTAATCCTGTCCAACCAAACCATACATCATAGCTGTCTCACCACTGTCTCTAAACCATACATCATAGCTGTCTCACCACTGTCTCTAAACCATACATCATAGCTGGTCTCACCACTGTCTCTAAACCATACATCATAGCTGGTCTCACCACTGTCTCTAAACCATACATCATAGCTGGTCTCCCCACTGTCTCCTGTCTTGTACACCTTTCTCTTAATTCTAGCTGATATTTTCCTGTCACACATCACTCCTGACGTTTCTCCACCCATCCTGCCTGTACTTGCTTCTTTACCTCTTTTACACTCTCTCCATTGCTCTGAACTGTCGACCCGAAGTACTTAAACTCCTGTACCTTCTTTACCTTTTCACCCTGTAATCTCCCATTAGATAGAATCTCCCACTATATCTCAGCCCTACCTCTTATTTTCATGTAATTCCTCATATTTCCCCCCCCCCCCCCCCCCCCCCACCCCCCCAAAGACAGCACTATTTCACCTGTAACCCCACCCCCCCCCCCCCCCCCCCCCCCCCCCCCCCCCCCCCCCCCAAGGACATTTGTCCAAAATTACAGCTTATACCTACTGATAAATAAAAGATAAATTAAATAAAGATAAATTCTGGTGTAATGTCTGTATTAATGATACAGAAGGTTGAATATATTTGGGGGTTTTATTGCAGTGTCTTTATTGAGTTTTCTGAAAGCCCTATTTGCATTTATTTGCATTATTGTTACAGCCTCTTCAGTAAAAGTGTCTCACCTGTAATAGTGTTGCCCTTTGCAGGACTTTGCTGCCCGTGGGTTCCTTTTGTGCCATTGCTTGAGCAACAACTGATGGTTTTCTATATTTGTTATTTTTACAGAGCTATTTACATAAAGAAAAGACAGATCGGCCATCATTATATAATAGAAAATAGGAAATGTATCGTTATTACCTAAAATAATTAGAAAATTATCCGTTCCATTAAACGTGATGTATACTGACAAACTTTGTGTCTGTAGATCTTCTGTATGTTCCAGACTCACCTCTATGTTGGAGGTGAATTTTGCGAATCCAGCAGATGTTCCCATCGTGTATTTTACCCTTCTGACAGCATCAGACTTTCCCAGGCGATGATTTAATGATGAAATGTGTGTCTGTCCGTCTGCTGCAGAGTTCGTCTCATTTATCAAGATACCAAAGGCAGGAGTTATTAATTCCTCCTTCCTCAAATGACTTATAATTCCGTTACTGAGTTTGTCCTCACCAGTGTGTCCTAATTTAATATCCTGATTATGTGAAAGGAGAGAAGATGGAAAAGTGTGAGTTCATGGATTTGAAAGGTTTACACTGTTTTTACACTGTTTACATTTTTGTTTTTTTTTTTCACTGTTTAAAACAGACGTTTTTTGTCAGCCGAACCCTTTTGACCAGATAATTTACCCGAAGTTCCCCAGAGATTTTAAGTTAATATTTCAATAATTTAATAGCACATTTTCTGATATCGTGTCCAATGTCACATGACACCAATAAAACATTCATTCAGTCATTTTCTATACCTGCTTATTCCCTAATTCGGGGTCACAGGGATCTGCTGGAGTCTATCCCAGCCGTCTCTGAAAGGGTGAAAGGCAGGAGGGGTACACCATGGACAGGTCACAAGGCCACCCACAAACTCACTCCTATGGGCAATTTAGAATCACCAATCAATCTAACATGTTTTTGGACTGTGGGAGGACATGCAAGCACGGGGAGAACATGCAAAGTCCACACAGAAATCGAACACAGGACCTTCTTGCTGTGGGGGATCAGTGCTAACCACTAAGCTACTAATTATATTATTATAATTTAATTATCTGCTTGTCATCAACACTCGAACCCCCTGCAATTCCCTTGCGAACCCCAGTTTGGAAACCCTGCTGTAGAACCATATCAGAAAATATATATAGTTGATATGTAGTTTATTTTACGATGGCTTTTTAGCCATTTCTTACTTTTACCAAACAATCTGAAAGATAAATAATATTTTGATCTCACCTTGTTCAGAGAAATTTTGCTGAGGTCTGATTCACTGAAACTCCGCTTGTACATAAGAATTTCCCTCTTTCTTTCTAAAAATCCAAAAGGCTCGTCCCATGAAGAGACAGACTCGAAAGAGTCCGACTCATCCACCTGGACAGGTAAATAGCGCTGCAGGACCAGCACGTTCCTCACAGCACGCTGTAGAACCAAAATGGCTGCTTTTTTCTCTAGTTCCTGCCAAACCTCTGGTGGAATAGATGCTTCCTGAGCAAGGGCTGTCAACAGAGTGCAGATAAAATGCAAGATCTTTGGCGTGTGCTTATAAAAGCGGGCCTCTTCTCCATGTAAGAGCATAGCCTGGCGTTGAAGATACTGTGTCATAGTGAATTGGGCACAATGGCGCGTGGTCAGCATTGGGTACTGAGCCAGCTGAGAGCCCAGGAGCCTTGAAAAGTCAAACACCATGTTGATCTGGGCACGTGTCTGGATAGAGCAAGGCCTTTTTATCCGTACGTAATGCACAGCCTCACTAGCACTGATCCTTAAGGTGTAGATCAAATAACACGCAATCAGCACTCCTGTAAAGCAGCATTCATACATATACGGGTTAGAACTTTATTCATCCCAGGGGGACATTGCTTTGCACTGTTACAACTGCTCTCATTAAAGTGGAAAGAAAAAGTGACTTATTACACAATACTGTAAGAACCGAAGGTGTGATGTGTATGAAAGGCTTTTAAAGACTATTGCAAATGACTAATTTATTGGTTGGCTGGTTGGCTGGTTGATTGATTGATTGACTTGTTGATATTGATTGGTGGCTTGGTTGATGCTGAGGTTGGGTGGTTGGTTGGTTGGTTGCTGATTGATTGATTGATTGATTGGTTGTTGATTGGATTGATTGGTGGCTGGTGGCTGATTGGTTGATTGGTGGTTGGTTGGTGGTGGGTGTTGCTGATTGGTTGGTTGGTGGTTGGTTGGTTGATTGATTGGATGACTTGATTGATTGATTGATTGATTGATTGATTGATTGACTTGGCTGGCTGGCTGGCTGGCTGATTGCTTGGTTGGTTGATTGATTGATTGATTGATTGATTGTTTGATTGATTGATTGATTGATTGATTGATTGTTTGTTTGTTTGATTGATTGATTGATTGATTGATTGATTGATTGATTGTTTGTTTGATTGATTGATTGATTGATTGATTGATTGATTGTTTGTTTGATTGATTGATTGATTGATTGATTGATTGGCTGGTTGGTTGATTGATTAAAGAAGAAATTGCACATGAAAAATGTTGCAGTATTTAAAAAGATAAAATGTAATGTTTGTCTGCATGTGGCCCTGTGATGGACTAGTGAACCGTGTTTTTGCTATGTTAATTATTCGGTTATTTTCTGTTCAAGGCAAGAATTGACATGTTTGAGGTTAATATGTAATCTTGCCTGTTCTGCCCAGTCCAGCATGACAATGAACAGCCACTTTACCCTCTTGCACAGAAAAGGACAAAACCTTCACTGCATTCAGAATCCCCTCCAAAGACGTCACGTCAAAATCAGCCATGCCAAAGTTATAAAAGAAAACTGTAAAAAAGAAATAAACCGAAATCAGCCATGCCTTAACGACTGATTATTCTCTAATCACTTATAGTGTGTGTGTGTGTGTGTGTGTGTGTGTGTGTGTGTATGTGTCTGTGTGAAAGACTGACTTTGATTCTCCATGAAGATCTGAGGTGAGTAAGTGAAGCCGCTTTCTGGATCCAGTTCAGGAGCGCAGTGAGCGTGTTCGCCTGGCAGCTGCATATTAATGATGGATTTAATGTTCAACCTGTAGAAACATACAGGCAGTCACTCATCCACATGTTATGTCATTATCTACATCCTTTACATAGCAAGAGAAGAATTCATCCATCCATTCATCCATCCATCCTTTGTCTATACCCAATTTATCATATCTGGGGTCACAGGGACCTTTTATTGGGCAAAAGGCAGGGGTACAACCTGGACAGCTCACTAGTCCATCACAGGGCCACATACACACTCACACTCACTCCTATGGGCAATTTAGAATCACAAATCAATCTAACATACATGTTTTTGGACTGTGGGAGGAAACCGGAGAACCCGGAGTAAACACACACAAGCACAGGGAGAGTCCTGCTGGTGGTTTGATGCTTGCTGTGAGGCAACAGTGCCAAGAGCAAAATCATTACCTTTAATCCCAGATTATTTTACGTCACACAATTTAATTGTAAAAATTGAAGGTGAAAAGGAAGTTCGATTTTCGATAAATGTTTCTACCAGGGCAGCACGGGAGCTTGGTGTTTAGCACTGTTGCCTCACATCAAGAAGCTTCACAGTAAGAAGGTTCTGGGTTCTATTTCCAGGCGGGGGTCTTTCTGTGTGGAGTTTACATGTTCTCCCTGTGCTTGTGTGGGTTTACTCCGGGTTCTCCGGTTTCCTCCCACAGTCCAAAAACATGTATGTTAGATTGATTGGTGAGTCTAAATTACCCATAGGAGTGAGTGTGTGTGTGTATGTGGCCCTGTGAAAGACTGGTGACCTGTCCAGGGTGTCCCCCTCTTGTCTTTCACCCTTTCAGAGACGGCTGGGAGAGACTCCAGCAGATCCCCGTGGGTATAGAAGATGAATAAATAATAATGTTTATACCAACAAATAAAGTAAACATAAAGATTTAAAGCAAATTCTGTTTTAAGATCATTCAGCAGACGCCCTTATCCAGAGCCACTTACATGTACATTTTATTACATTTATACAACTGAGCAAATAGGGGTTTAGGGCCTTGCTCAGGGGCCCAACAGTGGTAGCTTGATTGAGGTGGGAATAAAATCCACAATCTTTGGGTTGGTAGTCCAACACCTTAACCGTGAGCCACAATAGTTAAGTGTGGTATTTATTTAACTATTACTTACGGGTGGAGATTTTACTGTCCTAATAAAAAGATGAATAGTCTATGATATACAGTTCATAATGCATTTGTATATTTCTATACGCTATAATAAATGACAAATGAGCACATATTAAATATATAAATAAAAATATATAACATTAATTTTGTTATCCAGACAAACAAATTACAGCTGTGAATAAGAAAAAGAAAAAAAACGCTTACTTTTTAAACTGGTTTATTATGTCATATGCCTTAATCAGACTGGTACTTGGCCTTGCCATGGCAACAATATCATCAGTCACCCTTACAACAAAACAAAATCATTATTTTAATGAAAATATTTTAGGAAGTTTATATAACTCCATAATGAAATTTAAGTTAACATATTTCAAAGTGAATTATTTTTAAGCTGACATTGGATTCCACCATGTGACAAAAAATAGGCTTTTTTATTAAAATAGAATATTATGTTACTCATATACATATAAAATACCTCACATTCTGAGAGACGAGTCTCACCAGCTAGAAAAAAGCCCCTTAATAGCCTGTTGGTTTGGTCTCCAGCACACTGGAGTCTCATAGCGGCAATCTCTCCCCCCACAGGCCAGCAAGCAGATGACCTTTGGGGGAATAACCTTTACCAGGGTTTCCCTAGCCTGGGAATATGAGGGTTTTGGCACTGGAATCATCAGGGTCATACCAGAGAGGGAGGACGGGAGAGTGGACGGAGATCAAATACCAGTTGGAGAACTAAACTAACGGCTTATGAGAGGCGGTTTGGTGGAAACTAATTATTAGCATTGCTAAAGGACAAAAGCTAAAGAGAAAAGGAGCAATGTTTTATTTCAGGCACAGGAAGACACATACAAACCAAAATGTAGAGCTTGGCTGGCTTGGCTCAATATTTTAGCGAATTAGAACTATTTTCCTAGTCGAATAAAAATATTAAAATATCATCTAAACAATTCTCGAATAATAACCTACCTGTCTTTGGTCCCATCTGTGACGTGTGACGAGTCTACATGCATGTGGCTGGAATAATAGAATAAGTAACTGTAATCCCATATTGTCATGCTGCAGATGCTCGTAAGACTGACCTAGCTACCGAGCACTCTAATCCTTATTAACTGTCATAAACACTTCAGTGGACATACCGTCATCACGCAGAGAAACATTGAATTATATAACATGATCTGAACACATATATCATGATGATGATGATAATGATGAATAGGTGTTGGTAAAAGACAGTACCAGGCTAGCATTTATTTATTTATTTATAGGCAAATCAGCCATTTATATTTTTGACACATTTGCATGGATATTTATACATTTATGTACTAAACAAAGGCCAAGCCAGTTCTCCAGTCCTCCATATGGACTATTATTTTCCTTATATTTACATTTTACGGCATTTGGCGGACATCCTTACATCTATTTCTTTTATGCAACTGAGCAATTAGTGGTCTAAATTATCAGGTTGCTCAAGGGCTCAAAAGTGGCATCTTGGTGGTGCTAGGATAACCCTGATCTTCCAATTAGCAATCCAACATGTTAACCACTGAACTACCACTTTCCCTAGTCTCCTACACCTTGAGTAGACTAGGTAAAGTGGTGCAGGTATTGTTACTACCTCACAACAACAGTGTCACCAGTTGGATCCTGAGTTCATGTTTATAGTTATGTGTAGCATGATTTTAGCTGGTGTCCCAACCAGAATATATTTAGAAGTGAGTGTGAGTGTGTGTGTGGCCCTGTGATGGACTGGTGACCTGTCCAGGGTGTCCCCCTCCTGCCTTTCACCCTTTTAGAGATGGCTGGGATAGACTCCAGCAGATCCCTGTGACCCCGAATTAGGGAATAAGCGGGTATAGAAGATGAATGAATGAATGAAACCTTTGATTTTTGCCTTTGCATTAATATATTATATGACTTATATTTATTATATGAATAATATAACTGATGATATTCTTACAGTTTGTTTTAATGACACGCAGATTTTCAGTTTAAATCATTTCGCGCACTTTTATTTTGCCGGTCTTTAGTTCCGGGTTTTTTTCCTTCACGCTGTTTGGTTAAAAACACAGGCGATGAGATCACGTGATCACGTGGAATGCGGAACGCGGAAATAAACAAACGCTGCATTGGGCTCGAAAGAAGGTTTGATAAGAAGATCGAAGTCCAGAAGTTTGTAATTTATGTAGCGATAATATGTGCATAATGTGTTGATTTTAAAGCACTATTGTGTTCCGGTTGGTTTAATTTTAAACTAAAATAAATACTTAAAATACATTTTAAAACAACTCCCCCACGTGTTTACCATGTGGTCATGTTAAAGCACCACCATTCAAATATCATGACATCATCGGTGTTTTTCTTTTTATCCGGAATAACTGCAGACACCGAACCAGTTATAATTTATGTTTGATGCAATGGACTGGAATGCGACAGAACCAGTAAGCAGTGATTGTGTGGATGGAAGGAATGAGAGTGATGAGGAGAAAACAGATCATCAGGCTGTTAATATAACCCTGTGCGGATCCGCGCCGCTGCTGTGGAGGGCGGCTGACATTAGGAAGTGTAGGGAAGAGTTCGGGGTGGTCGGGAATCTGGTGGGATCTCTGGCCAGGCAGCCAAGGCAGAATGTCAGACTGGGGAGACCGCTGGAAATCCTGCAGGAAGAGACTCGGCTGCTTGTGGAGACCGGAAAGGCGACTGCTTTACGACATCAAGAGGTGAATATCAGCTAGCAGAGAACCTCTCCACAATATTCCCCAGGTTCTCTAACTAACTGTTATCGAAATATTACAACTAAACGTTCTTAATATCATGTTAATAGAACACATTTCAGACAATATTACAGTCTTTTTAAAGTTTAAAGTTTTAAGTGAAGTTTGGGCCAACAAAAAATATATATATATATATATATTTAAGTAAGATTTTTAAGAGAGAAATTAAGTAAACATTAAAAAAATCTGTGGGATAGATAGATAGAAGGATAGATAGATAATGACAGATTTTTTTACTTTATTTATAGATAGATAGATAGATAGAGCAATATCAGTCTCTGTCTATATATCTATGTATAAATACATTTAAAATAATCTATCTATCTATTAAGTTAAAAAAATCTTTACACTTTTTAACACAGAGTCCGCCTCAGACTGCTTTTATCAAATCACAAATCGTACAGAAGAAAATGAAAACATATTTGTATACCGCTGTCTTTAACAAATTTTGATTGGGTGGGCAAGTCAGACATTTGAGTGGGCTCAGCCTCACCCATGCCCATGCCTGGAGCCGACCCTGCTGGCTGGTTGGTGACCTACTCATTTACACTTTAAGGTGATTTTTACTGAAAAGTCCACCTGATTCTTCAGTGAGCGGATAATCTATACAGATTGATTGATGTAATTTTTTTTGTCTTTATTTTATTTCTACAGCTTTCTACAGAAAATAAGGAAAGTCGATTAAAGGCAGTGGAATTGTACAAAGCCAGACTGGAGCAGAGTTATGAGGAGCAGCGAGCTCTCGCTCTGGAGGAGAAGAAGGCTGTTCTGCAGAGAGTAATGGATGAGAAACAAAATGGTAATTGATGGGCGGCCAGTGCTGCACCGTGGTGTGGTGGATTGGGGCGCTGGCACCCGTGTGTGTGGTTGCGCTCCGGCGACCCGGGTTCAATTCCGGCTTGGGTCCCTGACGGTTCTCCCCCCCCCACCCCCCTCTCTATCTTCCCCATTTCGTCTCTCTGCCCTATAGATAAAGGCAAAATGCCCCAAAATGTCTTTTTTTATAAAATGCTAATTGTATTTATATAGTTTTTTAACATAATTTGAATACATAAGTTTAGAAATGAAGTGCAGGAGTTTTGATTTTAAGGCACTTCTCCTGTATGAGCAGTTGCTTTTAAACAGATTATAAACAGATTACAGTGGTAGCTTGACTTACGAGCGTCCCAACTAACGTGTTTCTCTTTGAGTTGCCAATTTTTTGCTTTGAGTTGTGAGCTAAAATTCGGGTTACGAGGCAGCTTCAGACACCCGACCACTAGTTGGCGTAGCGAACGCCACAGTAAACGCCATCACATCCGGCCAGCATCCCGTGTCTCACTCGATAGCTAGTCAGACATGCGTGTTAGCAAGTGGAGTCGTCTGATCTCCAAGGTAAACGCTGTACATTATACTTAATAAAACCAGTTTATTCCAGTACATCCTATTGTAGTGTTTTTATACAATATTTGCTATTTCTAAGTTTATTTTTATTATTTAAAAACATGTAACAAGAATTGGGGTGTTTTTTTGGACCCGGGACAAATTAATAGCATTTAAATCCTTTTCAATGGAAAACATTGATTTGACATACATGTAATTTGAGTAACGAGCTTTGCCACTGAACCAATTAAACTCGTAAGTCAAGGCACCCCTGTATTTAAGAGTTGCTTTGTTTTATGTGTCGTCTTACAGATCACGAGGGTAATGATGGGGCGGAACAGGCAGTAAGAGAACGACTTGAATGTTTGGAGAAGAGTTTCTTGTTCCCCCGTTCTGCCTTGGCTGTCCAACTCTGCACTGCTCGTGCCGGCTTTAGTCACAGTCCAGAGGAACATGCTTTTCTGACTGCCGATTGGCCGATGCCTAGAGACAAACGCGCAGAGACGAGGTTCCGGGTTTATAAGGATCTCAGGAGGAAAGGCTTCTACCTCACTGCAGCGGGGAAGTTCGGGGGAGATTATTTAGTGTATCCAGGTGAGATCAGTATAAACTGGTCAATTTTGCCTTTTTTTATTTTTTATGGTTGTTGTTTAATATTGTCCTCTTTCTCCAGGTGATCCACTCCGATTTCATGCCCACTTCATTGCGCTGTGCTTGCCTATGGAAGAAACGTTACCAGTCTATGATCTTCTTGTTATAGCCAGACTCGGATCTAATGTAAAGAAAACAGTGTTACTTTGCTCACCGTGGGAAACCAGTGACGATGAGAAGGAAACAGAAGGGAAGGTTGTGTATTCGTCCTTGCAGTGGAGTGGAATAGTGTGACATACGGCTGATGATTGCTCTTCTCTTCCAGAACTTAATGCGATGTTGGAATGGACCTGTTTTATTTACTATAAAATTCGATTTGTCTTATTTTTATTGCTGGTCTTTTGTTCTTTAAGCCAGTTAGACGCATGCATTAAAAAACAGCAGTCATGTTTTTTTGGTGAATTGTTGTTATAGAACTTCATGATGCCATTTTTTTTTTTTTTTTTTTTTTTTTTTTTTTTTTTTTTTTTTTTTTTTTTTTTTACAAAGACATGTTGTGCTGAAATAACCGACTGATACGTTGATATGTTGTTTTTTATATGAAATAAATATTTGGTTATTGAGTCCCCAGACTTTTCTCCAGCAGCAAAAAGAACAAAACTTTACTATTAGTCTTATATTATTATTATTTAGCAATGCACATAATGTAGCCACAGGGGGCACAAGTCAGTGATAAACGAGAACATGAAGTTAGTGTGTGTGAGAGAAGAGGATATAGAGAATAGGGTTAGGTGACTAATGATCTAAAAAGGAAACGGCCAAAAGAAGAAGAGGAAGAAAATCAGCGATGCACATTAGACATAAACAATTAAACATATAACAAATTATTAATTAATTGTGTATACTTTTTTTTTTTTTTTGACAGAACCTTGATAAAGATGCATAATTTGGCCAAACATATGTAGACTTTACATTTTTAGCATGTAACCTTAACCAGAGCGACTTATTTTATTTATACAATTAAGCAATTGTTGTTAGGGGCCTTGCTCAGGGGCCCAGCAGTGGTAACTTATTGGTGCTGGGAATCGAACCCACAATTTTTGGGTTTTAACTACTAAAACACCACTTTCCCATCCATGTTTCTTAGTACCTATTTGTACAAAGTATTTGTGGGTAAATTTATTTTAAAGAGAGAGACAACAGACATTTCTACAATTGAGCAATTAGGGGTTAAGGGGCCTTGCTCGGGGGCCCAGCAGTTGTAACTTAATGCTGCTGGGAATCGAACCCACAATCTTCTGTTTTTAACTACTGCACTACCACTTTCCTATCCATGTTGCTTAGTGTCCATTTGTATGAAGTATTTGTGGGTGAATTTATTTTCAAACTGGAGACAAGAGACACTTTTTTTAATGTCCAGACGTCAGTAAATGACCTTCAGCAAAAAAATAAACTGGCTTATTGTATCCAGTCAAATCTCGAATGATAAAATCTCGCGAGATCTTCACGGCGCGACAGCGGAAAGAGAGGAAAAGAGAGGCATCTAAGGAAACTCCTATAATAACTCATCAAAATGTCCGGACGATCAGTACGAGCGGAAACGCGAAGCCGGGCAAAAGATGATTTTAAAAAAGTAATGGCGGCGATCGAAAGGGTCCGTAGATGGTAAGCGGTACAATCTTAAAACCATTAAGTTTCTTACTGTAAAAAAAAAAAGCAACAGCTAAGCTAGTCACGAAAACACAAACTTCAATGTGGCCTGTGGGCGGGGCGAAGTGAGAATTGACAGCTGTACGGTCGAGAGGTGACCAATAGAATGCCGACTCTTGACTGTTATGCAAAAGTAGGCGTGTCCTAAGCTGACTGCAGTACCGTTCATTTTACCTCAATGACAACCATGTGGGTGAAAGTATAGACGTGAGAAATGTTCTGACGAAGAATAAAATACATCATCAAATAAATATCATGTAAATTTTAAACTTTTTATTGCTAATGTGTCAAAGCTACACTTTTGTCTGTCTTTTCTAGATAAAAAAAGAGAATGTGGCCTGTTTGGCATCTACAGTACATCATTCTATCATTCATTCATTCATTTATTCATTCATTCATTCATTCATCTTCTATACCCGCTTATTCCCTGGAGTCTATCCCAGCCGTCTCTGAAAGGGAGAAAGGCAGGAGGGGGACACCCTGGACAGGTCGCCAGTCCATCACAGGGACACACACACACACTCCTGTGGGCAATTTAGAATCACCAATCAATCTAACACACATGTTTTTGGACTGTGGGAGGAAACCGGAGACCCCGGAGTAAACCCACATAAGCACGGGAAGAACATGTACAGTTCATTAGATTACACTATATTGCAAAAGTTTGTGGACACCTGACCATCAGATCCATATGTGGTTCCTCTCCAAAATGTTGCTACAAATGTGGAAGCGCAGAGACGTCTGGAATGTCTTTGTATGTTGTAGTGTTACATTATTTCTTCACTGAAACTGAGAGAGTCCAACACTGTTCCAGCACAACAATGCACAAAGCCCCTGATCTCCATTAAGACATGGTGTGTTAGGATTGGATAGCACTTAAAAACTTGAGTGTTCTTCACAAAGTCCTGATCTTAACACCTCTAACACCCTAATGGGATGAACTGGCAACAACCGGCTGCACCCCAGACATCCTTACCTGATGTTAGTGTCTGATCTCACTAATACTATTGTAGCTGATTGACCCCCAAGTCTCACCCCCCAATTCTATCCTTTAATAGAATAGTGGACATTAATTTAACAGCAAAATGAGGAGTAAATCTGGACAAACACATATGATTCTGATGGTCAGGTGACCACAAACTTTTGGCAATATAGTGTATGTACTGGAGCAGACGTTCTAATTGAAGTGAATTATATTGGATCTGGTTCGGGACTGAGTGGATCAGATCTATTAATGATTTGGAGAGAAAGGACGCTATGAATAAGGAATCATGGGGCTGATTTGATTATAGCCTAGAGCAGGCCTGGTTCTTGCCCACCTTAGATAGGTGGGCATTCAGATATTCAAGGTGGGCCATTTTTGGGGGTGGGGCTGAGGAGATAGATACTCTGTAAAATTTAACTTATTAAATGCTGGAATAGTAAAACTATTGCTGTGCTAATATTCTTTGGTTAGAGTTCCATTAAGGAGACATTTTATAAAAAGTCACTATAAACACAAATATGTTTTTATAATAATAAATGAAGGGTAGACAGACAGACAGACAGACAGACAGACAGACATTGATTAATAGATAGACAGATAGATAGATAGATAGATAGATAGATAGACAGACAGATAGATAGATAGACAGACAGATAGATTGATAGACAGACAGATAAATAGATAGATAAATAGACAGACAGATAGATCGATAGATAGATAGACAGATAGATAAATAGATAGATAGATAGACAGATAGATAGATCGATAGATAGATAGATAGATAGATAGATAGCTTAGATCGATCGATCGATGCGATCGATAGATAGATAGACAGATAGATAGATAGATAAATAGACAGACAGACAGACAGATAGATCGATCGATAGATAGATAGACAGACAGATAGATAGACAGACAGACAGATAGATAGATAGATAGATAGATAGACAGATAGATAGATAGATAGATAGACAGACAGATAAATATAGAGATAGATAGATAATATAGACAGACAGATAGATAGATAGATAGATAGACAGACAGACAGATAGATAGATAGATAGATAGATAGATAGATAGATAGATAGATAGACAGACAGACAGATAGATAGATAGATAGACAGACAGATAGACAGACAGATAGATAGATAGAAAGATAGATAGACAGACAGACAGATAGATAGATAGATAGATAGATAGATAGATAGATAGATAGATAGATAGATAGATAGACAGACAGATAGATGGATTTGAAAGCGAATATTTCCACCCTTTATGAATTGCGTGACTGTCTGTTTTAGCTTCTCCGAAATCCTTGACAGACCGGCTAGCCGCCTTGCCTCGCGAGTGTATACCGCAGCGTTGTGATTGGTTGGGGATTTCTACACCCCTTCTTTAAACTTCTTAACACAGAGTCCACCTCAGACTGTTTTTATCAAATCACTAATCATACAAAAGAAAATAAAAAACGTATCTGTATACAGCGGTCTTTACCAAATGGTGATTTGTTAAGCAAAACAGACCTTTGGGTGGGCTCAGCCTCACCTCCTGCCCATGCCTAGAACTGATCCTGGCCCAGAGTGTAGCTCCACGATGAAATACTGCCCTATATCATTCTTATAATACCATCGATTAAACTAGTTTGCCACAGTTTTTGAGTTGTGTCGAGCCTGTTGTCTAACCTTACCTATGTAAAGTAACGTGTTTCTTTTCCTATAGGGAAAAAAAGTGGGTGACTGTAGGTGACACGTCCTTACGGATCTTTAAATGGGTTCCTGTATCCGAGACGAAGCAGGTATAGGATTAAATTCAAAGAAACAACTTGAGCTCATTTCACACATTGATATATGATTGTTTGTTATTTTTTATCTCAGATATTTAAAGCTAAAGGTCCAGGAGGGGCATCAAGGGAACTGAAGGGCTTTCCTACAGATGTGGTGCTGGAAAACGCTCGTTCGGTCTTACTGGATTTCCAAGGTAGCTAAACTAGGAATAATTCATACAGAACTGTTCAAATTGTGAATCTATAAGTGGACGTGTGGAAGCCATTTCTTATTGAAAACGATATAATGCTTCATTTAATTTCGATCATCATGCCTTAACAGATGACAACAGTAATCAGAGTTTCCTGTCGGATGCGTATCAGTCGAATAATAAAGTGGACAGCAGCACTAACTCCAGTCCACAGCATGCCAGCGGGGCAGTGAGCCCTACACATACACCCTACTTCCGCACAGAGGACTCGCAACCACCCACCCTGGGACAGGTGACCATGGAGGGTAAGTCGTGTCACGCTGTAAAATTATTTAGAGAATTTTTAGGTTCACAGTAAACTTTTTTTTTCTGAATTTTGCTTACAGAGCCATCAATAACCAGCAGTGAAGTGACAGATGAACCCCCGACTTTAATAAAAGAGGATTTGCAGCCTTTGTCTGCTCAGGTAACATTATTTCCTAATTGCTACCCTTAATAATTGTTAAATATGTGCTTAATAAGACATATTTTATATTTATTAGTATATTATTATATCAATAATATATTGTGTGTGTGTGTGTGTGTGTGTGTGTGTGTTTATCACTGTTACAGGAGGATGAGGAAGTGGCAGTTGCACCACCATTGAAAAAAGTTTGCACAGAATAACAAATTTTATATTAAACGTCTTGAGTCCTGAGACGGTCATGATCAACACAAGCTCGGCTGTGGGACTGAAATAAACAGCGTCCGTTGGCTGTCTTAGAATTTGATAAGAAATTAAAGATATGGTATTGCCAGGACGGATTCACTGATATTAGCAGCAGAGGTCTAGCAAAACTTTACGAATGTCTAAAAAAGTAAAAATTTTATCCTAAAAAAAAAAAAAAAATTTTTTTTACCTATTTTTTACCATGAAGTATTAAGTCGAAGACAAATCTGTAAGTATTATATTTGTTGTAAATCACACGGTCTGGGAGAGAACACTATAACAGTATATTGTGTTAGAGCTTCACGTTAGTACATCTCTGACAACCGCTTTGTATTGCATTTTCGAGTTTGTGTGCAATATTTGATTTTGCATGTGTTCTGTTTTATTCGTTTACTGCATGAAGCAGGAAAGCAGTGGTTTTAGACAGGATTTGTGGATTAAAAAGCTAAACTTAGCAGCGGTTTAGAGTTTAACAGAGTTGTTGTAAACTCAGCTCAGGTTCCTCGAATTGAAGAATTAAATTGATCTTTTTAATATGAATGATAAATAAATACAAAGAGAGAATATAGTATAAAAAATATTAACACACCGCGTTGTGTGGCAATTCTAGCAGTATCAGATTCGCATTGCACAAATGAAGGTCTTTACATTTTCACGCTTCGGTTTAATAGTCTAATATAACTTTTTAGAAAATAAATGCTCTTTATAAAAAAAAAATAAATAAATTACATTTGCAAATGGGTTGTGTGTGTGTGTGTGTTCCAGAATGATTAGTACAGTGTGTGTGTGTGTGTGTGTGTGTGTGTGTGTATACTAGGTCAAAAATCTTACTTTTGAAAAATGTAATTCAAACTTTGGCTCATTTTGAGTTACTAAATACCTTCAGTTAGACTTCTAGTGATTTCTGAACTAATTCTGTTTAACATAAACTCTAATTGCAAAGAGATGAATGTTAGTTGCTCTGGATGGGGGGGGATATGGGGGGCTGCCAAATGCTGCAAATGGAAATGGTTTTCATACTAAAAATATTCTTAACTTTGACGCTGAAGTTTGAAGTAACTCTAATCAAGTTTTTTTTTTTTTCTTTGGGGGGGGTTAATTATTCAGGTATTCAGGAGGTGGCAAATAAGTTCAGACTTTAACGTATTACTAGGGTTACTATTATTAGTCTTACTAGTAATAGTATCAATAGTGGTACTAGTAAAAGTAAGTTAATTGTAATAATATTAGTAGTAATTATAATATTAGTATTACTTTTTAAAACCCACAATGTGTTACTAGTAAAAGTATAAATGGTGTGTGTATAGTTACTAGTAAAAGTATTAATAGTGTTAATAGTAATAGTTTATAGTAATAATATTTGTGATTATAATATTAGTGTTACTTTGTAAACGCAAAACATATTAATAGTAATGGTATTTAAGTGTTACTAGTACTAGTAATGCTTCATAGTAATAATATTAGTAATTTTAGTATTTGTAAACGCACAACATATTACTAGGGTTATTAGTATTACTAGCACAACGTATTACTACTAATGTTACTAGTAATAGTATAAATGGTGCTACAAGTAATAATTAATAGTGTTGCTACTAATAATTCATAGTAATAATATTAGTAATTATAATATTACTATTACTTTGTAAACCCACAACGTATTACTAGTGTTACTAGTAATAGTATTAATAGTGTTACTAGTACTAGTAATACTTTATAGTAATAATATTAGTAATTATAATATTAGTATTACTTTGTAAACCCACGTCTAGACAGACTTTTGGCACTTTATCTAACACTGTTTTTGCTATGATTTCATCCTGGTCATAACGACAGTCAGGCAAGTGGACCAATCAAATGCCTTCGAATTCTTAGTGATTGATAATCAGAGCCAATCAGTGATAGAGGGGCGGGGCAAAGCTGTCAGATTCGGCGCGCTGCCGGTGGCGGTTTGGTGGTCTTCGGGGTTGTACTGTGGAGTCGTATCTCCCGCCATTTTTTTTTCAACTTGACATTCGCTTTATCTTGTTTGTTTTGGGGTTTTTTTGGTAACAAAAACATTTTTATCAGAAGAGCCGGAAGTGTCCTTCGTTTAATTTTTTTCTGTGCAAACAAAAGGAAAGAATGAAAGCCTTCGTCACGCAGTGAAGGCCAAAGTGCATGCTGGGAATTTTTTTAGAAAGCGCGCCATAGTGATCCGTGTGCCGGGCGACTTGTCTGCGCCGGGGGGCTGTGACTCACAGGAAAAAAAAACCCGTCTGGTTTTTTTATCCCGGCTGTCCGTGGAGTTTATTGCGAGCGCCGTGTTTTCAGTCAGTCGGATATTAATAAGATATGTTCCAACCGTCCATTTTAATCTGGAAAGAACAGAGGAAAGGACACTGCTAATCCCAGCACGGCGTAGTTATTGTTATTTAGCTAAAGCTAAGCTAACTCGAGCTTAGCTTTGATGCTAGCTAGGCGTTAAATGTCGGTTTGTGTGACTCGCTTCCCGGAATACATGCTTGTACCAGCGGCTATCGTAGCCTAAAAAAAGTTCTACATCCACACCGAAGTTTATTTGTGGAAAAAATCCAGTCGTAATGGCGCCTCTCCTGGGCCGGAAGCCGTACCCGCTCTCTAAGCCGCCAGCCGAGCCGCCGGGCCCGGAAGAGCAGCTCTACATCATCCCGCACACCAAAGAGGCCTTTATCAACAAAGAGTATCCTTTGCTTGCTAGCTAGCTAACTCTCTGATTAGCTTTCCACCAGGGTTTAATTCTATACATCGCTACCACACGGTATGTCTTATAACAAGTCATAAAATCATTTAATCAAGCTTTATGTTTTTAATATGGTATTTTATGGGGGGTTTTTTTTCGAGTTGCGGGGCTGCTATCCTGTGCTTAGCTCTGTGTGTTTGTCCACATAAAGCGTGATAATCTAATATTTATATATATTTACAACAGTTTTACGACACTTTTTTTTTTTTTTTTTTTTTTTTTTTTTTTTTTTTACTTTTTCTGGTTAAATTTGGCCCTGAGTTAGCATAGGCTAGTTCTTAATTAGTTAGCTAGGCTTTGTTAGCTAGAACGTGTCAGGATGTTGTTTTTAATTCGTTATAAAACAGACTTTTGTTTTTTTCGGTTCGTTTATTTTCCGTTAACGTGAACCGGGAATAAAAGGTGATGGTTTGCTGTTTCAGGTTGGTGAAGCTGGTGGTGGAATTTATTTCTTTTTTTTTTTTCGTTAGCACACAAGCTAACATGATGTAGCCAAAGTGCTTGTTGTAGTTGATTGCTATAGATGTAGCACTGCATTAACATTAGACAGACTTGACTTGCATTCATCTTGCTTGTTCAACAGTGCAGTGCAGTTGAGGTTTAAGGACCTTGCTCAGGGGCCCGGAAGTGGCAGCTTGGTGATGCTGGGAATTGATTTCACAATCTTCTGATCAGCAGCCTGACACTTGAACCACTGACCTACCACTTTCGTTTACATTTTTGGGTGCTGATCGTTTTCTATATGTTGTGGATACGTTTAAAGATCAATTTGAGGACCAGGAAGATCTGGGTTAAAGCTCCATCACTGCCAGTCTGCCAGTGTTGGGGCCTTGAGCAGGACCCTTAACCCTTCTTGCTCCGGGGGGGGGGGAATCATAGCTGTATCATAGCGGACTCTGCAATCTGACCCCCAACTAACTAGGATGGGATATGTGAGGAAAGAATTTTCTACACGAAACACTCAGTGACCTGACAGGTGCACCTGTCAAACCACTTCTCACATAAACACAGCTATAACAGGGATCGCACTGTTGTCTGTCTAAGTCAGGGGTGTCCAGTCTCGGTCATGGAGGGTCAGTGTTCTGAAGAGTTTAGCTTCAACTTGCCTCAAGACACCTGTAAGTTTTAAATATACCTAGACTTGATTACTTGGTTTAGGTGTGTTCAATTAGTGCAGGACACCCTGACCCTCCAGGACAGAGTTTGGACATTTATCGGCATTAACAATGGCATTATATAAAAGCACCAACAGCCAGAAAGTAGATGAATATAAATTTGTCCTCTTGTTGGACAGCAATACTTTGTCCTGCTCATAAATTGTCCACCACCTCAGCTCTTTGTAAGACTGTACATCTAACGTTACCGGGACTTGAACTTCAGGTCATACCTGAAAAATTGTCACGCTGCTGAGAAGCCGGTCTTTAAAGCCAGTCCTAATCTTATAGCATCCTATTTCTGAATACGTCTCTAATAGCTGGGACTGGAGGCTGCACCTCTTAATAATTAAGCGGCTCTGCTACACCCTGTTGTTAAACACGACATCCCGCTCAATTTACAGAGCACATAAACCCAACGTAGTGTTAGCTGTTCTTTTTGTCGCTGCTGTTTTTTTTTTTATATATATATGTATATCTCTTAACCACGCTGCTCAGAGAGTACGAGGCCAGGCTGCAGAAATACAGTGAAAGGATCTGGACCTGCAAAAGCACCGGTAGCAGCCAGCTCACACACCTAGAGGCTTGGGAGGAAGAGCAGGAGGTCACTGAACTGTGAGTAACAAGGACATGGTTTAATAAGGGTTTTTTTTTCCACCACATGATTGTGTTCTTAAAGTTTTATCTTGTTGCTTGTTATAAAAAAAATAAAAATATATATAAAAATAGATTATTAATGACTAAGCTAAAAAAAAAAATATATATATAGATTATAGATAGATAGATAGATAGATATATTTTCTCTATGCTAAATCAATGAAATGTCATGTGGGCTAAGACTTTTCCAGTGACAGTGATTATTTTTTTTTTTTTTTTTCTTGTTTATAATAATAATAATTTTCAATTAATTAATTTGTTTTTGTTCCTACAATGCATGATGTATGCTTATATAAACACGATGTTTGCTTATATAAACACATGCTGTTGCATAAACACAGATTAGACTATAGTTGATGTCGTCCGATCAATATCGCCGCCATCTGCTGGTGTGAATAAGTTATTACTTGATTTTAGTTTAGTCCCCGTAACACAGGTGTCCAAACTTGGTCGTGGAGGGTTGGGGTGTCCTGCAGGGGGTCTCTGCAGGACACAGGGTCAGGACACCCCTGCCATAACTCCTGTCTCGCTTACTTTTATTGCTTAAAATGAAAATAAAAATGTTTTGCTAAACGCTCAATTGAAGTAAAAAAAACAAAAAAACCAGGTCTACCGTACATTCTGTGATTAGTTATTTACTTAGTTGGATATTTGTATTTTATTTGTGCACTTTTCCAGGCTGCAGGAGGAATACCCTGTGTGGTTCGAGAAGCCAGTTTTGGAAATTATACACCATAACACGGTGTCTCTGGATAAACTGGTGGATCTGGCTTGGGTGGAGATCCTCACTAAATATGCTGTCGATGAGGAGTGTGACTTCTTGGTAAGGATTTTACTAAACATAATCTTGTGCTGAGTTTATAGGGTTTTTTTTTTTCTTCTCCTGCTCATCTAACGCCGGTACCTCCTTTACACTCAGGTTGGAAAGGATAAAAGTTTGCGAGTGAAGGTGGTTAAAGTTCATCCTTTGGAAAAGGTTCAGGAGGACCAGGCACAGAAAAAGCTGGAGGGAGCGTGTGACTCTCCTTCTAGTGACAAAGAGAATGCAAGCCAGGAAAACCAAACGAAGGAGCAGCCCAAAGAAGAGGAAAGCAACAGACGAGAGAGCCTTTGTATGTCACTTTGATTTATTATCCTTGACTGTTGATTTTGTAAGACATTAAAACACATTTGACGTGTATTTTTCTTTACACTCTGCTTTTCCAGGTGATCGGGCACGTCGGTCCCCCAGGAAACTTCCCACCACTATGAAGGAGGAGAAAAAGAAGTGGGCCATGCCTAAATTTCTGCCCCACAAATATGACGTGAAGCTTGTTGAAGAAGACAAAGTTATCAGTAACGTCCCTGCTGACAGTCTCTTCAGAACAGAGAGACCCCCCAATAAAGAGATAATGCGCTACTTCATCAGGCACAAAGCTCTCAGGCTTGGCATGGGAGAGAGCGCCCCCTGGGTGGTGGAGGACGAACTGGTCAAAAAATATAACCTACCCAGCAAATTCAGTGACTTTCTGTTGGACCCGCATAAGGTTAGTGTTATTGTCGTTTATTTAAAAGCGTTTCAGGTCACAGCTGCGGTCAGTTATTCTTTTGTTGTAACTACAAATAAAACTAGAACCTATTTATCCCATAGGGCTGCGTAAAGAAAGTGTGTGTGTGTATGTATATATATATATGTGTGTGTGTATGTGTATATCTTGTAACTTATAGTATCAATACATATTTAAATTACGCACCTGTTGCTGACACATACAGCCATTGTCTCAGAAGCAGGAATGGCAGAAAGTAAAAGCACCTCTGTTTTTTTGGGGGGGTTTTTTTTGGCTATTTGTGTTGCTTTTTTTTATGGTTTTGAAGTGTTGCATATGTGTTGTTTCACAATATATTGTGGTAATGTCTCACATTACGCGCTTGTAGCCAGGGCTGTCACAATTATCAAATTTGCGTGACGCTTAATTTTTAAGGAAATCATTGCGATTATGATGATTTCTTGCCTGTTTTGTTTGTAAAAAATCAATTGAGAATAAAAAAAAAAAGCATTTTATAATCGCTCCAATTTGTGCCTTATTGATGCTCAACTTTAAATATTTTATTATGGATTACAGTATTTAAAAAAAAAATCCATATTTTGTGTTTATATTTTTAGCAACATATAACTTGATTCATGTTTTCTGCTGTTGCATTATGGGTTGTTAACATGAGTTGCGCTGGTGTTATTAAAGCGCGTCTGGAGCGTCAGAAAACCCTGAAGCTCAGACTCTCAAATTACGCCACTCCACTCACTTGCTCTGGTTAAAATTAGGGTGCTGCAGGTATTACAGCTCCCCCTTGAGGCTAGTAAAAGGTGTGCAATAATTGCGGTTGGATTCAAAGATCGCGGTTGGGTCAAATAATTGCGATCATACGATTATTAAATAATTGTGACAGCCTTACTTGCAAAGACACGAGTCCTATTACCTACAATAACCGTGTTGCTTTTATAATGACTAATGTATTTTATCTATTTAGTTTTTAGCAGAAAATCCATCATCCAAGAGAAGGAGTCTCAGCTCACCGGATGGAAAACCAAGCAAAAGGCTAAAGGTTCAGGGCTCGGAGTCCGGAGGGGATGCAAATGGAATAAATGAAAAAGGAGAGAAAAAGCGGAAGAAAAAGCAAGACTCTCAAAACATGCCCCTGAGCCCAACTCTATGGGCAAACATGCAGGTATGTCTTTCATGAACAGCGCACGCATTGATTATACCTGGATGTAGTGCACTTACAGAAGCAAATGGATCAATGACACACAAATGAATATATTTTAATGCGTAATGCTTTAAAAAGCTTAATGTTGGCAATAAAATTGGTCATTAAAAGCTCAGGAATGCATGATGGTATTATTAAATGGCCTTTATGTGAGCAGCTCATCAGTATCTTGCCTGTGTTTGGATTGCCGACATTAAATTGCCCCGATTATTTGTTGTGTGTGAAGAATGATGATGGATTTTCCAAAGCGATTTATTTATTTGAGGTATCTGTGTATTTTAGGTGAAGAACCTGAACGGCTCTCCACTAAAGGTTAAGAATTCAGGCACACCCAGGAAATCGGAGAACAAAAAACCTACTGACGGAAGGAAAAATCACAAGAGCAGCGGAACCAAAACTCCCAACAGCCAGAAAGCCTCAAAAAAAGATGAAAAGTCCTCGAAGAAGCCCAGGATGAAACAAATGACCCTGTTGGATTTAGCTAAGAGTCCTACTGCTGCAGGCAGCCCTAAAAAGAGAGCACGGAGTTCAGGCACTCCAAAGCTGGGTAAACCTCTGCCTCCAATGGCTCTGCATCTGCTGCGTTTTTACAAAGAAAACAAGGGCAAAGAGGACAAGAAGAGCACATTGTCGTCATTGGTAAGCAGGGCGGCAAAGACCTTGTCGGCAGAAGACCGCGGGCGCCTCCCAGATGAACTGAGGGAGATGGTACAGAAGCGCTGGGAACGACTGGAAGAGAAGCGGCGCTGGTCCCTTATGAGCGAGGAGGAAAGGCAAGAAGCAATGCGAAAAAAGCGCGAGGAGCTGAAAGAGAAGCTGCGTGAAAAAGCCAAGGAACGTCGCGAGAAGGAAATGCAACTGAGGCGTGAACAGCAGCGACGCTTCGAAGACCAAGAGCTTATAGGCAAGAGTTTGCCCACATTCCGACTGGTGGACATGCCAGAGGGCCTTCCCAATGCACTGTTTGGCGATGTAGCCATGGTCGTAGACTTCCTTAGCTGCTATTCTGATCTTCTGTTGCCTGACAAGCAGTACCCGATCAGCTCACAATCCCTGATCGAGGCACTGGCAGGCGACAAGGGAGGGTTCCTCTATCTGAATCGTGTACTGGTGGTACTTTTACAGACATTGCTGCAAGATGAACTGGCTGAGGCCTACAGTGAGATTGACATGCCTCTCTCTGAGATCCCATTGACCATGCACTCTGCATCCGAGCTAGCACGCCTGTGTCTGCGACCAACCGATGTGCAGACTGGAGAGAGCGCTCGTGACTCTGAAGACTGGCACAACGGCGGCTGCTATGATGACGTACTGAGCGCTGAGCTCCTGGAGCGACTCGAGACAACCGAGGTGTTTGAGCTAGCACCAGCCGAGAAAGTGAGTCTGCTGGTGGCTCTGTGCCATCGCATCTTTATGACCTACTCTATGGAGGACCACATGGAATCGGCACAACAGCGTTCTTCCGAGCTATGGAAAGAACGCATTGCCACACTCAAGGAGGCCAACGTACGCCTTAAGGCTGAGAAGCAAAAACGCAAGGAGCAGATGGAGTCCAAGACCCAGGATGTGGCTGGGAAAAAAGAGAAAAAGGAGACTAACGGCAAGGAGGATGTGTCCAAAGTCAAAGCAGAGCCAGAGGACATGATCAGCACGGTGAAGAGCCGCAGGCTGATGGCCATGCAGGCCAAAAAGGAAAAGGAAGAGCTTGACCGCCAGAACAAAGGTAAGCACAAGATAAGATGCAGTAGTAGTTTTTTTTTTTTTTGTGGCGGGCAGATAAAATTAAACTTGCATTTCTTCTGTTTTGATGTAGAACGAATGGAGAAAGAAGCCGAGGAGGAGCGGATCAGGAAACAGAGGGCTGCCGTAGAGCGTGCGTTTCATGAGGGCCTGGCTAAGGCCAAGCTTGTGTTGAGAAGAGTACCTCTTGGCACTGACCGCAACCACAACCGGTACACAGACTATAATTAGAATATTTAATCAGTTTAAATTAGACACCTAACACCAAGAAGATAGTCTTCTGCCCCCAGTACCAGCAAACTGGTAGACTGTCTATAATTGCCCTTTGATGGTTTCTGTGTACAGGTATTGGCTGTTCTCTGATGTCGTTCCTGGGCTTTATGTAGAAAAAGGCTGGGTGCATGAGAGCATCGACTACAACTTCACACTTCCACCTGAGCAGACACCCGGAGAGGAGATTGAGGAGGATGAGGAGACAGAGGGTGAGGATGCTTTGTCTTTAAGAGTTTTTGTATAGAATATTGGGTAATAGTGCTTATCTGCTGCCTTTCTATCCTCTAGTCATAACCTGGCCAAGCACAGTTTTTTTAAAGTCCTCAGGCCGCAGTGTTTAATTGACTGGCGAAACCAGTAGCTCAGTATCTTTACATCTTTTTACAAGTTTTACAAGCAATTTTACAGCAAGGCAGAGAAACATCACTTTAAAATACACAGTTGTGCTTGCGGAGAAATATTTTCGTAACTGATATGGGTGGGGATGAAACATCGACTCATCACGATTCTTTCTCTAACGATTCCTGAATCAATTCTCAGAAGTCCAGAATCGATTCTAAATACAAATAAGATGGCGACGGCGCGGGCCTGCGGGTGCAAAAAATAGAATTATAAGTGTAAGCAAGCGTTCGTCGCAGGTTCACCTAAACACACAAAATTGATAAAATGCTATTAATTAACAAAAGCAGCCCAAAATTTACTGAACTGGTTTATCAGATGCTGACATGGAAGTTTTTCTTCCGCCTCACACCCCTGTGCTCATGCACTCTCTCGCCAAACTACGGCAAGCCACAAGGGGAAAAATGCATTTTTACACACACAGAGTGCTGACACAAAATTACCACATCTAAACTTTACAAACAGTTTGTGTTTCATAAGCACTGACTGGCGCACCTACGTATGCTGGAGAATTCACTGAATTTGGACAAAAATGGACATTAAATCAACATCAAATGTAAAGTCGACTGTGTGGAAACACTTTCCAAAGCTTCCACCGGATTCTAAAGAAAAGCTGAAGTGAATCACTCGATCAGTGGCGGTTTTATTGCCCAGGATTTGTGTCGGTTCTCCGTGGTGGATAACACAGGGTTTCACACACACCGTTACAGGTGCTTGAGTGGCGGTACAGTCTGTCCTTACGACGTTATTTAAGTGTTCTTCATTAAACGTTCTAATAATCTGACGTTTCCATGTTTCATTCAGAGCTTCAGTTCATCCTGAACACTGAACTTTATCAGTCAAAGAACATTTTTATAAAAACCCGAATCATCTTTTTTAAGATGGATGATGTCATACAGAAATTCCAACTATAGACAAAAAGCATAAAAACTCCAAATCTGGTTAAACTGTAAAGAAGGAAACATGAATTTACACAGCAGAAGAATTAGAAAAAAAGTCTAAATTAAGAATCGATTTGAAATCGAATAGTGACTCCTGGAATCGTATCGGATCGTACCTAAAGATTCCCACCCCTATTAACTGGTTTGTCAATTCATTTATGTACACCTATATTAAGGATTCGATTAGTTGATTTAATTCTAGAATATTAAACCGGTTCAATTTATTTTTGTAAAAACCTTTTGGCGCTGATGCGGTGGTGACGTGTTCATGTAACACGAGGGTGGTTCTGCCATAACGCACTTAAGTTTGCGAGACAACGGAACGTATGCATATGATATAAAAAGGGGTGGGATGTCATATGCATAAAGAATGAGATCCAATAAAAAAAAAATCGCATTTTGTTTTTGTTTCCTTTTTTTTTTTTTTCTAGATGTGGAGAAAGAAGATTCGGCAAGTATAGCCAGTACTACTAATGAGAATGGCCAGCAGGGGGCCCCATCTCTGGAGACCTGCATAGAGACGACTGTGCCCAAGCTGGGTCAAAACCTCTGGTAATTGAATCTTGGAAATATTTGCTTTTCTACTTGTGTATTAAATTGTCTTATTAATTCCGTAAGCAATATGACCTGCAACACAAATTAGTTACAGAACATCTTAATTACAGAACAACACCACGAATTAGTTACCACCATCTAAGTGCCTTTTGATGCATCACGCTTCATAGAATGTCTTCTCTTCTGTCAGGTTTGTGTGTGACACTCAAAAAGATCTGGATGAGCTTATAGAGAGCCTTCACTCACAAGGTGTGCGGGAGAGTGAACTTAAACTGCAGCTGGAATTTAAGTATGTGTACACTAAGCTATTACTAACTAACACATTCCATCCCTTATGATTGGATATTTGTGAATATTTGGGGTTTTTTTCTTGATTAAGGTACCAAGAAATCCTACACTCCATCCACCTAAGTCGAAAGGCTAACACTGGCCTGCGCACTTGTGATGGCTACCAAGAACTTCTTAAATATCTGCGCAGTGACATCATCGAGGTATCTTCGCGTCTGGAGAAGGGCGGACTTGGCTTAATGGAAAACACAGCCGTGTTTGAGGAGCGGGTGAGAATTGGGGGGGAGAGGGTATCAGGTGCTTTTATCCTTAAAATCTCCTGGGGCAGTTTGGGGTCCCTGCCTAATAGACATTGGTAGAACAGAGCACCAACATTAAGGTTTTTTTTTTTTTTTAATTTTTTATACAACATCCTGCGTTGTCCCTAGTCATATTTCTAATGTTTTGCGAATAATTTCTTGATTTAATAGGGTTTTTTTTGGGGGGGGGTTTGTTTCAGGTTCGACAACTGGAAAACCTAAAGGATTTTGCGGAGTGTGTAATCACATTGCAGGAGTGTGTGGTTAAGAAGTTCCTGCAGGGCTTCATGGCTCCCAAACAAAAGAAAAAGAAGAAGCAGACTGGAGATGAGGGTGGAAAATGTGAGGAAGTAGATGAGGAGAAGAAACTAGCAGAGGAGGCCAGGGTAAGTGTGTGTGTTTAAGAAACAGGTTTTTTTTTTAAGCAGCATTAATCTCCCCCCCCCCATCCTGTAAAAGTGGATTAGTGGATAGTTTTGCTGTCTGCGTACAGGTGGCGACTGCTGTGGAGAAGTGGAAGTCTGCCATACGTGAAGCTCAGACATTCTCACGCATGCACGTGCTTCTGGGAATGCTCGACGCGTGCATCAAGTGGGACATGTCGGCGGAGAATGCTCGCTGTAAAGTGTGTCGCAGAAAAGGTAAGAGACATAACACGGTACAGTGGTGCCTCGACTTACGAGTGTCCTAACTAACGAGTTTATCGGGATACGAGTCGTCTCTCGGACGATTTTTATTTTTTTTTGCTTTGAGTTGCGAGCAAATTTCGCGTGATGAGGCAGCTTCAGACATCCAACCGCTAGTTAGCGTAGCGAACGTTAAATTGATCGCTGTAACATCCGCCCAGCACCGTGTCTCACTCGATAGCAAGTCAGACATGCGCGATACATTATACTTAATAAAACCAGTTTATTCCAGTACATCCTATTCTATCGGGGTTTTTTTATACAGTATTCGTTATTTATAAGTTTATTTTTCTTATTTTACAAAATAAATTATACTACAAAATATTCACCCCTTTAATGTAAAATTCCACTTTTTGCTTTCCCAGTAGGAGAGGATGATAAATTAATCCTGTGTGATGAGTGCAACAAAGCTTTCCACCTCTTCTGCCTGAGGCCAGCACTTTATCGCATACCTGAGGGGGAATGGTTGTGCCCAGCCTGCCAACCGACAACAGCCCGGCGCTGCTCGCGGGGAAGGTCAGAGAAGCAAAAAAGTTTACACCTCCCTATGTTTATACAATGTTTTCCCCTTGGTGTATACATAGTCTCAGATTTCACTTCAGAGTATTTCTTTTGTACGCCTGTGACAGAAACTATAACGAAGATACAGAAGAGGAGCCGGATGAAGAGGACGAGGAGGAGGATGAGTCGGAAGAGGATGAATCTGAGACAGAGGAGCAGAGGGATACAGGCCACAGCTGTGAGTCTATAGCTCTTCTTATCTGTATTGCACACCAGGGTATCTGGAACCCGTTCACTGTTGTACGGTTGTCTAATGGTGCATTTCACTTTATTTCTTTTAATTTAACAGTAAGGCCCAGAAAGAAAATGAAATCTTTCCTGAGGCCAAAAGACAAAAGCAAGTCATCATCCAAGAAACATTCGCCACAAAGTGCCAAAACTGCATCCAAATCGAAAAGTGCTGCCAAATCGCGACCAAACAACCCTGCAGACATTGATGAACTGGTGAGAAGTTTTATTTATTCGTTTATTTATTTTCGGCAAATATACACAGGAATATTAATGTCAACCAAGTATAAATAAAACTAAACAAAACATAAATTCATCAACATCAGTAACTATTAATGACTATTATAATAAACTGATATTAGTTAGTAGTAGCAGCATTTGTTAGTATTATTTACACTCGTTATACCCCAAACGTTTTTAAAGGGTGAAGACCCCCCCCCCCCCCCCCCCCCCCCCCCCCCCCCATGTTCCTTCTGCATAGATTCTTTAGTTTTCTGGCTTATAAAGGATTTTCTAAGCGCTTAGGCAGCTTATATAACTAATCAACAACAATCTGTTAGTCACAGAAGGTTAACAAATGTCAGATTATACACACAGGTTGGTTGCCGGTCCTTAAATGTCAAAGTTTTTCCTTAAATATTTTTTTTCTTTAATTTTTTTTAAGTCTTAATAGAGAACTGAGAGAGAACTGAATTAGCAGGTAGCTGCATAGTTTATTGAGAAATGACTCAAGAATGATGAACTCACCGAGTGCCTGAAGACGGTGCTTAACCCTAGTGATGGACAATAATTCCATATCGATATATATCGCGATAAACGGGGATATGGTTATTGAACACATTTCCGATATTTATATGTACATTCGTCACTAAATGACGTTCAGGGCACAACCGTAAGAAAGAGCAGAACGCAATTGGCTACCTGCTTACTAGTGTAACCCCGCCCTCTTGGACTTAGACTTGGATGTTTGTAGGTACAGACATCCATTATCAGTTTTTCTGAGGCTTTTCTAATATTCATGTCGATATCGGAATTGTATTGTAAAATCGTACCGAAATTAAGAAATATATCGTGATATATAAAGCTTGGCCATATCGTCCAGCTCTAAAAAAAAATATATAAACTGTGTAAAGGGTGATGTTTGTTAGGCATTTTTAAACTGGTACAATGAGCATCAAAGCGGTGAAATTGCACACGCAGCGTGGGAAGCAGCCAGAAGTCTGCGAGAGCTTGTGAGAAGGAAAGAGATGCATGTACGTATGTACGCATGTGTGTGTATTTTCATCGCAGGTTTGATGGTTTTATATTAAAAGAAAGTTAGTAATTTAAAAAGTCTGTCTTTAGTTGAACTTGTTTAATTTAATTTAACTTGTTTGACACGCTGCTTAAAATGAGTTGGTTTTTTTTTTTTCAGGTTCGTCAAAGCTCAAGAACAGGCGGAAACAAGCAAGCACAGGACCTTGAGAAGTGTGAAGAAATCCTCCAAAAACTGATTAAATTCCGTTATAGCTGGCCTTTTAGGTACACGCTCTCTTGCTCCCTTCTTTTTCTATTTTCACAGTTTAACTATTAAATTTACATTGTTTACTAAATCCATAGTAATAATTTGACATTACATGTCACACATGATGCCTCCTCACGTATCTCAAACTTGGTTCTTCTTCTCTCAGAGAGCCGGTTTCAGCGGAGGAAGCCGAAGACTACCAGGACATCATCAGCAACCCAATGGACTTCAGTACCATGCAAAGCAAGTTTAAGGCGTCAGAGTACCGCAGCCCGCAAGACTTCATCGAGGACCTGAAACTGGTGTTCAGTAACGCTGAGGAATACAACCAGCCAGGTAGCAGCGTGTTGCAGTGTATGAGCCGCACCGAGCAAACGTTCACCGACCTGCTTCACAAGATCCTACCCGGGGTCACCTATTTACGCCGTAAAGCGCGAAAACGCCTCGCTCCCCAGCAGGACGATGAAGAGGACATCGAGGAAGACGAGAAGAGAGGGAGAAGATTACAGAATGGCAAACAGACAAGTTCTGCCTCTAAAGGTCGGGAAGAGAGCAGCAGCCGGTCCACAAGACACAGCAACAGACTGTGCAGGCAGGATAGTGAAAGTGAGGAAGAGGACAGGGGCACAAGGAGGAGCAAACGGACATCAGCCTCGTCTAGCCGCAAGGACTACCGAGAACAGGACAGTGACAGTGAAGGTGAGAACAGAAGAACTGGCTTGAGGAGGTCAGGGAGGAGGGTAGATGATGAAGCAGATGCAAGCAGCGATGACGAATTAATCAATCAGCGACATTCCAAGAGGCAAAAACGCTCGCTATAATTTTGTCCCACCTCATCCCCGTGTTTTTTTTTTTTTTTTGTTTTTGTGTTTGTTTTTTTAATTATTATTTTACTTTATCCTTTCTTAATCTTCTACCTCTCTCTTGATTCCAAAAGGAAAAAGTGGGCCCACTTTCACAGAAACCATTCAAACTGCCCCATGTAAACTTTTTGTTTTATTTTCCTGGTTTATTAGACTTGATGCTTTATGTTCATATTGATAAATACGAAAAAAAAAAATAGATTTATATTTGTAAGTTGTTTATTACTGGTGACTTCTTTCTCTTCACCAAGAATTTTCAGATCTCTTTTGAGACGATCTCTGTGAGCTCTTAGATAATTTTCATTTCATATTAAAAGTCGGTTTGTCATTGGGGTAAATTGATATTTGTCTGTGTCTCTTTTTGATGATGTCAGAATTGCCAGGCAGGGCTGCTGTTTAGAGAGTTGCAGAAGTACCCAACAGGTCACCTGTGACTGAATATTATTAGTATCCTGAATTTTTTTATTTTTTTTATTTTTACTAAAAAAAAAAACATGCACTAGGATGGGAAGTCCAGCTGTGCTAATGGTGTACCGATACTACGCACTATTTTTGTGGCCACAACCAGCACCAAATGAGTTTTGTGTTTTTTTTTTTTTTTTTTTAAAAGTACAAGTACATATATAAATAAAGCATTTTCTGGATCTGAAATCATGTCTGCGGAATTGAACTTTATTTCAGTGAAATTTATAATAAGCGTGATTTATTAGTTGGGAAACCAAACCTCAAAGCATCAATACGTGCTGTTCGAGTCGAGTATTGACTTATAAATGAATCATTCTAGTATTGGTGCACCTTGTGCTCTCTGGATTTCCTTACAGACCAGCCTGGTTGTCTTTTTAAACACTCTGGTGTATATATATATTTTTTTTCTATTGTTAATATATACCACCACTGTGTGTCCATTCCGTCATGTTCAAAGACGAGTAAATAAAATCTTCACCGACTAACTAAAAACGTAAGCGGGTCACTGTGGTGCTGAATGTATTCATCCTCAAGTTGTTCTTCATTTCCTTCAACTACTCGAAGTTCCTGTTCCTGGTATCACTGATCCCTTCGTTTTTTTTTTTCTTTTCTTTATTTCTATGTGTTTCTGGCTTTTGTTTGAGAGATGCTGTTAATATAGCTTAAAATAGCTAGCTCTGCTCGGAATCCGAAAATTCTCAAGAGCTCAGGGATTACACAAACTTTAGGTTTAAGGTAGAAAAAACAAAAATGAATAGATCCATCAATGGTGCTGTTATCCCAGGAGACCGATAGGGGTCACTCTAGTACAGCCTCTTGTGTTCTTAGGAAACGTGAATCTATATCATTGCCTGATTCTATATAAAGTCACGCCCTCTTTTGTGATCTGTTGTCTATTCCTTTAACAACAGTTGTATCATCTTGCATCTTTTCTTTTCTTTTTTTCTTTCCTTTTATCTTTACTGGGTAAATAAATACTGATATTTACTTTAATTTTCCGGGATTCAGTTCACTGGAAAGCGTTTCTGTAATTTTTTTTTCTAGTTTTAAATGAACAATTTGTCAGGATGATGACACGATCTGAGGGGCAGATCTGCAGTCTATAGCTTGTGATGCTAAAAAACATTCACTTCCTCACACTCGTCCTTTATAACCTCTGAGATCATGTACATAAATAAAACGTCCTAGGACACAAGAATGACGACTTTAAGTTGCATTTTGTTCTTTTTTTATAAACGAGTGTTTGATATGCAAACGCTGCTCTTATGTTGGCACTCGAAGGCATTTTTTTGGTTATATATTTTTTTTAATTTGTGTTTTTTTTTTTCTGTTATATTATTACAGGGTTAATGTAAATGCAAGATGGCTGAGGTTTTTTCTTGTTTTGTTGTTTGGGTTTTTTTTTATGATTACAGACCCGAACTGTTTTGTGATAGTTAAAAATTTCCCCTTTTTCCTGTAAGTCGCACTTGGGTTCTGTATTCGTTTATGCTGTTTCTGTTCTTGGTTTATTTCTGTAGGAATATTTGGCTTTCTGTTTCTCTTTGGGCACATTTATAGACCCCCCCCCCCCCCCATATATATATATATATATATATATATATATATATATATATATATATATATATATATATATATATATATATATATATAAAAAATGTAAATTTGTAAGTAAGTTCTTTGTTTTGTTCAGGTTCCCCCAGTTTCTTTGAGTCATCACTGCCAGTTATAAAACCTTGTAATATAATCAGGTGGGGGGGAAAAAAGGGGCAGCTTAATGAACGAAACCATGGTTAACATTCTGTGGTTGGGGGGGTGGGTTATTTCTTTCTTTTTCTTTCTTTCTTTCATTTTTAAAATAAAAAACCTTGAACAACGTTCCACATTTTGTCATGGTCTTTCTTACCCCCTCCAGTCTTCTGCCCTTAAGGTACAGTATATAGAATAAATAGTTGGCCAGGTTGGGTCGGATCCAAAGTGAGTAAAGTGTGCAGTAAGTTTGGGTCATGGTAAATGTGTGAAAGCACCGCAGTCACAACAAGCAGGACAGGTTTTCGGTTTCTCTCTTCTGAAAGAAAAAGTGGCGATTCTTTCATTCCTTCAATTTCAGGCACTGGTGTTTTGCTTGGAGCTCTCAGGTGGCACCAGGTAATTACGTTTGTACCTCGTGCCTGTCGGCTTGCCCCCCCCCCCTTCCCCCCAACTTTCCACTGAGAAGGAGAGGGGAACCCTTAAAGGTGAGACATAGAACAAGAGGACCCTATGTAGAGGAGGACAGCTTTGAAATGTGGGACTGTGAGGAATGAGAAGACATGCAGTGATAGAATCTGAGAAAAATTTTAGCAGGACAGAGAAACGTTAAAAAAAAAAGAGGGACAGAATCTATATTTCTGTATGTTCTTATTTTTTTATCCAATCGAGCAATAGGGGCCTTGATCAGGGGCCCAGCAGTGACGGCGTTGTAACCCAGGGAACACCTACCAAATTTTGTATTGTACAGGTTATATAATGATTAATACAGGATGATTAATGATTAATCTAAAAAAAACAAAGAAAAAAGGTCCCAACTTTTACAGGCTAGTCATCTTCAGGCGTTAACCCAACTCTCCTCACCGTCTACAACTTTTCCGGAAAAATCCGCAATTAAAAAAAACATTTTTAAGTTTGTCCGAAAGCAAATTAATTTCTTCTCCTCCGTCAGCCATTGTGGGGGTAAAAATTCGAATTCTGCTGTACAGATGCATTTTGCTAGTCTGTGCTGGGCTGTAACAGTTTTACTCTAATCAACCAATCAGAGGACGTACAAATGCTGATGTCACTGTGGGCCAGCTAACTGGCTTTGAAGTTTTGAATGTGAAATCTGATTGGTTAAAGAAACAGTTTTTACCCAATGATCAATCTGCCCCTGCTAATATAGTGTAAGTTCCACGGGCAGCGCTACTGATTCTGAAGGCAGATTAGATTAACATGGCAGCACATAGAAACTGAAATCTGATTGGACAAAAAATCTAACATCCACATCCACGTACTGGAAGCAGTGCAGCGAGAGAAACACTACGAAATGAAGAGAATAAACTGTTGGAATAAATTAATACCATTTAATGGAACTAATATTAGAATTTAGGGTGTAAATGTAGGTTAGTGATTCTGATAGTGTTTAGAACAGCAGAGAAACACTGACTGACACACACACACACACACACACACACTGGTTAACGTGTTACATTAGTTTATTAGTTAATTGGTACATTCTGGTTTATTAATGCTGGTGTTTACTGAATATCTTATCGCATCTAAAAAAATAAAGTTCATCACATTTTTTGGCAATAGCAAAGAGGAACAAAATACAATATCCACATCTACACACAGTAACTCTATCCATACACACACACACACACACACACACCTCATAATGTCATTAAAAATAAAGGCAGAAGCAGCTGTCCAGCAGGAGTTCCTGGGAAAAAAAGAAGGATATCTTACGAAGGTGTAAGCCTGTGTAACTGAGACCTTGGTGCATGGTTGTGTGTGTGTGTGTGTGTGTGTGTGTAAGAGGAAGAGATAAAAACGTCAGGAATGTTTATACGCTTTTAAATGTATAGGTTTGCATATAATAATACATTGTATATTTCCACCACCACCACCAGCCGCAGCCTGCAGATAAATACCACATATACGAGTATATCTGCATGAGTATGAATAAGTACAGTATGTGTTGAGTAATACTGGATGCGTGTGTGTATTTTCTATGCGTGCACTTGCTCTAATAGAGAACAGTAAGAAGTCAGCCAGCCCATAAAGGAGTCTTTGAATGGCAGGCAGTGTGTGTAATCCGTTACAGATGTGGAGGTAATTATATCCAGTCAGGTCTGATGGTGAAAGAAGCCACGGCCTGGGCACTGACGTCTGAGAGGCTTGTTCACAGCCCTTAGCACAGATGTGCCACTTTATCTCTCACTTGACTTTAACTTTTACATAATTTCTTTTAATATCTCAGTTTCATGCTCATGTCTATTTAAGAGAAGCAGCTGCATTGACCTACGTCCAATCAGATCCAACCGGAAACATCTGTCATGGCAACATAACATACCAGGAAGTGAATCAATTATTTTTTGGGCCTTAATATAAAGCTTCCTCTTGTATGATGTGACAATATAGCAGCTTTATCTTTGTGGTGGACAGATCAACCTGTGGTTCTTCATCAGGAACTGGATGGGTGGTTGAGGAACCGATATGACGCTGTGCAGGTACCTAATTTACACCACATGGTTCTCTTACACAGATTAGCTTCTTTCACATCATAGAAAAGCTCTGGCTCCACAGGAGGAGGGATAAATTATGTGAAAGGTGGTGGTGAATTAAAGCAATGGACCTTTTAGTACCTAAATGTTCATCTAAATCCATATTTATGTTTCACGTCACATCACCATGGTGACTGGGGACGCGTCCAGCTCCAGCTGTTTTCTGAGGATTTGTGAATATAGTTCCTTACATACACAGTGTGACTGCATAATTTTTGCTATCTGTTCACCACCCGAATGAGGATGGGTTCTCTAAACCATACATCATAGCTGGTCTCACCATTGTCTCTAAACCATACATCATAGCTGTCTCACTACTGTCTCTAAACCATACATCATAGCTGTCACTCTGTCTCAAACACTTACTCACCAGCTGTCTCTAAAGTACTGTCTACCACTGGCTCTAAACCATCATCATAGTTTTCACCATGTCTTAAACCATACAATCTAGCTGTCTCACCACTGTCTCTAAACCATACATCATAGCTGGTCTCACCACTGTCTCTAAACCATACATCATAGCTGTCTCACCACTGTCTCTAAACCATACATCATAGCTGGTCTCACCGCTGTCTCACTGTCTCTAAACCATACATCATAGCTGGTCTCCCACCACTGTCTCTAAACCATACATCATAGCTGGTCACCACTCAAACCACATCATAGCTGTCTCTCTAAAACCATACATCATAGCTGTCTCACCACTGTCTCTAAACCATACATACATCATAGCTGGTCTCACCACTGTCTCTAAACCATACATGTCTACATCATAGAGGGCTCACCACTGTCTCTAAACCACATCATAGCTGGTCTCACCACTGTCTCTAAACCATACATCATAGCTGGTCTCACCACTGTCTCTAAACCATACATCATAGCTGGTCTCACCACTGTCTCTAAACCATACATCATAGCTGGTCTCACCACTGTCTCTAAACCATAAATCATGCTGGTCTCACCACCTGTCTCTAAACCATACATCACCATCATAGCTGGTCTCACCACTGTCTCTAAACCATACATCATAGCTGTCTCACACTGTCACTACATCAGAGTCTCTAAACCATACATCATAGCTGTCTCACCATTGTCTCTAAACCATACATCATAGCTGTCTCACCACTGTCTTGTACACTTTCCCCTTAATTCTAGCTGATTTCTGTTTCATTCACATTACATAATTATCTTTGATTGTGTAAAGCTGCTTTGAGACAATGTCCATTGTAAAAAGTGCTACACAACTAAAATTGAATAGAATTAAATTTTTATTAAGTTAATGTAGTGTGATATACAAATATTAAAATTGTGTGACATGGTGATGGTACAGGTGTATGTATTAAAGATCTGGGTTTGAGCCCCACTGCCCCCAGAACCTCAATCCTACCTGTTCTTATGCTCCAGGGGTGGTGTATCATAGTTGACCTTGTGCTCTGACCCCACCTTTCTAAGATAGGATATGAAAAGAAACAAATTTCTATGTGACAAAGACATTTACATCACGTAGAGCCCATTTTAAGGTTCGGAATATGTTTATGCAGAAGGTTCTAATTCCTGAAGTGCGTGATGAGAAAAACAGAGTGGAACGACAAACCCTGCCTGTGTTAAGGTGTTCCACACCACTGAGGAAGGGCAAAGCAAACAGAAGCAGAGGAGAGGAGAAAAGGAGGAGCCCAGGAGAGATTTTGCACCCTCAGCAACTCCACTGTGACCTGAACTACAATGGACACTTCAAACTCCTCCCACTCGTCATCTTTCACTGGAGAATTAAAAACAGAGCAGTATTTAACCCTGCAGGCTTTCCTTTCAATTTTAATTAAAGAAAAGCAGCCGATAATAAATTAGTTCTGATGACCAAACTTATCCATCCAGAAAGAAAAAATTCACACACACGCACACACACACACACACACACACACACACATTGAAATTTGCACATACAATCACTGCTAAATCTTAGAAGGAACATCTTAGCTGACAAATTTATTTACTTATGTTTGCAACGTTTTTTAAATGTTCTATTTTGGTTTTGGAGACATGGGTCAGAAGCAGCAGGGTTCGATTCCCAGACAGGGGTCTTTCTGTGTGGAGTTTGCATGTTCTTCCAGTGGGTTCTTGTGTGGGTTTACTCAGGGTTCTTTGGTTTCCTCCCACAGTCCAAAAACATGTATGTTAGATTGATTGGTAATTCTAAATTGCCCATAGGAGTGAGTGTGAGTGTGTGTGTCCCTGTGATGGACTGATGATCCTGTCTTTCATCCTTTCAGAGCGGCTGGGAGAGACTCCAGCAGATCCCTGTGACTCCGATTTAGGGAATAAGCGGGTATAGAAGATGAATGAATAAGATGTGGTTCAAAATGATAGAGTGGCTTAACACTGGTAGAACGTTATTTTATGGTGGTGTTCTAAACATTTTGAGAACATTCATCATCATGAAAACATTGTAAAAAAAAATCACAAGACGGTATAGTAACTATTAGAAACATTATTTCTAAGACTGTTTTTCTCCTAACGTTTATACAACTTTTAAAGAACGCATTGGAACGTTTCCTCTTAGCTGGGCTGCGGGAACTGGTGTGAGAACAAATATCCAAGCATGATTTCGGCTTCTGTAACTGAACACGACCTCCTGTCCCGTCTGATGGATTAACAGCAATCCAGGCAAAACAGACAGATAGAGTTCCATCGCCTCCCTCCCTCCCTCCCCCCCCCCTCCCCCCTCTCTCTCCTCTCTCTCTCTCGCTCTCTCAATCTCTTAACATCATGCCGCTCTTGTTTTTTGGTCTGGTTATATACTTTAATCCTTTTTGGTATGTAAACATTTGGATTTTCTCCCACACAATCGTTTACCCTATCTCTCATTATTCCGAGCTCACCGTTGGCCACCAGATTCAGCCTCCAGTTGGTGGATCAGCACTTGGAGACAATAAGGCAGTTTCCCGGTGACGGTCTTGGGACAAGATCATGGAAACTTTACTGCAGCATGGATAACCTACTGGTTTATCTGGTCAGAGAAGAACTGACCCCCCCGACTGAACCTGGTTTCTCGCAATTTTTTTCTCCACTCTTCTTGTCTTTTTCGATGTGATTCTGTAAAGCTGTATAGTAACTTTTAATAACATTATGAGAAACATTATTTCTAAGACTAAAAACTGGTGTGAGAACAAATCTCGATTGTTAAAAGCGCAATAGAAATAAAGACAACGTGACTTGACCTGACTTGACTATGTAAAATGACTGTTAATACTGTTACAAGATTAGAGTGGTAGAGTGGAAGAACCTAAAGGGCCCTGCACCAAACCCCTGAACTCAACTTTTACCAGGAAATAAAAAGCAAATTGAGATTCCAACACGCTTTTGTAGGACCGACCTGACCTTTTGCACACCTTTGGAATAAACTGGATGGTAGATTGCATCCTCGACCTTCTCACTAGATAGATGGATCTCCACATCCATTAACAAAAATCAAGTGAAAAGTCATATTAATAGCAGGTTAGTTAGGGATGAAACACATTAATACTCATGGTATTGGAAAAGGATGTGTAGTCAACCAGGGGTCCCCAACCCCCCAGTCCGTGCACCGGTACTGGTCCATGGATCATTTGGTACCGACAAAAAAAAAACGTGGTTAAAATAATAGTCATTTTTCATTCGTTAGTCTTTCGGATCTTATTTTTAAAAACGACTGTTTCCGTCCTCGTCTCACTACCGCACTTGACTCTGGTACGATATTTCACGCATCAGCGACACAAGCAAACCTTTGAAAAAAGAATCGAGCCAAAAACAAAATTCACTGGAGAGGTTTTTCAGGAAAGAACAAGCAACTGATCAGAAAGGGTCACAGACCGCCAGCAAAAAAAAATAAAAAATACTAATATTCCTACCTGTAATTGTAATTTCCTAATATAAAGTGTAATTATTGCATTTGGATTACAGACTATAACCTGAGAAAGGGTTTTGTTATTGGAATAAGCCTAGAGAAATGTTCCTACATGAAACTGGTCCCTGGTACAAAAAAAAAAAAAAAGGTTGGGGACCCCTGAAGTAAACGAATACGAGTCGGATGGTCAGGTGTACACAAACTTTTGTCAATATAATGTTTACAAAATGCAATCCTTGTAATGTAATCCTATAAAATGTAATCCTTGGAAAACATGTTATTTAGTTGAGATAATATTCTCTAGGTTTATTGTGCAATCTGACTTAATCTGGTTTCTGACTCTTGTTAATGGGCCCTAATGCTGACAGGCCCCCCTGTGTCTTTATGAATGCATGTGTTCAGCTGTAAACAAAGCCAGATGTGTGAAACAAAGCAAACGTAGCTTATAAAAGACCCCGTGAAAGGTGTAATTAGTTTCTAACAGCGAGTCATGTCCGGCTAAACGCTGTGAATCACGACAGGAGAGGACTGAGGAAATCAGGAAAAATGTGCACGCTGCAACATATAAAACGCTGCTGGAAAAAATAAGCATCCTGGGCAGAGCTAATGTTAAGATGTACGAGAAGCGTGTTAGCTTTACAAAAACAGAACAGCTGGCAGCTTTCTTTAAAATGCATGCAGTATAATGCAGATTAAGATTAATATTAAGGACCAGAGATCAGAATTACCGCAACATTAGCACTAGCTTGATTTTTAAATAAGCTGCAATGTCAGAAGTCATAACCTATTGGCACCAAACAAAAGCAGCAGTGTGTGCGTGTGTCTTTTCCCAGCTGGTTTTCTTTAGAGCTGAACTATGTGCTGTACAATAATCAGTCTGTGTCAACACCCCTGACGGGGGAAAAAAAGCCCTAATTCACGGTAGAGGAAAAGGTTGGGCAAATAATTTCACTCCTGAACTGCAGAGTTGGAGGGATGAAATGTTAACAGGAAAAGTGCTAAACGTTAAACGGACTACTATGCGCCTGTATTAGGGGTGGGAATCTTTTGGGTACTTTACCATTCAATTCAATTCCGATTCTGGGAGTCACGATCCGGTTCAGAATCGATTCTTAATCTATACTTTTTCTCTAATTCATCTGCTGTGTAAATTCATGTTTCCTTCTTTACAGTTTAACCAGATTTGGAGTTTTTATGCTTTTTGTCTATAGTTGGAATTTCTGTATGACATCATCCATCTTAAAAAAGATGATTCGGGTTTTTATAAAAATGTTCTTTGACTGATAAAGTTCAGTGTTCAGGATGAACTGAAGCTCTGAATGAAACACGGAAACGTCAGGTTATTAAAACGTTTAATGAAGAACACTTAAATAACGCCGTAAGGACAGACTGTACCGCCACTCAAGCACCTGTAACGGTGTGTGTGAAACCCTGTGTTATCCACCACGGAGAACCGACACAAATCCTGGGCAATAAAACCGCCACTGATCGAGTGATTCACTTCAGCTTTTCTTTAGAATCCGGTGGAAGCTTTGGAAAGTGTTTCCACACAGTCGACTTTACATTTGATGTTGATTTAATGTCCATTTTTGTCCAAATTCAGTAAATTCTCCAGCATCCGTAGGTGCGCCAGTCAGTGCTTATGGAACACAATAAACTGTTTATTAAGTTTAGACCTGGTAATTTACAGCACCCATTGTGTGTGTGTGTAAATAAATTTTTTCCCTCGTGGCTTGCCATAGTTTGGTGAGAGTGCATGCGCACAGGGATTTAAGACAGACAGAAAGACGTGAATGCATGTCTGAAGCTTTGACGAACACTCACTTATAATTTTTCTGTTTCTTTCAGGACCGCACCATCACCACCTTATTTAAATTTAGAATTGATTCTGGACTTTTAAGAATCGATTCAGGAATCGTTACAGAAAGAATCATGATGCATTGATAATTCAATTTTTTTTCCACCTCTAATCTGTACAGTGGAAACGGTTTACAAACTAGTCTACGGGTAAATCAGAGCAAGTAGAAAATTAAACAAATCTGCATATTGCATAAAGGATTTCCTGATTCGTTACAGGTAGTAGTGTACTTTTCTTTTGGTAGGTAAAACTTTCATCGGTTTCAGCATTTATTCATTTATCCAGTTATTCAGTTATTTTCAGTATCCAGGGGGTCAGGGGACATGGTGAATCAGGAGAAACCTGGTAGGAACCTGGCAAACAGTAAGGAAAGCCAAACTCTGGAAAAAAATATTCTCAATAAATGATAGCAGCCGGTTGAACCGAGGACCCCACAGGACTCTTTACATGTGGAGAAAGAAATTTATTTATAATCATGATCTCTGGTCAGGCAAGGCTCTAGGCATGGGCAGTGGTGAGGCTGAGCCCACCCAAACATCTGTCTTGCCCAAACAATCAAAATTTAGTAAAGACTGCGGTATACAAATACATTTTTATTTTCTTTTGTACGATTTGTCTGAGGTGGACTCTGTGTTGAGTTTGGAGGACGGGTAAAGAAAGCCCCGACCAATCGCAGCACAAAACCAACCAGTTTCCTGTTTTTGATTGGCTGGAAGTAACGGCGCCGTCTACACTTGCCAGGCGAGGCGGCCTTTCTTAAAAAAGATTTTTTTCTCTTCAAAAAATTACTTAAATATTTAATTTTTATTTGGCCCAAACTTCACTCCAACTTTAAAATGATAATATATATTAAGCCTATATTGACTTAATATAATGTCTTCTTAACCAAACCCGAATTTTAGTACAACAATATTTGTGCTACTCCATCATTTAATTAAATTAATTTTACTTAACCACACCCCTAAAAACTGCCCACCGGGGATATCTGTCTGTATACAAATCTTATAACCCTTTAAGTTCAGGTTTTTTCATCTGGAGGATCTTAAAGTCTCTCCAAATACATTGAGATTTAATTTTAAGCATTTGGCAGCCGCTGTTATCGGGATCGACGTAGAAATAAGTCGAAACGCATAACAGTGTGATAGTCTCTATCACAGGAAGTATAAATTACAACCCTCTGAGAAAGACTGCAACCTTTAACTACCCCACTGCCCGTGAAAAATCCTTTAGTCTTAGAGTTATTGCTTTTATAGTATTTTCTTTTCAATCAACAGTATTTTTAAGCTACGTTATTATATATAATGCTGAATGTTCAAGAAATGTAAAAACCGTCAACATTTAAATTAGTTATAGCTATAGGCTCAAACAATTTAAAGACTACACACACACACACACACACACACACACACACACCATAAATGCTTTTAAACTCTTCTAAACACTGGGTTGTTTGGGGTCAAAAGGGGAGAGAAAGAATACCAGAAGGAAATCTGAGGGTTAACTTCATTATAGAGTTCTCTTAAAGCATTATCTACGCCTTCACACAGCTCCTACAATAGAACAGAATAAGAGAGAGAGAGAGAGAGAGAGAGAGAGAATAAAAGAAGAAAAGTGGGAGGAAGTGAAAAGGAACAGAACTAAGAAAGAACAAAAAGGGCATAAAAGTCTTACCTTTCTCAGGATCTATAGAAAGAGCATGCTTGTGAATAAACCCCGGTATGGAAATAATCGGCAGCCTTTATATTTCACCGCTATTCACTTAGCACAAGTGCTAAATCACACTGCAGTCCTTTGAACTCCTCCGTTCTCTCTGGAGCGTAATTTATACAAAGACTTTAGCTAACTAGCTATACGGTTGGGAAAGTCTACTAGCTTTTAGTAAATATTACTCAGAGCCTGCTTTTATTATGTAACAGATGCCATGACGCACAAAACTTCAGAAGTATAGCTTTATATTTTGGCACAATAAACCATGCTAGCGTTACCCTGGAAGATAAAGAACAAAACGATGGCTTTAAGCAAGAGAAGCTAAACTAAAAAATGCTACTGAAACAAATTAAGCTACATTAACACATTCCTGTTTAAAGTTCAAGATTAAGCTAGCAAGCTAACTCACATGCTTAGGGGTTGATTATAATTATTAAGCGAGTGGATGCTTTTCCGTAGTCTACGTTAAAACGGTTGAGTCATGTGACATTTTAGAAGATTAATCAGAGTTGTTTCTTTAGCCCTGTTCTGACGCCAGGATTGTGGCCATGTAGTGGCTCAGATGGGGGGTTGATTGAAAGACCAGAAAGATCTGGGTTCAAGCCCCACCGCTGCCAGTCTGCCATTGTTGGATCCATGAGCAAGACCATTATTCACCCTTCTTGCTCCAGGGGTGCTGTATCATAACTGACTAACTGACCATGTGCTCTGACCTCCAGCTGTCCAAGGATGGGATATGTGAAGAAACAAATTTCACTGTGCTGTAAAGTTTATGTGACAAATAAAGAGTCCTACATTTGGAAGAATATATTATCATGTGTACGGGAAACATCGGTTGCACCGCACGATGAAATTATTACTCTGTGAATCCATAAAAAAGGAAGGAAGGAAGGTGTAAGAAAAGTAAAGATTGATTAAAAGGGAATAAGAATTAAAGATTGTATAATTGATCAATAGGGATTTTACAATAGGTTGAAGGTTTTCAGTAGCTATAAATCGAAGAAGAAAAAAGAAAATGGTGCAAAATTCTGGGCTGATTTGTGTGGGAAAGGAATTATGTCATCTTGAAAAGGAATAAAATATCAGACAATAACTTATCTTTCTGCCATGATGATGATGATGATGATGATGATGATGATGCTATGACTTCCTAGAATGCTTTGCCCTGCCGTTTATTTGCTTTGGCTTGTCTTTACATTCTTCGCTTCCTCTGTGTATTTGCAAACCGCAGAAGTATCTCAGAGAAACGGTGATTTCTGTTGCTCCCTGCATGCACTTGCCTTTATATCCGAGCCTGTTTTAAAATAGCATCCTTTGAACTTCGTTAAACAGGAAAAAAAGAAAAAAAATAGATGAAATGTGTGTCTCTTTTGAAGACACAGAATATTTTAGCATTCTCAAAGAATGAGCTCGTATAGTATGAGACAGAGCAAGAAAGAGAGAGAGAGAGAGAGAGAGCGAGAGAGAGAGAGATGGCAGTTCTTCTTTGAACTATTAGTCCCAGTGGGTTACTCTTTTTAGCACTGGACTAGCCTGGGATTAGGTCAGTTAAAGGCTCTGTCTGAAATCGCATCCTTCCCTACTATATCACAGGGCCGGCACCAGG
Organism: Bagarius yarrelli; assembly: GCA_005784505.1. NCBI lineage: Eukaryota > Metazoa > Chordata > Actinopteri > Siluriformes > Sisoridae > Bagarius > Bagarius yarrelli. Next base: position 816,366 of record VCAZ01000011.1, read on the forward strand.
CACGGGCAGGGGTGAGGCTGAGCCCACCCAAACTTCTGTCTTGCCCACATAATCAAAATTTGGTAAAGACAGCTGTATACAAAGACGTTTTCATTTTCTTTTGTAGGATTTGTGATTTGATAAAAATCTATCTGTCTGTCTGTGTGTCTGTCTATCTGTCTGTCTATCTACTCCAGCTAAATTTGTATAAGTATAATATTAGTACAACAATATTTTTGCTATTCCATCATTTAATTAGTTGCATTTTACAAAGTATCTATCTCCTCAACCCCACCCCCAAAAACTGCCCTCTTGGCATATCTGTCTGGTCACCCTTCTACAAGCCTATTTTATAGTAGGCAAAAGGTTCCTGGATGACCTACTATTCCTGCCAAGACCACAATTTATCTCATGAAGTGAAATATAAGTAGTATGTGATTTTGGACGGAGGCTTAGTCTAGGCCAAGGGGTGGGCAATCTCGGTCCTGGAGGGTCGGGGTGTCCTGCAGAGTCAAACACCAAAACCAACTAATCAAAATCTTGCTAGGTTTACTTAAAACTTACAGGTAAGTGTGTTAAGGCAAGTTGGAGCTAAACCGTGCAGGACACCCCGACCCTCCAGGTCCGAGATTGCCCACCTCTGGTCTAGACATTCTGGCCATCCAGGAAGTGTACAGACCCTCTGTCTTAGTTTCACTCTCTTGCTCTCCCTCTCGCTCTCTCTCCTGAGAGCAACTGAGAAGGAGATTTTAAGGAATCAGTAGACGAAAGAGAGAAAGAAAGCGACATTAGTGAGGCAGATTAGAGAGTTGGGCTGCCTAGCAACAGAAATCAAAATTGGTAGAAGTCTCTGTGACCTACATAACAACATGCCTGTGATGGCGCGGCATGACAAGCTGGTGATGAAAGGACGCGCTCTAGTCACATCGCTGCTCTAGAAAACGTGTGCCATCGTGATGCATGAGCACCGCTTTGACATACAGAAGAAGGGAAATAAAACTGTTAGACCCTCTGGATGGAAAGCAACAAAGCTGCTAGGTTTAAATCTTTAAACCACTTTAGGAAGAGCTTTAGTGACAATGTAGAATGACTTTATTTCACATCTCGTCTTCAAGTCTGGACAAAGACATTTACATTTCTGCCATTTGGTGGACGCTTTTATCCAGAGTGACTGATATTTAATTGATCCGAGCAATTAACGTGTTGAGGGCCTTGCTCAGGGGCCCACTGGTGTTGGGGATCAAATCCATGATCTTTAAATCAGCAGTCTAAACCCTAGACGCCCTTATACACTTACATTTACATTTATGGGGGAAGTGGTGGCTTAGTGGTTAAGATGTTGGACTGATACCAGAAAGATCAGGGTTTGATTCCTAGAACCACCCATCCACCACTGTTGGACCCTTAACCCCTAATTGCTCAGTTGTATAACAGAGATAAATGTAAGTCGCTCTGGATAAGGACCAGAGAAGCAATTAAGGGTTGATGGTCCTGCTTAGGGGTCCAGCAGGGGCAGATCGGTGGTGCTGGGAACTAAACCTGCAAATCCTTTTGATCAGCAAATGCCTTTATTTTATCACATAGACATTTTTACAGCAGAGTGAAATTCTTTTTTCGCATATCCCATCTTAGTAGGTTGGGGGTTAAAGCGCAGGGTCAGCTATGATACAGCGCCCCCTGGAGCAGGATGGGTTAAGGGTCTTGCTTAAGACCCCAACAGTGGTTGGCTTGCGGTGGTGGGGCTCAAACCCAGGTGTTTCTAGTCTTTAGATCAACAGCTGGCAGTGGTGGGGCTCAAACCCAGGTCTTCCTGGTCTCCAGATCAGCAACTCAGAGCCTTAACCATTTGAGCCACCACTGCCCTAACTACAGAGCTACCACTTCCCTGTCAATGTTAACAGGGTATTAAAACTCACACTGTGGATTTGAGATTGCCGTTTACCCAAATGACCTGCTGTGACAGCAGATTCGGAGGCTATTAGTGACAGCTGGATGCTGCTACTTGGTCTTGAGTAGAAAACAGAAAGGTTATAAAAGAGTGAGAGGAAAACCAGAACAGTGGTTAGATACATAACGCCAGAGGTGTGATGTGTTACAGACAGTTCAACCCCACTTCCCCTTAAAATTACAATAGTTTATTTTGTGTGTGTGTGTGTGTGTGTGTGTGTGTTTTTTTATTCAAGGACTAACTGTTCACGAACTCACACAATGGCTTCACTGTTCCAAAATGGCAGGATTTTTCTGGATTCTGGGCGGCTTTTGTGTTATTCTGAGAATTTTAGTGTTTGTTTTAAAAATATTAGAACATATTTCATGCATAGTTTCCTGCCGTGCAGCGACTGCCTCGTTTTGTCTGAATTTTTTTTTTTTTTTAACCTCAGGCAATTTTAGCCTTGGACCTAACTGCCCAATTTCACACCAAGGATTTAACTTGAAGCATTTATTTGTGCTGACTTTAGGATATATATGAGCGAAGAACTATAAATACTGCTTTCAGTATAGAGATCATATGAAGATTGGAAATTTATGCATGTGTTTTTTTTTCCTCTGATATCCAGAATTGTGATAGTTTGTGTTCAACTATATGTTAATGTGGACGTCCTGAAGATCTTCTTTCTCAAATAAATCAAAAACAAAAAGTATCTGTAAACACACTGTATACTTGATTGTATAAGTGTGTGTTTGTAATTGAAGTGGGCAACCCATGCTGAGCGGAACGGCTCGGATGGGATCGTGGACCCGGCTGCGGTACGACTGCCGCTTTTTCATGGAAAGCATCTCTTTTGGGCCTGCAGCCTTTTCAATGCACTCATTTACACATCAAAACACAGAGCGAAAGGAATAGTACTCTGGGGGGCAGTGAAGGGGAGAGGGAATGGGTGTAATGAGGGGTGCTTTTATTCTCTCTCTCTCCCTCTCTTTCTCTCTCTCTTTATTCTCTTTCTTTCTCTTTCTTCTTTCCCGAGAGCTTGGTGGATGTTGGTGGAGTGAAAAGCTGAGGTGGAGTAAGAGAACCATCCTATAACGATTGTTTTATTTAATCAAACACACGTTAGAGACTTCGACGCACAATTTTCACATGATCTCTGCAAACTTTGTCGTGCTGCTAAATAAACATGGTGATCAGCATTTCTTTGTTGCTCTTGCAGCGGTGTGTTTTTCTTCTTAATACTTGCGATTTTGCGCATTTCAGAGCTGGAAAATTCGGTATGCAGTACCGGTTCACTCCAGGACGACGACTGGGAAATGCCGTATAAAGCAATACTTTATAATTTCAGCCTAATTCATATCCAGTGCATCTGCTTCAAATCTTCAAGTGAGCCTCTTAAAGTAGGTACCAGTACAGTCAATTTCCAACCCCAATTTTATTTTTGGATTCTTCCATTGATGTATGGTGGCAACACTATAGAATCACGTTGAAACACAACTCAATTTACCCGAAAAACAACAAAATTAACCCGAAACACAACTAAATAAACCCGAAAAACAACAAAATTAACCCGAAACACAACTAAATTAACCAGAAAAAGAACAAAATTAACCCGAAACACAACTAAAATTAACCAGAAAAAACAACTAAAAAAAACCCGAAACACAAAACGGAATCAACCCGAAAAAAAAAACAAAACAAAATTAACCAGAAAAAGAACAAAATTAACCCGAAACACAACTAAAAAAACCCGAAACACAACTAAAAAACCCGAAACACAACGGAATCAACCCGAAACACCAGGGAATTAAACCGTAACACAATGGAATCAACTCGAAACACAACGGAAAAACATGATCAACACAGGGGAATCAACCTGAAACACAGGGGAATAAACCTAAAACACAGGGGAATCAACCCGAAACACAGGGTAAACAACCTAAAACACAGGGGAATCAACCTGAAACACAACAAAATCAATCCAAAACACAGAGGAATCAACCAACCCGAAACAACAAAATCAACCCGAAACACAACAAAATTAACCCAAAACACAACGGAATCAACCCGAAACACAACAAAATCAACCCGAAACACAGAGGAATCAAGCCGAAACACAATGGAACGTAACACACCAAAATCAACCCGACCGAACACAACAGAACAGACAACAAAAATCAGCTGAAACACAAGGGAATCCAGATGAAACACAACAAAATGAATGTGAAACACAACAGAATCAAGCCAAAACACAACAAAACCCAACCGAAACACAATGAAATCAAGCCGAAACACAAAAAAACCCCAACTAAAACACAATGAAATCAAGCTGAAACACAACAAAACCCAACCAAAAACACAATGAAATCAAGCCAAAACAACAAACCCAACCAAAACACAATGAAACAAGCACGAAACACAAAAAATCCACCCGAAACACAATGAAATCAAGCTGAAACACAACGGAGTGTAAAAAGCAAACGTAAGAAAATCAAGTCACACCACTACACAATTACTCCCGACCAACAGGGGGCAGTGTTTGCACTAAAAAAAACCCTGTTATTTCCTTTGGCCGCAGAATATTTTGATATATAGTCTTTTCATTTCCATTGTGTTGTAAATTTAATTTCGTTGTGTTGTGAACTTATGTTTGTTTTTAAATTCCGGTTATGTTGTGTCTAGATTACGTTGTGTTTAGCACCACTTGGCTACTGTTTTGACCAGATACTATAAGTGTACATAGGTTTATAAGGACACTTTAAATCTTTATGCTATACCGGCTTCCAATAAAAATTATGATAAAACAAAATTTGATGCTCTGCAAAATTTTATGTTAATAGTAAACACACACACACACACACATTCTACAGCTGCTATGGAAGAGGATTTTATCTAAAAATATATAACTTGAATGTTTTTATATACGGAAAAGAGGAACTCACTGGGAAACTGTATCCATAAAACCCACAGAATTGGATAATGAAGTTAATACAACGAAGCGAGTGTGTTTGTGCATGTGGGTTCATGCATCTTTGCTAGCTTTGACCTCATGTCTGTGGGCAGGGTAACATTAGTTCCATGTTGTGACACTCTCACTCACATAAACTTTCCCTCTCACCAGCTGCAGTTTACTGGCATTGTGAATGTTAAAGTACCCCAATCTGGAGAGGCAACTTGAGCTGAAAAACACCGACGTGCACCGCCATAAAACAGCACCGCCGACTTTACTGTGTCAGCACTCCTTTGAACGCTACAACTCATGAAAAGACAGCTCTACTTGCTAAAGTTGCCTCCAGGGGGACGGACTGCTATTCGAAACCATTTTCATTAAACCTGAGCTGAACTAAATGAAGTACGTCGCTCACCCTGGGTCACATTCAGCTTTAATTATACACGGCCTGGGTAGTATAGACTATGTGTAATTATTGCGTATAGTAAAAACACAGTGCTTAATTAGGTACATACAAAAAATTCTACAATTCTACAAAATCTACAATGACCTGGCATTTATTTCTCTTAGTTGATGATGAACTGCAAAAAATAAATGTGTGATTTAAGAAAATGCAGACTAGAAACAAGTCCAATGATCTACCAGTGCAATGAGATAATTCCACTTGGTAAGATTTCTTAAAATAAGGAAACTTATTTAGGCTTTAGTAAAGAACAAAATGTCTTAAAATAAGCATTAATACAGTTATTCCAAGCCTTGTATTTAGTCTGATTAACTAGCACACAAAATAACAACATTTAAAGATTAACACAATGGAATCAAGTGGAAACGTGACAAAATCTACCGCAAAACACAACAGAATTAACCCAAAACACTAGAAAATCGACCCAGAACACAGGGAAATTAACCCGAAACACAACTAAATCAACCCGAAAACACAAGGAAATCAAATCAAAACTCAAGAAAAAACTAAATGTCTTAAAATAATCATCAAAACACTTATTTCAAGCATTGTTTTAGTGTAATAAACTTAACACTAGTTTGTTAAACATGCTAATCATGTTTTAAACAGCTTTTTGAAGGGATCTTAAATCTGGAGTTACTAAACAGGAGAATTCCTCTTCATTTAAGAATTGGCTTTATTTATAGTATATATATATATATATATATATATATATATATATATATATATGCTGGGTTCCATTCCCCTGCAGGGGTCTTTCTGTGTGGAGTTTGCATGTACTTTCCTGTGTTTGTGTGTGTTTACTCCGGGTTCTCCGGTTTCCTCCCACAGTCCAAAAACATGTATGTTGGACTAATTGGTGATTCTAAATTGCCCATAGGAGTAAGTGTGAGTGTGAGTGTGTGTGGCCTTGTGATGGACTGTCCAGGGTGTCCCCCTTCTGCCTTTCACCCTTTCAGAGACTAGGATAGACTCCCCATGACCCCGATTTAGGAAATAAGCAAATAAATAAGATGTTTGAATAAATAAATGAATAAATGATTATTGAGCATCTTTAATGCAAAGATTATAATAAAGTTTTAAAAAATACAATACAGACCACAAAGAACGTCTCGTTGTAAATTCCAGGTAAAATAACTAAATTTAAGCTTTATTAACTAAATAAGAAATAATTTGATAATAATCTTGCCCAAAGTATTTTATTCAACAAGATCACTACGATTTTTTTAGCTGGAAATAAGATTGGAACTCATGACAGGATGAGGAGTTTTTGCAGTGTATTGTACGGTGAGGCATGTTAATAATTGTTGATAAGTGCTGTTTACTTATCTGTCATGTATATTGGTAAAGACCTTGGTCCAATACAAACAGGCCACCAATCTAATCAGTCAAGGCTAGGGAAACCAACAGACTAGCACTGGCAATGCAAATAATTTGGACGTGTCATGACACTAATTCTAAAACACAGGTTGCTATAAGACACGAGACATTATGTTTAACTGCCGTCCCAGTGATCCAGGCTTTGACAAAGAAGTGACAGAAAAGAACGAGTGACTGAAATTTACAGTTTGTTTTGTTTTCACCCAAAAAAAAAAATCTGCTATTCGGATAAGCTAGAAAAAAAAAGCTAATCGAGTCATATGGTTATAACGAAGGGTTAAACTGTGTGAAACGTATATAAGAAGCTCACACTCTTTCTAAGCTTTTACCAAATGCAATTGTTGGTCACCTGTCTGTCATTAAGTATATGACCCTACAGATCTGGCGCCAAACCATAACTAACAGAGGGGCATGTGGCTTCCAACGAGGGGGCAAATAATCAGCATTAATTACATGCAAAAACAAGCCATAAAAACAACCAATCCAGTGCAAGTGGTGAAGACTGTCAAGCTCATTTACGGGAAAGTCTAACTAATCAAAATTAACACGATGGCGTAGCAACAACAACAAAACAAGCAAAAACAGATCGACAATTATATGCTGTCATAACGTCCTAATCACCAAGAGTCACATTTTTAAGCTTATGGAAATTAAATAAAAACATAATTTACTTGTAAAAAAGCTAAAAGCTTTACTCCGCATTTACAATTAATATGCGTAATGACTTAATGGCGCATGAGACGCAACGCAACCAATCAGAGAAACATGTTTACACAATACTATTGTAATGGGTTTCTTTTTCACATCTTTTTCTATGCTGCTGTCACAAAGATTTTCCCAATGTGTATCTTATCTTATCTTATCTTATCTTATCTTATCTTATCTTATCTTATCTTATCTTATCTTATCTTATCTTATCTTATCTTATCTTATCTTATCTTATCTTATTATCTTATCTTATCTTATCTGTATCTTATCTTATCTTATCTTATCTTATCTTATCTTATCTATATCTATCTTATTGTATCTTATCTTATCCTATTGTATCTTATCTTATCCTATCTTATCCTATTGTATCTTATCTTATCCTATTGTATCTTATCTTATCTTATCCTATTGTATCTTATCTTATCTTATCTTATCTTATCTTATCCTATTGTCTCTTATCTTATCTTATCTTATCTTATCTTATCTTATCTTATCTTATCTTATCTTATTGTATCTTATCTTATCTTATCTTATCTTATCTTATCTTATCCTATTGTATCTTATCTTATCTTATCTGTATCTTATCTTATCTTATCCTTCTATCTTATCTTATCTTATCTTATTGTATCTTATTGTATCTTATCTATTTATCCTATTGTCTCTTATCTTATCTTATCTTATCTTATCTTATCCTATATCCTATTGTCTCTTATCTTTGTATCTTATCTATCTTATCTTATCTTATCTTATCTTATCTTATCTTATCTTATCTTATCTTATCTTATCTTATCTTATCTTATCTTATTGTATCTTATCTTATTGTATCTTATCTTATCTTATCTTCTTGTATCTTATCTTATTTTATCTTATCTTATCCTATTGTCTCTTATCTTATCTTATCTTATCTTATCTTATCTTATCTTATCTTATTTTATTTTATCTTATTGTATCTTATCTTATCTTTTTGTATCTTATCTTATCCTATCTTCTCTTATCTTATCTTATTGTATCTTATCTTATCTTATCTTATCTTATTGTATCTTATCTTATCTTATCTTATCTTATCTTATCTTATCTTATTTTATTGTCTCTTAGCTTAGCTTAGCTTATCTTAAGTTAAAAAAACAAAAGCAGATCGACTGTAATTTCTCATTTTTCTTACATTAACAAATCCTGTAGTGCCAAATTTAAATTGATTTTAATTATTCTTGATATTTGTTATATAAAGTAAAAACTGTTTAGTGGTGGTCACAACATCCTTTACTTTTTAGGGTGCCCTCGAGTGCCCCCAGCCATTCGTCCACCCCAGCCCCACCCCCACCCCTCTGACACCGGCTCTGTGACCATACGTGCCTTGCATTAATCAAGAGACTTCTGACCCCACACCCATTCACCACATTGCTACGCTATATCAAGAAGCTTAATGTTTCAGCTACATAAAGCAGCACACTATGAATCACAGCTGAATTCATCTAAATGATAAAAGTTTTCAGGTGCGTCTTCAAAGGACATAGATGCTTCAGTCGCAGCTGGAAGGACGAACAGTAAGAAGCATAGCTGGAAGACACCCTGCTCAGGATCAAGCGGCAGGAAAAAGAAACTCATTTGCATGACTGGCTCACATCAAAGGGCCGGACTAGCCGGGTTTACGTAGAGAAGCGAGGCCAGGTGTACGATTATCATTATATTAGTCGCCATTTTCACCAACATACTTTAAAACTAGGACTAATTTAATTGATTTACTTTTAACTTATTAATTTATATAAGGAAACGATCGTAAAAAGCTGATTCTTAAAGCATTCATTTTGGGCTTACATTTACAGCATTGTGCAGACGAATTTTATCCAGGGCGATTACATGTATCTCTTCTTATACAACTAAGCAATTGGGGGTTAAGGGCCTTGCTCGGGGGCCCAGATGTGATGGCTGGGAATCAAACCACGGTTTTCCAAGTATCAGTCCAACACCTTAAACACTGAGCCACCACTTTCTCAGACGAATTACCAGACTTGTTGGGGATTTTTTTAAATATGTGATAATTCGGCTAAAATTTTCCAGTTAAATGAAATTTTTCTTGCTAAAATTAACACTGAGCTATCATATAAAGATATCAAGTACAAACATTTCTATCTGTGACATTACATACTGTAAGCATGTGCATCGGTGCCATCATAATTCATTAATCCCTCAGACAGATTCAGGTTGTTTTAATCCTAATCTCAAACCTTGTTTTACACACTTACCAACAAAACTCGATGCGCTTTAAAAGAAGTTTGGCATCCCCCAGTCCTCCAGTTTGAATGGGCAGTTCAGAGAGGACCCCCCCCCCCTTCCCCAACCACCACCATTAGAAAGCTCCTGAAAGCAGCGGCTCTCAAGATTTCATTTGCATCTGAACGACAGCTCAGTTTTTTTTTTGTTTCACATGCAAACCAGCTACTTCATCTAAATATTTGCATTGCTTTGACCCAACTTCACCGAGTCTTATTATTACAGCAAGTGGCAAAGCAGAGACTGTTTCTTTTGTGCTTCTACCCTTCCCGAATGCAGACGCTTTTTATTCACAGATTAGATTGAAATAATAATGTTATCTGTGTGTAGTGACAACAAAATTACTTTGAAAAGGGGGCTATTGGAACATACCATCAAAAAGAGGGGGGCATTTTACCAGTTTATGTACTGTAAATTTACAGGGTTTGGTATCTACTATCTACCATCAATCTATCAATGCACAAAAACATTCTTGAACAGAGGAGGAGGAGGATCTGATATCGCTGGAGTCCATATCCACATGCTGGTGGTCTGTATCATAGAGCGATCTTATCAGTGCCTAAAAACCTCTTGTGTACGTGTGTACCTGCGTAATATATATCTATAAGGAACATATTTTAGACTTTGTTAAATCAATAGACACAAATATACAAAATATAATATAATTTAATATCTTTTGTTCATAAAAGGCACTTTTTCTTAAACTGGCCCATCAACATAACTTGTTTACAAAGACATACAGGCCATTTTTTTAATAGAACAAGACCTAACGAATTAAATATATACACAATAAATAAAAAAATAAACACATACTGTAAATGCTGCGAACCGAGCTACATATGGGCAACGTTTTATACCTGCATGCATGTGTTTTTCTTTGTGTGCAACAGATAAGGAACGGCATAACATTGGATTTTACGTCTACAGAAAGTAATAACAGAACATATTCCTGTGAAACACAGATTTTCAGTCCATTCTTTCAAGAAAAAGCTGCAACGTTCAGCTTTCGGTGTGTCCATATTTCACTTTTACTTACTTCTCTCAGCAAGAACAAATTGCTCTCAAACACTGTCATACACGCAGGGAGGAGTAGTATAAGTCCATAGAGTACATCACAAATGAGGTCACTCTCTCCGTTCCAGCTGAGTGGAGCTCCACAAACACACAAAACACACGCTCGAGTTCTTATACATGCGTGGGACAGTCTGAGTAAGGGTCAGATTTGGACATGTGCAGTACTACGGCTGGGGCTTTATAATGGCAGTGGCTGCTACTGCAGCTTCCTCCGTTGCAATACTTTCTGTTAGTCCTGTCTGCCAGTTTCCGGCTACATAGCCCCTGCCAGGTCTGCAAAGTCTTGGAACTCCACACCCACACACCACTAGTGATGCCGACCACCAGTGACATGAAGATTTTTAGCATAAACACGGCCACCGTGGGGACGGACGTTTCCAGACTGCAGTCCTCGTTCCTCCGTCCTGGAAAAGCAATACACTTACTCTCCAGACCTCGGAATTTCCAGTAGTCCATATTGAGGCGCTCGTAGAAGTAGCAAATGATCACGCAGGTCGCAGGAACAGTGTACAGGATAGAGTAGATGCCAATCTTAACCATTAGCTTTTCCAGCTTCTCCGTGTTGGTGCCTTCGGTTTTCATTACTTTCCGAATGTGGAAAAGTGCAACAAAGCCAGTGAGGATGAACGACGTTCCGATGATGAGGTAGCAGGACAACGGCACGAGGACGAAGCCGGTTAGTGCCCCTATGTCCATGCTGCCCACATAGCACAGCCCTGTAAGCTCGTCACCTGCCACCTTCCTCATTGTGAGGATGACTATAGTCTTTAGTGCAGGTATGCCCCAAGCGGCCATATGAAAGTAGCTGCTATGTGACTCAATGGCTTCATGGCCCCATTTCTTTCCTGCAGCCAGGAACCAAGTGAGTGTGAGAATGACCCACCAGATTGAACTAGCCATGCCAAAATAGTACAGGATGAGGAAGACTATGGTGCAGCCTGTGCTCTCCAGCCCCTCCTGGATAATATAAAGCTCCCCGTTTTCACGATCGCAGGCGATGTTCTCTGCACCAGCTACAGAGCGGATGATGAATGCTACAGAGTAAACATTATAGCACATAGAGAGGAATATGATGGGTCTCTCCGGGTACTGAAAGCGATGAGGGTCCAAGAGGAATGTGAGAACTGTGAATGCTGTAGAAATGAAGCACAAAGTGGACCACACAGCCATCCAAATAAAAGCAAAGTCCTTGTCCTGTCTGGACCAGAACACGTCAACAGCCGAGGAGCAGCGGGGAGCGCATGACTCACTCTTCTCCACATACTGAAATTTCTCGGGGTTCTCACAAACTCCTACATGTCCCCCTGGACGCCCACTTCCTGGCCCAGGTTGTTTGGGTCGGGGAGGCACGGAAAGCATTCCTTCTCCTTTCTTGGGCTCTGGTTTGGTGTCGTTTTCTGGTGCTTCCATGCACAGTGCATTCGGGTCGTTTCTGGTGGGCAGTTTGGAGCAGTTTAAAGACTCGGGCCAAGCGTAGTTAAACTTCTCCATAATAGGGGAGCACTTCTGACGTGCCTGTTCGCACATGGGTCTACAGGCAGGGATGGATGTGGACACCTCATCCGCACACATGGGCGCAAAGAGAGAGCACAGGAAGAAGCGCAAATGGACATCACATCCATACTCCACCAGTGGGGCGAATTCATTCAGCTTAATCTCTGCCTCTTTTTGATTCTCATGGTCCATGAAGTTGGGCATCCGAGTCATGTTATATCCGATGCCCTGGCACATGGGGATGACAATCGGCTCACATTTAGCTGGTCTTCCTCTCTCAAAATCATACGCGCTTATCTCCAGACTGTAGGCTGCAACCACGAGTTGGTACCATAGTGAAATGATGATCTTTAATGCAGAACCTTCCATGATGCTTTGTGAATGAAGAGCAAAAAAAGTCCCAGAGGGTAATTGAGTGTTTTTTTATATGCAGATTTAAAAATGTTAAATGAGATGATAGTAGCAGTAAAACATTGGTCCACATCTAATCGTGTTAAAGTCCTAATAAAACACTACCTCCTGTAAGACTTCCCTGCGTAAACACCGATAACGGAATGAAGCGGATTTACGCAGCAGCCTAAGAAACAAAAAAAACAGAAGCCGGTCCTTAGTTCTGTCCTCCGTTTTTTCTCGCAGTCCTCCGTTCATTCTGCGTGTTTATCCGCCGATCCGGAGCTCTGGTTCTTCCTCTTACTCATTTCTAAAGAACACTGAACTTTCTTTTCCCTCCGCGCTGCTCTAAAGCGCCACCGGTGGGCGGGGCGTGACGCGCAAAGGCGGAGCTTCCATTTCAACCTCTCTGTCTCTCTCTCTCTCTCTCTCTCTCTTTTTTTTTACAGTCCTTTATTAACCAAATTACTTTATACATTTCTGTCTGTCTGTCTGTCTCTCTCTCTCTGTCTCTTTCTCTCACTCTTTCTCTCTGTCAAGATTCAAGATTTAAAGGTTGCTTTATTAGCAAAAAAAAATCGAAGCACGTGTAGGAGGGAACAGAAATTAAAGACAGAGTAATTTTAATAAAAATATAAATGCAATAAAATTGAAATAATAAAATAAAACAGTAACAGTAAACGTATCTGGGGGAAGTGGTGGCTCATGGTTAAGGTGTTGAATTACCAACCCAAAGGTTGTGGGTTCAGCTCCGGCAAGCCACCACTGTTGGACCCCTGAGCAAGGCCCTTAACCCGCCAATTGCTCAGTTGTATAACAAGGAATATTGTAAGTCGCTCTGGATAAGAAAAAGAAATGTACATAATACTTATAAAGTGTGTGTACCTGGTTTCTCTCTCTCTCTCCTTAATAACTCATAAAGCCAGTTTAACTAAAAGCTGAATGTGGCCTCTGTTCCAGCTTTGTGTGAGACAAAGATCTTCTGACGAAGTAAAACTATTTTCTCATCGTTCAATGTTATTTCTGCGTCAATGTCCTATTACTGTGAGGGCTGCAGAGGACAGGCGTGTGGCAGACATTTGTTTCACCACATCTATTTGATTAAACTGATAAATAACTGCTCTATTTTGGACAAACACACAAGGACAGGATTGTGACAAAGAATGAAATGTTTTTTTTTTTTTTTTTTTTTTTTGCACAAACTAGAACTTTTTATTAAACGTTTTGGTCAAAATAAGTCAAAAGTTGTTCTAGATTTGGACTTTTGAAATAAGCCACGTAAAAGCAGGACCGTATCCTGAAAAAAAAAGCTGTTGTACCCGACTAAACATTATAATTTATTATAATAATAATTCATTCATTCATTCATACATCTTCTATACCCACTTATACCCTAATTCGGGGTCACAGGGATCTGCTGGTGTCTATCCCAGCCGTCTCTGAAAGGGTAAAAGGCAGGAGGGGGACACCCTGGACAGGTCACCAGTCCATCACAGGGACACACCACACTCAAACTCACTCCTATGGGCAATTTAGAATCACACAGATTAATCTAACATACATGTTTTTGGACTGTGGGAGGAAACCGGAGAACCCGGAGTAAACACACACAAACACAGGGAGAACATGCAAACTCCACACAGAAAGACCCCCGCAGGGGAATCAAACTCAGGACCTTCTTACTGTGAGTCAACAGTGCTAAACACTAAACCATCAAATGATGCTGCCCATCAAATATAATTAATATAAAAATTAAAATGTTCATGATTTTTAATTTAATAAATTAAGAAATCAAAGTTAATTTGTGGGTTTAAAAAAAATTAAAATAAACCTGTCTCCCTAATTGGCTGGTTGCTTCTCATGTGTTATTACGGCATTACGATTGTTGATCTATACGCGGAGTAAAGTTTCATCTTGTATAAAAGATAACTTATGTGTTGATTTTAATTTCCATAAGCTAACATGGAACTTTGAGTGATTAGGACATTATCACAGCTTGTGCTTGCTTGTGTTAATATTAATTATTGTGTGTATGAGTGCGAGCTTGCGCTGGATTGGCACACTGATTGTGTGCGGCCTCAATGGAAGCCACGCCCCCTTGAGTTGTGGTCTGCTGCTTATTTTATTGAATTAAAATACTTGACTATGTTGTCTTCCAGTCTTATCTATATTCTGTTTATAGAATGAAAACAAAACAGGATATAAAATGTTTTTTTTTTTTGTTTAGCGAAGAAGATGTTGTTCGCCATCTAGTGGCTCTCTGATGAACAGCTCATTACCATCCCCACTGATTTTTAAAAACATAGATAGATACAACTCTATTGTCATTGCAAGGTACAAGTACATAGCAACGAAATGCTGTTTAGCATCTACCAGAAGTGCAAATAAACTGTGCAAATGTACAAATACAGATAGATATGTGAGTATGTACATTAATAAATAAAGCTTTGTCAGTATGTGCAAGTATGTAAGGCTTTCACAATCATTTAATATTCGTATGATCGCAATTATTTGACGTAACCGCGATCATTGAATCCAACTGCAATTATTGCAGACTTTTAATAGCCACTAGGTGAAGCTGTAGTACCTGCAGCACCCTACTTTCTACCAGAGTGAGTGAGTGGAGTGGCGTGATTTAAAAGTCGGAGCGTCTGGGTTTTCTGACTCTCCAAACGCCGCTTTAATAACGTAACATCAACAGCGCCACTCATGTTAGCGACCCATAATGCAACTGCAGAGAACAGGAATTCATTTATATGTTGCTAAACAAATAAACACACTGACAGGACACCAAATATGGATTTCCTTAAATACTATTTATCGCTAATAAAATATTTAGCGTTAATAAGGCACAAATTGCAATTCTTTGAGTTGCTTTTCTAATGCTTAAAAGTTTGTCACAAACAATTAAACGTTTAAAGCCCCAAAACCGGCAATAAATCGTCATAATCGTAATTATACCTTTGCCGATAATCGTGACAGACCTACAAGGATGTGTGAGTATTTACAGAAAAAAGCATGTAAAGTGTAGTTATGCATTGTGCAAAAGTATGGTATTGTCTACATTGTACAGAAAGTATCTATTTTATAGACACACTGGTGTTATAAACATGATCATGTTCATTATATATAAATCAACTATAACTATATAATAAAAATATAATTGATAAATAAATCAACTATATGAAACTATATTATCATATTTATTGCCTTTTACTTGTTTCATTTACATTTACAGCAGATGTTCATATCCAGAGTGACTTACATTTATCTCATTTATACAACTGAGCAATCAGGGGTTAAGGGCCTTGCTCAGGGGCCCAACAGTGGCAGCTTGGTGGTGCTGGGAATCAAACCCCGGTCTTTCTGGTATGTATTTTTAAACCAGAAAGATGCATGTAATCTACCTATAAAACTGTAACCTAAAAATGTTTATATATATATATATATATATATATATATATATATATATATATATATATATATATATATCTCCATAGATCCTGTACACACTCATATACGGGTGTTCTAACAATGACGCTACTCTTTAATCGAAGAAAAGCTTCAGTATGTGTTCCAACTTTTGCACCAGCAGTGTAAGAATATGGGGGATTATCAGATCTGAACACACACACACACACACACACACACACACACACACACACACACACACAGTGTATTCATAAGTAGGCACAGTATATCTGATACCCATCCAGCACAAGGAAAACACAGACAGTCTGATTTATATCAGCCCCAAAGGCATGTGGAATACATGTTTTATTTTTGTCAGTTTTTAACACATTTTACACATTTAATTCAGTGTTTTTTATTACTTGTCGTTCCAACATTTGACACTTAAACACTAAAAAGCGACAGGTTACAGGATATGCCTTCCTACCTCTGCCTTAATCTTTCTACTTCTGTACAAAGGCTCTAACTAACACTGGCTTAAGATGAGTATCATGTAACAAGACCCTCTACGTACACCAGACTTATTAGAAACACCCCTCACCCCCACCCCCGCCCCTTTTGCCTTATCTTACCAAAGATATCCTTCCTTGACCTGGCCTTCCAGGAGTGTGTTTTCCAGAGCACCGTTCTGGGATCAGCCTTTATAACCCTTAAACTGTGAGCAACAAAACGATCCTAGATCAGTGATAATCGCTAATAAATCGTTTCATAACTTTAACCTTACAAATTCCATTGGACTGAAGATGGCAGATTGGGTCGTTCGATTTTTAACCAAAGTGATGAGAGAACAGGTCACAACATTCTACTGCATTATATTGGTAAGATTATCTGTCTCCCTATCTCTCCAGTTGAAGTTAATGGACTTTTAGTACTTGTCTAAGTGTCTGTCAGTCTTTATCAGGATGCCTTTTCTGCTCCACCAGATCTCAAACAAAGCTTATAAAACTCTGGTGATTTAAATCAGTAGTGGACAAGAACTGATTACAGCGAGTGACACCAAGCAGGCTTGCACCCAAAGCTGGAGGAAATCCTGATATCATGGATGCAACATGTTCTTCAAAATAGACATTTTAAGAACAACCTGTTTTATACGAGCTGAAATGCAATCGCAAATAAAACTCTTATTCTATCGCATGAAACAGTGCATCCTTAAAAGAAAAGACACAGAATTAAATAGTTTTGTGTGAAAATAAAAAAAAAAAATAGTCAAAGATCCACTGCATGGTAAAGATCATTATTTTAAAGGAAATTTTGATTATTATTTTTATTATTTTTAGCTTAAAACACATTTTTTAACAATGCATAGTTAATACCGCCTCTACTAAAAAATTTGAAAATTATTTCAGTTATTTAGTAAAACTTTATTAATATTATAAACGTAACACCCTTAGTAATGTTTTTTCTGATTATACTATATAATAGCTTTACCCTCAGTCCACGTGGCAGACGTTTGAACGGTGTGTTTCTGCCACTACTAATACGAAAGTGGCAGAACTTAGAGAAACAGCTGTGTTAATGGTGAAACTGTCCTTGGAAGGTATTATTGCGACAGATAATTTGGGTACATGGAAAGGAAATATTATTTCGATTTTTATTAAATTTTACAGTCCTTATTTTTTTTTGGTCAGGCAGAAGCTAAATGATGTTGAACAATGCCCAACTTGGCCTTGCAAGCTAATGGAAATTCAGCACTGGTGCAGCTGTGGTTGTTTGAGAATGGTAATACTGTGTGATCCGGCTCTGTAGCCAAGGTTTTCTGTGTGTGTGTGTGTGTGTGTGTGTGTGTGTGTGTCTATGTATCTCTATCAAACTAGTATCCTGGCTGACAGGCTGACCCTGGTCGTGTGTCACATTCTGGGCTGAGTTATCTGTGAGTGAGAGGAGCATGGCATGGCCCCGGATAAGAAAGGAATGGAAACAATGCCATCAACTGTAATTAGACGAAAGGAGGCATATGTGTCTGCCTGTCGCTCTGTGTGTGTGTGTGTGTCTGTGTGTATTGTAAAATTGGGGTATTTGTATTTATTCACTAGGGTAGGTTTGAATAGGTGATATTTATCTATTTTATTGTCAAAAAATAAAGTAATATATTTACTGTATATATTTGACATGTAATTGAAGTAAAATAATGAAGAAATGTTTAATCAGTTAAATAGAAAATAGTGATAATAAATAAATTAACCCTCGTAATGTCGTCCTATCAGGGACGCTCCTGATTTAACAGTTTATTAAGCATAAAATAGGTTTGAAATAGTGGGAAGAGGTCATGGACTGATACCAAAAAGACTGGGGTTTGATTCCCAGCACCGCCAAGACACCACTGTGGGCCCCTGAGCAAGGCCCTTAACCATTAATTGCTCAGCTGTAAAACAGATAAATGTAAGTCGCTCTGGATGAGGGCGTTTGCCAGATGCTGTAAATATAATGTAATGTTAGACAAAAAAAGCATCCCTCAGTTTTGGGTCATACCATTTTAATAAAGAGGATTTCCGTAAAAATAAAACCATAATGAAGATATAAAAACAAAATCAAAATAAAGTTGAAAGTAAATTATATATTACAAAAATGTACATATAAATCATTTTTTTGCTGTCTCAGGGGAACGATTTTAGCTACTAAATACAATAAATCAAATTGCAAAGCACAGAAAATAAATGTCGGCAGTCAGGATTAGATGCAGAAACAGCAAAACTAAAAGTGGAATAAGAAAATATTTAAAATAAAGTAATTGCATGTTTTCCTTAGATGCTTGATGAGAACGTTAAATTCGGCAGAAATGTTATATAAATAAAATTATTCCTGTACAGCTGATATTTACATCATTTGGTAGATGACTTTATCCAAAGTGACTTACATTTATCTCTTTTATACAACCAGCAATTAGGGGTAAAGGGCCTTGCTCAGGGGCCCAGCAGTGGTGCTTGGATGTCGCTGGGAATCGAACCCAAATTTTTAAATTAGCTGTCCAACACCTTAACCAACGAGCCATAATATTGGACCCTATAGACATGAAACTGTGTTTTCAAGTTCCATATTTGATATAAGAAACGCAATAAACGCAGTCTAGCGTTGTCCTTTCCCAAAAAAAAGCCTCTGTTCATACCCCACATTTCAACTCATAAACAGAGCGGCTTATTAAAGTCTGTCTCAGCTCGTCTAAAATTTCACACCATCAGCAGGGTGGGCTCCATGACAGGGCTTTGAAATTACAGCTGATTATGTATCACACACAAACACATTTAAGACAATGAAAGCTACATTTGTAAGGTGAACCTTCTTCTTGGTGGTTGGTGTGTGTGTCTTTTTTGTCTTACTTTTGTACAGCAAAGAGAGAAAATGTGTGACAGGAGCTGATGGATGGCTGCTGTTTAAAATTGTGTAAAAATGTCGGGCTTTATTTTTCCACCAGGAATCGAAACACAAAACAAAAGCACATTGTTATTTGCTTGGGTTATGGTTGGGTTATGTAAATTATTCCCCCTCCACTCATGAAGATGTGCAAATTAAAGAATATATCTCAGTGATTTCCAACAGGGGGGTCCCGACCCCTTCAGTGAGCTCTGTGGGGGGTCGTGTTATGTTGTAAAAGGGGTGGGCAGTGAACATTAAGGAGAATGATCATATGGCATTAGCTAATTTTATTCATGATCCCCTGGTTAACTGAAAAATGAACAAATTTGTAATTTGACCTCCACAAAAACAAGCGAGTGTCTCTGATTCTTCTTCAGCAGCTGATAGTAATGAACCAGACATACTGGACCCAGGTGAGAAAGAGCCCACCAATTAGGGTCACAGTGCTAGAAATACTAAAAACACTGCAGGAAAAACCAAGAGCGATAATATCATTAAATGTGAAAGGAGGGCCTAAAATATTTTCTTGGGGTGAAAAGGGCGTCTCAGAGAAAAAAATGGTTGAGATCCACCAATGTACCACCTGTACAAAAAGAGCCTATTAATTATATTAAAGATGCAGTGGGACATTTTGGAAAATGCTAACTGTAGCCTGATAGCACTGAGCATTTTCTCACCACCCTCGACATCTAAAGTTATGCACATAAACTAGATGAGCATTAGTGAAATACATCAGAAAACCTATTTTACAGTTAGTTACAGTATGAAAATACCAAAATTAAAAATACACTTAATTACACACTTCTGCTGTAGTTAAACTAGTTTGTAAAAGTACACAAACATGTTATGTTACTATGAAAACACACCTAAATCCAATCACACCATATTCCTACCTGTCCAAACGAAATACTGTAACCATGACATCATATTTCAGACCCTTTGACTCCTGTGGTAGACTCTTGTGGTCAAACGCAACACTGAAAAAGAGAGAGAGAGAGAGCGAGAGAGAGAGAGAAAGAGCAAAAGACAGAAACAAACCAAGCGGGACAGAGAGTGACACGGATGTATCTAACAGGAGAGAAAGCAGGTGGTTTAATTGGGGGCAGTTTGCTGTCGACTCACTGTGTTTTAAAAAAGCTAAAGTTTCTGGCCAGAAAATATGACTGCTGGAACCCTGAATCAGCGGCATGAAACCAAATACTAGTGTACTAAGCTGTGCTCTGTGGGCTAAATGCACTCTACTACTGTATGTGTGTGTGTGTGTGTGTGCGCGCGTGTAATTTAGTGTGGCCAGAATGGTTAAGAATTATGTGTGTATATACACTGGACAGGATCATTTCCTGAACTATTAATCCGTGTATGTGGTTAGAATGATTTAGAAGAATATGAAATGTTCATAAATTTCAGTAAATGTGCATGCAGAAATGGGGGTGGGGTGGGGGTATTGGGGGTACATGAATTAAAACTATTTACAATTCTTTTACATTTCCCCTGCCTGTTTCTGATTTCATAGTAATTATTTCTGACGAATAAAGAGAATAATGATTGGTCTATTGTTCTGATTCTTTTAACAGTATGTCATCAGATTTCTTGTGATTTTAAGCAGGGTGGGCTCTAAGCATGGGCAGGGGTGAGGCTGAGCCCACCCAAACGTCTGTCTTGCCCACCCAATTAAAATTTGGTAAAGACAGCAGTATACAAATACTTTTTTTTTTCTTTTGTATGATTTGTGATTTAATAAAAGCAGTCTGAGGTGGACTCTTTGTTGAGAAGTTAAGAAGGTAAACCGACCAATCACAACGCAAAACCAAACAGCTTCCTGTTTCTGATTGGCTGTTAATAACTTACTGATGTGAACATCAGCTAGTTCCACAGATTTTTAAAATATGTTTACACAATTTCTCTCTTCATTATATTACTTAGATATATTAATTTTTATTTGGCCCAAATTGCACTCCAGATTTAAAACGATTATAATATTGCCTGAATTTGTGTTTATTCGTTCGGTCCTAATGTTGAAATTAAACCTTCGTTTAACATTTTAAAAACATATTTGTGTTTATATTTGACTCAATAAAAAAGGTCTTTTCAACCATACCCAAGTTAGAACATTAGTACAACATTTTTGCTATTCCATTATTTATTGAGTATCTATCTCTGCAACCCCACCCCCAAAAACTGCCCACCTGGGATATCTATCTGCCCACCCTTCTAAGGTTGGCAGGAACCGGACCTGATGTTGTCTCTGACGTGATAGAATCAGAACTATAGTAAAGGTCTCGCTTTGCAGATCGGCCACATTTCCCACTATAAGCTCCCTAGAGGAACGATCCCGGTGCTGTCTCTCTCTCTCTCTCACCTATGAGACAGCTCTACAGATCAGTGTGTGCCAATAGTTGGGGGGGGGGGATGTCGCGGTGGCTAGGAGCAGCTCTGAGAACAGCCTATAAATCAGCATTGCTGACATAGATATCAAAATACACTCTCAATAAGCTCAATTACCACTCACATACTCCTCATCGGTGGCCTTCAAAAGGCTATCAGCACCTGGACAGAAGAAGAGGACACCCGTACACAGGCATACACGCTCTCACGCACACTTAAAAAAGACACGTAGACGAATCCAGACAAATGCAAGTACACAAACACACACACACACAGCAACACAATGCATACAGTCGAGCAGATACATATCTAGAGATTTGTTGGTAATTTGAGTATTTTCAGAGACAGAGTTTTTTAAATTTTCCTGCAAAACATGTAACTTCATGTTTCTAAAGTCATTAAGTGACATTTCTGCTGAGGAAACTGATAAGAAGTCAGAGTCTACTGATTAAAACTGGTTCAAGCTGCCAAAAAAGACTACAGGAAATCAATCATGATTTATAACTGAGTTAAACAGAAAAGCACCTTAGAATTAGGTGTGAGAATCTTTAAATACTTTACGATCCGATCCGATTTCCGATTCTAGGAGTCATGATCCGATTCCAAAACAATATTTCTAATTCTTCTGCTGTGTAAATTCATGTTTCCATCTTTACATTTAAACCAGATTTGGAGTTTCTATGCTTTTTGCTTATAGTTGGAATTTCTGTATGACATCATCATCCATATTAAAAAAGATGATTCAGTTTCATCAGTGTTCTTTTATTAACAGCTTACGTCAGATTATTATAACAGTTACAAAGAACAGAACCATAAGGACACATTGTAGCTCGACTCAAGCACCTGTAAAGGGTGTGTGTGAAATCTTGCCAATAAAACCGCCACTGACCGAGAGATTCATTTCAGCTTTTCAATGGAAGCTTTGCTATTTGCTCGAGGGTCGTTTGAGTAAAACTAGTAGTGGACACGGCTGGAAAAGAAGTTTGCTTCTGCAGCTCTGAGTGGAGAAAAGAACTCGCATGATCTGTTTCTTCATGTTAGTCGTGTTCCCGAAATATTCATATTTGGTGCCACAAACGTTGCACACAGTCCGACTCTTATAAACGACACCTCTGTCCTCACACAATCCAAAGTGTTGCCACAGAGTCGATTGTAAATTTGATGTTGCAGGCATTAGATTGTCCAGCTTTATCCAAATTAAGCAAAATCGCCAAAATAGGTACTTGCATCTATCAGTGATAATTATTTTAGCTTTTTTTGCTGGCGCACACACAGACCCGCGCCGTTGCGATCTAATTTAAATTCAGAATCGATTCGGAACTTTTGAGAAATGACTCATTATGAATCGTTAGCAAAAGAATCACGATGCATCGATTAATCGATTCTTTCTCACCACTGCTTAGAATGTCAAAAAATATTAAATGGACTACAAGAGCTGAAGACCACATCAGGTTTTATGATTGTCAATTAAAAATAAGGTAAAAAATGAACAGTAAAATACCCGAAATTTAATAATTTCATTATTGCCACAAATGTGTTTTTGTGAAAACATTTTTTTTCTTATTCTTTTTCCATCATGTGCGAATAATGTTTCAGAAATTTTCCCAGATTTCAGTAGAATAATTATTTTTTCAATTCATGACTTACACATAGCATGCGTTTGTAGGTATTCTAATAAGCGTCTTTACCCCCCCCCCCATCTGACATTTACGCCTCGCCTTTTCTCCTGCTGACACGAATGAACCTTTCTGTCCAAAAAAATACAAAAATCTTTGTTTGTCCTGTTCAAACAGTTCCAAATATTTTAATGGGTAAAAGTTAGCATAGTAAAGAGGATGCGAGTGAAACACAATGCAGCAGCGTGATGTGTAATTTGAAGTCTGGAAGAGAGAGACAGAGAGAGAGAGAGAGAGAGAGAGAGAGAGAGAAAGAGAAAGAGTGTGTGTGTTTGTGGCTGTATGTGTGGGCAGCTGCACGAGGACAGCTAGAGGACAGCAGGAGTGTGATAGCTACTATCTTTATCTATACAAACACCCCCAACACACACACACACACACACACACTCACTTATTCAGTACTATAAGGGGAAGGTTCATTTTAATTATAGCTATATAAGCATGTTATTACATTTTTATTAATTTATTCCTGTCACAGAAAAATGTTTAGTCTCAGCAAACAACTCAATCTCGTACACACACCCCGTCTACCACTGCACCCAGCCAACGCACCAAAACTCTCTTTCCCGCTCACGACTCATTACCGTCAAACACACATACCCGTATTCAGACACACACGCCCGGCCCCTTAAATTTCTCAAAGTCCAGTCAAGCCATACAAGTCCTATTAATAACGTGTGGATAGACTGGGTAGTCAGGTGGTCCAGGAGACAAACCCTAGCACACTGTCCCCATTTTCCAGCCCTATAGAACTTGGTCAGGTTTGATAGATATCACAGGGCAGATCTAGGGAAACTGTTATCCGGGACAACAAGTCATGAAAGGTGTTAGTGTTTACGCAGTTTGCCTGTCAGTGAGAAATCCAGAACAAAACTTTATATCGGAGTTAGAAAAGTTTCTATTTGTGTTCCAGATGCCGTCAAAATCACCCACTGTGATCATAACGCTCACATATAATCACAGGTTATTCTTACTGCCTGCCATTTTTGGAAATTTACACTGTCTCTCTTCAGGATTTACCCCAAAGCTTTTCTGCTTCTGCTGTAACTCTGTGTGTGTGTGTGTGTGTGTGTAAGTGTGTATGCAGCCTCAGGGCCACATGGCACATGTGTTAGCCATCAGGACTCTTAGCACATGTCAAGACGACACGCTTTCTAGCTCCAGACTCACTAATGTTGCCATCCATCATACTCTTAAATAAGACAAGTTAAACAGGCTACACTCATACCTGCAAAATTTACACACACACACACACACACACACACAGACAAAATCCATCCAACCTGAAGGTTCCTCCAAGGACAAAAGCGCTCTCCCACCTTTCTTTTCCATTTTCTGCCACTTTTTGTTTTTGCTTTGGCTCACCGTTTATCCCATATTTCCCTTCACTATGTATACAAAAAGACACAGAATATAAGGCTATCTAAACCTCAAACCTCCCCTGAATGCGCAAACACAAATCAATCAGTAGGATTATTAACAACTGGAACACACTGCTTCCTCATCTTTCATTCCGTTTAATTGTACACCATGTTCCCTGTAACCAAAAAAAGCAGTTGGACACGAAACGGGTACCAAAATGGTGCCAAAAGACGGAGCTCACCACCAAACTATTAGAACCTCATGATATTATACAGCACATCAAGAGCGGCAGAACTAAAATCTTCATTTAGATTTTTCTCTGTAGTCTAAATTGTGTTAGAGTTCAGCATCAGGGTCAAAGGTTACGTGTTCCTGTAATACTGTAGCAGATGTCATGCATTTGGTGCATCGATTTGCCACTGTATCATGCCATATGGCCGGAGCGTAGTAAAATGTGTGCTAGAACGTTCTAGCATGTGTTAACTATTCCTAACAATTATGATATTCCATTTTCAACACTAGAGCAGGTAGAACATTTAAAAGCTGTATAAAGTATAAAAGCATTGACAAGCACGCATGTTTTTTTTAGGTCGGCACGATATTAAAATAAATGATTTGCGATAGCATGCTAAATTATGCGATATTCAATATGTGATACGATATTTTAAAAAAATGATATAACCATTAAACACCTTTCCTCAAACACCTGTGTCGGCAGCAGCTGTGGACGATCTATGAAATTTTTTACAACTTGTTGATGGTGCAAGATATTATATTAACCTCCTCGACCTAAAACCATACATTCTTATTTAAATTATTATTATTAAACTTGCGATATTTCAATAATATACAGTGGTACGGTGACTTACGAGTGTCCCAACTAACAAGGTTTTCGACATACGAATCGTCTTTCGGCCAATTTTTAGCTTTGAGTTGATAAAATTCGGGTTACGAGGCAGCTTCAGACACCCAACCGCTAGTTAGCGTAGCGAACGCCACAATGAACACCGTAACATCCACCCAGCATCCCATGTGTCACTCGATAGCTAGTCAGACATATGAGTTATCAAGTGGAGTCGTCTGATCTCCAAGGTAAATGCTGTACATTAACCAGTTTATGTACATGGGGCTTGAACCCAGGTGTTTCTGGTCTTCAGATCGGCAAACTTAACCATTTGAGCCACCACTGAACTGGCCCCAAATTATAGTCTAAATTATGAAAATGACCGAAAAATGTAAAGAAATGCTGTGATATATTGTAAATTTTAGAATCATAGTGAAGACACATGACCAAGATGGCGGCGCATGCACAACGTGAGGCTCAGCATCTCCCCAGATTTTGTGATTTAGTAGTTAATTCTCTATTATTTCGCTATCTAGCCAGGTTCAACTACCGAAACAGTGAATTAGAATTTGTTTTTCAATAGATTCAAACACCAACAGTTAAGCCTGAAATCCATTTTAAAGGATGAAAAATCCATGTTGCAAAAAAGCTTTTATCGAAAGTAATCCAATGGGCAAGATAGTCAAACAGTAACCAGGCAGTATCATTACAGTGCGTAAGAAACCCAGAGATCCAAAACCAGATAATAAACAAGAGAACTGGTATGATATGAAAATGTGTGTTAGCGCTAGCTGTTATCATTTGTGGCGTCAATACTCGGTTGATGGTAACTGTTTAAAAAACTAAGCCTGAGGATGAAAACACAATCTGCCTATCATGTAAGATCAAATAATAAATGGTTAAAATGTCTGTAGGACAACTTGCAGAAAGTTGAATCAGAGTTTGGAGAATTGTTTGGGTTAAACAGCCAAGTTGCTTTAATAAAGCAGCTTTTTACATGTGAAAGACTTCAGACGTGTCACCACCGCTGTAATATATCCATTACACCAGTGATTCCCAAACTGGAGGGGCGTGAAGTTCTAATAAGTGGGTGGAAAGGCTAGTGTAAGGTCACCAGAGTTTTATAGAGATAAAACCGAAATTTCCTTACCGCATTATTTGGAAATAGTAAAAAGCTGGACCGCAAGTTTAAATTGAAGAAAAATTCTCATATAAATTGCACAAGTTAATAATTAAATCAAAACCTGTGTTAAAATCTGTTTATTTTAGTTTTTGACCTGTAATAAATGTCTTTCCTCATCAGGAACTGAGTGGATTTATTTTAGGATCCAGTTAATAAAAAAGGAGCGGACACAGCTGGAAACCATATTTTATGTTTTTAATTAAAAACTAAAGTTATGGTGGAAAGGTCATCTTTCAGCAGTACAGAGGCGCCTACTGTAGGTTCATTACTGCCGCTGGAATATAGGGTTCCTGCCAGTCTTGGCCATCTTTCTGACCTTAACCAGATTGAGAATCTTTTATAGATTGCAGGAAATAAATATTTTTTGCTAGTACAAATGCTCTAAAAACACAGTGTGTGCTTGTGGATGCAGTTAAACTATAACTGTAAACTATAAACTATGCTAATACAAACTATATTAGCAGCGACAGATTGATCATTGGTTAAACACTGTTTCTATAACCAATCAGATTTCAAATCCGCCTTTCAGGGGCCAGCAAACTGGCCCACAAAAACATCAGCATTTTTTTCGTCCTCTGATTGGTTGATTAGGGTAAAACTGTTACAGCCCAGTTTGACTACTGAAACTCGTCTGTACAGTTAAATTAGAATTTTTACCCCACAATGGCTGACGGAGGAGGAGAAATTAATTCGGTCTTGGACAAACTTAAATATACGTTTTTACGGATTTTTTTTCGGAAAAGTTGTAGATGATGAGGAGAGTTCGGTAACCTGAAGAAACTAATGCGGGAAAGAGTTGATCCCCACTAGCTTGTCTTTAACTGTCAGTGCGGGAAAGAGTTATTCCCCACTTCCGACCAGCGTAACCGCCGACCGTGTATCTGTTATAGATAGATTTTATTGAATATCTTGATTCTGTGTTTCCAGATGTTGTAGTGGTACATTGTGGTTGTAGTGTAGAGTTTTGGAGTTGTTTTGGGTTTTAACTTGTCTCTCTGTCTGTAATTCCACGCCGTGTTATATGTGTGTTTGTTGTAGTACTGCCGTGTTAACGATATTGTGTGTTTGTTTAGTATTGATGGTTTCTATAATTGTGATGTGATAGTGGGGGTATTAAGAGGGGTATCAGTCGGGTTAAATCCACACTGACGATCCAGCTACCAGATGCACCACCCACCAAAGCTATTGCATTATATTTTAGCAGTATAACCAATTAGCTAGATTTCTTTTAGATTTGGGTCTTCAAATAAATTTTTATGTAACTTTTTTTTTTTGTAAAAGAAGGTAGTTTTATCGAACTGTAATATTTTACATACTAATTAATATCATTATTAATTATAAAATAGAGACCTGGATATGTGAATTGTGCAAAATGAGTGCAGAATAATATTAAAAAAAAAAGTCATAAATAATGTGTAGCAATACTCCGAAACTGGCGCACATACAGGCGCACACGTTAACAGACTAATAGTCCCCGTGTGCCTCCCTCTCTCAGCCTCTGCAAAAAGGCAACTCTTTGATTCAGGGACTAGTGCTTAACCTCTCCCTCGCTCATGTTCCGTGTTTTTCTACGAGAAGGAAACTCATAAAAATCACAGCCTTCCAAATTGCTGTCATTCAAAGGCCTCTTTCTCTCCATCGCCCCCTCTCCGTCTTACTTTAACCATCTTTTCCTCCTTCTGCACCTTCTATGCTTCCAGTCATCCTGCCTCTACTTTAAAAAAAAAAAGAGGTTCTCTCTCTTTCCTTCTCTTTTTCCCTCCCCCAGTTCTGGAGTTAGCAGAATAAACAGTAGACCTCTTACTCGTATAAAGGCTTAATTCATCTTCTGCGTGGTTAAAAATGGATACAAAGAAAAACGTGCATGATAATTTTTGGCATATGGTGGCTGAAGCAGGCTAGACAGAGCCGTTCCTTGTTCGTATAAGTGTGTCTTTTAAAGAGAGAGAGAGAGAGAGAGAGAGAGAGAGTGAGAGAGATGGAGACAGAGATAGATAGAAAGAGATTGAGAAAAATGAAGAAAGAGAAAAATACAGACGCTGAAACTGTAGTGCATCTGTCGGGGCTCTGTGGCACCTTTTTGGATTTCATCAGTGAGTCCTTACATGTCAGCAAGCTAAATGTCTGGAAATACGATCTTCTTTCAGGACTCATATTATCTGATGGGTGCCAGCAAGAGGATGTTTATATAACACAACGTGGTGCCAGGCTGGCACAGAGTCAAACCAGGAACCCTCCATTAACCAATAACAACTGACAAGCTATGAGCTAACGGTAAACAGTGGCTGCTGGTTTTCTCAGCCTCCTGAGCCTCCTGACTAGAGTGATAGTAGATTATGTTGTAGTGTCTGTTGGTCTAGATTAGATCTTTCATTTTTTTCTAAAAAAGAGAGCTCATAACATTAGCAGCATTTGGTAGATGCCCTCATCCAGAGTGACTTACATTTATTTTATTATAGCAATTGGGGGTTAACAGGGGCCCAGCAGTGGTAATTTGGTGGCAATGGAAATTAAATCCGGGTCTTCCAATTACCAGGCCAGCACCTTAACAACTGAACTACCACTTCCCCACGTCTGTCAGGACAAGCAGAGACAATGCAAATGCTCTTGTTATCTAGTCCTTATGCAAATCTATCAGTGTTTAATGTTAGATCAGTTTACTGGCTTGCTTCAGCAGTAGGATAGAAAGAGAGTGTTAAAAGACAGATGAAGAAGCAGACAGACAAGTGAACCAGGTAAGTGTTGCCGTTCCTGCCAAAGCATCTGTGACTTCATCCTAGGTCGGATGATCACAATCAGGTGAAGGGCGCTCATCCAGGACAGCTTAACACAGGACAGGTTTAAACCTTTGCAGAGGAAATTGGAAAAGAATGACGACATGATGAACAATCGGAGGTCAACACACATGCACACACCTTTCTTTCTTTCTTTCTTTCTTTCTTTTTATCCTTAAACAACTCAGGAAAATATCGTACAACAAAGTAATAATATAAAACACTTTAAATGAATGAACGAATGAACGAACGGTTCTGTAAGAACCGCAACTATGAGTCGGATAAACAGTTACTGAAAGGGAATAATACTAGTACATTTCTTTCCATATCTACTTTACTATTTGTTTAGTAAAAGCACATATCTGTTTCTATTTTAGTTTTGTTTTACTACAGGAATTAGCTATCAGGGTAATTAAGGTTTGTCTGCATTGATTAGATAACAAAGACAAGACAGATAAGAAGATGGGAAACAGGAATGATCAGCCTGTGGTTGAGGGGTAAAAATAAATTATTATTACTTTTTCTCTATTTTTTTTATAAATAAAATGAAAATATATGGATTTATACTTTCTTTCAGGTCATGGATGTTATTTATGTTTTATGCATCACCTGCTTAATCCAAACCTGGACAGAACCGGTCATGGAGAAGAAATGCGAGACGTTTCAGCTTGGCAATTACTGTTAGAACCTCAAATTACAATCAACAGCACACCACAGTACAGCACAGCACACTACACACTCCTTGCCTAAAAGCAGTACAATTTGGCGATAAGCACTCATTGGTTACTTGCACGTTTCTTCCTAAGCATGAACACCTCTGCTGGGTCACATTATAAAGTGATTCGTTATGTGAGGTGTAAGGACACAAAGCAGGCATTCAGCTCTGGCCAATCGACACAGGAACCGACAGGCCAGCCAGTTCAGGGGGAATATAAGAGAAACAGGAGCCATGGGTTGTTGCTCTAGTTGTAACATAGACTCCTGTAGGTTTTTACCCAACCTCCATATGCCC
Source organism: Bagarius yarrelli (assembly GCA_005784505.1). NCBI lineage: Eukaryota > Metazoa > Chordata > Actinopteri > Siluriformes > Sisoridae > Bagarius > Bagarius yarrelli. The sequence continues at coordinate 847,063 of VCAZ01000011.1, forward strand.
TGTCCCCTTGCTTGACCAGCTGGCCCCCTGTGCCAAACCGCTGTAAAAAGAAACCCATGCCTTGCAAATTCAGCCACCGCAATCAAGGGTCTGGTGGGGTTTTGTAAATATCACTTTTTTCACTCTAACCATTCTCGAAGGCTTTATTCACAGTCTGTAAATGTGTGGACTGAGCACTTATCAACATGCTAATTTGACAAAAATAAACCGGTTGGACTGCAGGGGTAATTTTAGTACACAAAAATGTTATCTCGCCTTAGATTTGTTTCAGTAAGCACTATTACCACTGACGCCATCTATGAAAGAAAACCCTGATAAATATCTAATTCCATAAGCGCGACCTCCAGTGTGGCTAAGGAACTGGCAGCGCCAAACCAGGCTGAAGAAACTGAAAAAAGTCTTTATACATTTAAACAGAAAAAGTCTTGTTAGCAAGCCAAGAATGTGAAATCTAGCATGTAAAATTTGTGATTCGCGTCTGACCATAAGGCTTTCCGTGTTTATTATTTATTTGGAAGTCTATTGGTCCGTTTGGAACGGCCTCTCAGAGTTCATGCTCAGTGTACATAAATAGACGTCGACCGATCCAGGAGCGAAATGGCATTCATCAGTCTGCACGCAAAACATTTGGCGTCATAGTTATAGTAAACATTCTCACATTCAACATTTCAAGCTTCTCACACACCTACTATTAAGCCGAACAGCCTCGAGCCAAGAGTTCTTTTCGTGTAACTAATGCGTGCATTCGCTATATTAATACCACCATGCTCAACAAGCAAGCTGTAATTCCTCACCATTGGACCATCATCCCATCAAATGGGGCAAAAACACATCATGAAACAAGCAAGAATAGAAAGAGAGAGGTGAAGAGGGTGAGATACAAAGTGCCCATCTTAAAAAAAACATGCCCTTCCCAAACAGATCCATCCAATGAAACTTAAATACAAATGTCTCCTTTATTCGGCTCAAACCCCGGTGGTGACCCCCTCTGATAGGTGGCTATGTGCTGTTGTAAAATCTGTTAGCGATTACTCCCCAGACCTGAAAAGAACAGACCGTCCTTATGCTTTGCTTATGCCTTGTGTGCAGGAAAAAAAGAGTTCAATCGTGCAAAGCGCAGCCGTTTCAGACCTGCCGTCGTCTCCTTTTCTTCATTCATAACCACACACACCTCCTAACAAACATTAAGCACAAAGAGTAATAGAGTGTGCAGGAGGACTGGAAAGAACCCTCATGCTGTTTTAAGGAAGTAGATGGAAGAGATACCGGACTGATAATAAAGGCTTTGTGTAAAAAAAAAAAAAAGCACCCACTTGACCCCCTATGAAAGCTTGTTTTGCAGGAACTTTTGCAGACAATTCATAACCAAATGTGACAACAGGAATTAGGGTTCAGTAAAATGGTAACTTCAAAAGATTACGATGCGGAAGACCGGAAGAGAGCGAGGACAGGATATCATCCAAGTCGACTTTAGTATTTTTAAGCATTTTGTACTAAAGAATAAAGTACAAGGGGACCTGGGACAAACAAAGCAGAGGACACCATGAATGGGGTGCCATGGATCACAGGATCACATATCCAGTCACATATCCAGTCACATTTTACAGATGCTGATTAAACAACAATGCATGTGCTGTGGGAGGAAATGGACCGCCGGGGAAGGGAGAACTACGGTGTTGTGGTAGACTTCAATGGGCTTTGTCTTTCCTATTAATAATCATTTCCACGGCTTTACAGTCATTTACATAACACAATTAAAAGAATTTGAATGATTTATTACAAAAATAGCAAGTTTTTGTCATTGCATATTGCTGCACAATGGTAATGTGGTAGCTCAGTGGGTAAGGTGTTGGATTGCTACCTGTTAGATCAGAGTTTGATTCCCACCACTACCAAGTTGGGCCCCTGAGCAGAGCCCTTAATTGCTTAGTTGTATAATAAGATGAATGTAGATCGATCTGAATTTGGACGTCTGCCAAATACTGTTAATGTAAATGTTTCAGAAACATCAATTGACATTATTGTTTAATTAGACGTGTGAATCATAGCGTTTTTTTATTTTGAAGAACATATTTTGCAAATCACTAACATACACCAGCCGGAAACCTTGTGAGATTGACTTTATAAAATTATGTGGTACACGCTGTGACAAACTGGCAACCACAAAATTACAACATGTAGAGCCCAACATCTAATTACCAATTACTAAAACACCACCAGAAAGAATGTTCTGGAAGAGTCTGGAGAATTTTATCCAGCCTTTTATTTTTTTATTTTATTTTTTTTTCAGATCATTGTATGCTGACTACATAAACAAGAATTCATATTTCTTGTAAGTCTAAAATATATTTTTGTTTAAAAATAAAAAAATGATCTATATTTAGAACTTTAACAACTGTTAATTTACAGAAATATAAAATAACTTATTGAAAGAGAAATTTATGTCTTTGGCTTGCAGGTGGAAATTTTGTCTTGTAAATCTCATCACTTTCAGAGGTAGCTTCTGTCCAAGTAGTGAAATGTAGCAGAATAAATTTAAGGGGAAAAAAACTGCTGCTGATGTAAAAAGTTCCGGCTAAATGAGTGCTGAGTTATAGGTCTGTTTCCCAGGGATGAGTTTTTCCTGTGCTGTAAGACCTCTCTCACTTCCCTGACTATCTGGGCGTCTTGCCTGGAGTGTGTGATTTACAGTCTCTTCCTTAGCCTGGGGAATCTCTTAGCCAATCAGGTCTCAGACTAGCGCAGGTCGTGCTGGAAAACACAATTCCTAGGGGTGCGAGATCGGTGACTTCATAAACAATTTCTCTATCTACAGGAGCTCAAAGGCCAGAAGGTTAAGCACACACTTGGGCTGCATTCGTTTCAGAAAGGAGAAGTGTGTTGCTGTTTTGTGGCTTCTTGGACAGGAAAGTCATTCGGTGCTGTGCGTCGTACCACATGAATAATTTCTCCTCAGCTATGGGAGATGAGATAAATAAATAAAGATGCAGATGTGCATGGATTTTGTGTGCATTCAGCAACACCACATTAGCACCTGAGGCTAGTTTTACAGAACCGAATGCAAAAACATGGAATATAGATTTAAAAGAATGGTTCGAGTAAATACGCTCTATTGAGAGTGCTTTATTAATCAGGTCTGATTACTGTTGTTATTATTATAGATTCATCATTCTAAAGACCAGTGTGTGTGCAGTGTGTGTCAGTCGGTCAGTGTTTCTCTGCTGTTCTAAACACTCAGAATCACTGACCTACATTTACACCCTAAATTCTAATATTAGTTCCATTAAATGGTATTAATTTATTCCAGCAGTTTATTCTCTTCATTTCGTAGTGTTTCTCTCGCTGCACTGCTTCCAGTACGTGGATGTGGGTGTTAGATTTATTGTCCAATCAGATTTCAGTTTCTGTGTGCTGCCATGTTAATCTAATCTGCCTTCAGAATCAGTAGCGCTGCCCGTGGAACTTACACTGTATTAGCAGGGGCAATTTTAATCTTTGGGTAAAAACTGTTTCTTTAACCGAATCCGGTTAACTCTGACTTAACAGCCTTTAAAAGACTGTATGCCCCTCCGATGTCTGACGCTAGATAGATTTTATTGTTTTGATATCTGTAATGTTTTTGTGATGTATTATTATATCGATTTAACTCAGTTATTAGACTAAATACTATAAATATTGATTCTGAACTGTTCCAGATGTTGTAGGTGGTACAGTTGTGGTTGTAGTGCAGAGGTTTGGAGTTGTGTGTTAACGGGTTTCTTGCTTTAATAAAAATAGTTTTTATCCTCAATATGTGAAATGTCTCTCTGTGTGTAATTCCATGCCGTGTTATATTGTGTGTTTGTTTAGTGTTGATGGTTTCTATAATAGTGATGTGATAGTGGGGGTATTAATATCAGTCGGGTTAAATCCACACTGAAGGCACAGGTACCAAATGCACAGCCCACCACTGCTGAAGATGCAGCCCCAGCAGCGGAGTGATGTGACAGCACGGATCTGTGATTTTCTAACTTAAACATCCTTCAAGGCAAAACACTTATTTGGAATTTTATATAAGGCAAATTTTGTATTTGTTCAACTAAATTTTGCTGAAAGGTTGAAATGGCAGAGATAGAATGTAAAATGCCCTCAAACCTCTTATCAAAGCCACATTGGAATAAAAACTGTTAATTGTCCTAATTGTAATAATTGTACGGCTTAGATAATGCAGTGTTGTGATAATACACAGTTCAAGTGTTGTTGGTTCTTTACCTCGTTCTGTTTTCTCTGAAAGTCTTCGTCATTGTAAGAGCACACTGTTTTACAGTCTTCTGGGATCTGGAGTGAGCTATCTTGCAATTTTCCCTTCATTAAAACCAGCAGTCCATGACCTCTTCAAATAGACATAAAGATAGTGTGTGTTGATGTGTGCATATGTGTGTTTCTTTAAAAAAAAACATTTCTTTTATACGCCCTGTAGAATAAAAAAATCATTTGGGAAATTTGGACTGAGCTGCAAAAAAGTGTAAAACAAAACACAAAGAAGGACTGAGTAAGCAGCAAATACAGTGGAACCTCGACGTACGAGTGTCCCAACTAACGAGTTTTTCGAGATACAAGTCGCCTATTGGCCAATTTTTTGCTTTAAGTTGGGAGCTAAAATTCGGGTTACGAGCCAGCTTCAGACACCCAACTGCTAGTGTGCATAGGGAACGGCACAGTAAACACCGTAACATCCGCCCAGCATCCCGTGTGTCACTCGATAGCTAGTCAGACATGCGGGTTAGCAAGTGGAGTCGTCTGATCTCCAAGGTAAACGCTGTACATTATACTTAATAAAACCAGTTTATTCCAGTACATCCTATTGGATTGTTTTTATTCAATATTCATTATTTATAAGTTTATTTTCCTATTTAAAAACATGTAACAAAGAAATTTTGGTGTCTTTTGGGGAGCCGGAAAGAATTAATAACATTTTAATTCATTTCAATGGGAAAATTGATTTGAGTTCTGAGCTCAGACACGGAACTGATTAAACTCATAAGTCAAGGCACCCCTGTACTTCTTGCATTAGGTACATTTTAAGATTGAACAATATTTAAAGCACCAAAAGTAGGGGATTTGTTGTATTTGTTTTCTACATAAGGAGAAATATTTTCCTATGTGGGCTGTACTGTGTCTTTCTGCACTTTGATGCAGGCTCCACCCTTGCACACTATAATACGTTATTCACTCATCATCAGGAACTGGTTAGAGTGATGCTGGAACGCGACCATATTCTGGAAACACTGGAAGTGCAGTGGAAATACACCCTAATGCGACACCAGTCCATCAGCTTGCACACACACACACTCACACACACACACACACACACACACACCCAGGGGCAATTCAGCACTGTTAATCCACATTTCTTATGTTTTTGAAAGGTTGAAGGACACTGGAGAACTTAGTGGAAACCTATTCACTCACAGGGTGAACATAAGAAGCTCCACACAGGCAATAGCTGTCAAAACTACCGATCACTGTCACCCGTTCACTAAATAGGATGCTAAAATAATAAACCTATACGACTGTGTATAGGACTCACACATGCCCACATATACACACACTTAATCGGAGAGACCCGCCTGAATTAAAACAACACGAAGGAAAAAGACAACAGAAAGGGAAAAGGGGAAAAGGGAAAAAAGGCTGATATTGAGGAAAGGAAAGTAAGTGAGCGTGAGTGGGGGCACAAGGGGGCACAGAAGAGAAACAAAGCGTGTATTGTGGCCAGTAAACGCTAATTGTAGGGCTGAAGCCTGCCAGAGGCAACAGGTGAGAGCGGTTTGGGACCTTCAGGCCTCATTAAACCTGAATAGAGAAACAGAGGAGAGGCAAAACCTGCTCTAATCTCACAGGATAGACAGACTCCAGTACACTGCAAGTCCAAATGACAGAGTGGGAAAGAAAGAAAGAGAGAGAGAGAGAGACAGAGAGAGAGAGAGAGAGACAGACAGAGTGTAAGAAAGAAAGAGAGAGAAAAAGAGAGTGACAGAAAGACAGAAAGAGTGTAAGCAAGAGAGAGATACAGGGAGAGAGACAGAGTGTAAGCAAGAGAGAGAGAGAGGGAGAGAGAGAGAGAGAGAGAGAGAGAGAGAGAGAGAGAGAGAGAGAAGAGAGAGAGGAGGAAGAGGAGAAGAAAGAGAAAGGAGTAGAGAAAAGGAAAGAGAAACAGAAAATAAGAGAGAGAGAGAGAGACGAGACAGAGAGACACAAAACGGAGCAAGAGAGAGACAGAGTGTACGCAAGAGAAGAGAGGAGAGAGAGAGGAGAGGAAGCAAGAGAGAGAGAGGAACAGAAGAGAGAGAGAAAGAGAGAAGAGAGAGAAGAGAGAAGAGAGAAGGAAGGAAGAGGAAGAAAAGAAAGAAAGAGAGAGAGAGAGAGACAGACAGAGTGTAAGCAAGAAAGAGAGAGAGAAAGAGACAGAGACAGAAAGAGTGTAAGCAAGAGAAAGAAGCGGGCGGGCGGGCGAGGGAGAGAGAGAGAGAGAGAGAGAGAGAGAGAGAGAAGGAAGGGAGAGAGAGAGAAAAGAGAGAGAGAAAAAAGAGAAGAAAAGAAGAGAAGAAAGAGAGAGAAAGGAAGGGGCAAAGACAGAAGAGGCGAAGAGAAGAGACGAGAGAAAAGAGCAGAGGAGAGAGACAGACAGACAGAGTGTAAGCAAGAGAGAGACAGAGTGTAAGCAAGAGAGAGCGGGCGGGCGGGCGAGGGAGAGAGAGATAGAGAGAGAGAGGAAGAGAGAGAGAGGAAGGAAGAAAAAAAGCAAAGAGACAGAGAGACAGACAGACAGAGTGTAAGCAAGAGAGACACAGAGACAGAGAGAGAGAGAAAGAGAGAGAGAGAGAGAAAGGAAGGAAGAAAAGAGGCAAAGAGACAGAGAGAGACAGACAGACAGAGTGTAAGCAAGAGAGAGAGACAGAGACAGAGAGATTGTAAGCAAGAGAGAGAGAGACAGAGAGAGAGAGAGAGAGTGTAAGCAAGAGAGAGCAAGCGAGGAAGAGAGAGAGAGAAAGGAAGGAAGGAAGGAAGGAAGGAAGGAAGAAAAGAGGCAAAGAGAGACAGATTGTAAGCAAAAAAAACAGAGAGCAATAGAGAGAGAGAGACAGAAAGAGAGAGAGAGAGAGACCAGAGTGTGTAAGCAAGAAAGAGAGAGAGAGACAGAGAGAGAGAGAGAGAGAGAGAGACAGAAATTTTATTCAATTATTTTCAGAAAAGACTGTAGGTAAACTTTTAATTTAACTTTTATTACCTCTGACAAGGAACATCTGTAAACATCTTGGTTTAATTCATGTTCCCCTTCATCAGCGTCCAAATGCTATGGGAACACTTTTAGTGACCGCAGTCCGAAGCAAGTTAAATTGGAAAAGCGACACGTCACTGGCGGGTAACGTCAGCGACCAGGAATCATAAATACTGTAGATGCGTCCCGCAGTGCAACAGTAGGCTTGTTTTGCTTTGCAGAGAATTCGTAGCTGAATCATGTCTAAAAGGTAGAGTTAGGCAGTGGCTGAGCCGATTCCCGGAGCTGTGTGTGGCTTATGGAGCATGCTAGGTCAGCTCTTGAGAAAGCTGACTGCCACAGTGTGGGCCGCTCAAACCACGCGTTAGCTCCAGCAAGCGCAGACCTTTCTATACCTCTTGCTAACCCAGGGCTGTCTCGGGAGCTAAAAGCATGCATTGCAGTTTCTTCCCTTCTAAAAGACGGCCTGTCACTCCATGGATCCTCCTTCGAGAAGCTGGGTGTTTCTCCTGGTGTTGTCATCCCTCAGAAGGATTGGATTTCCTTCAGCCTGCTCTGCCTTCATGCCTGAACTTCCTCCACCCACGGCCGCGATCTGTCCCTACAGTGGCCACAGTGTTTCCAGACCCCGTGATATTGCAGGCTCTTTGCACTCCTTCATTTCTGGATGTCGAGCACTCGTAGCTCTTGTCTATAAGATGCTATCAAGAAGTTCGGACAACTTTTCGCCTGCTTTGGTCGCCCAGGTAGAGGATGCCAGCCGCCAAAGTGGCGATGAGCAGGTGTGTGGTTGAGACCATCAAACCTGTCCATGAGGCCTCAGCTTTCCCAGTGAGGCTGATAGCACATTTGTGCTGCAGTGGGCTGATCCTCTCCATACACATTTGCGGCAGGCGCACCAGGAACCAGCGTCTTTCTGTCCTGGTAGCGACACGCTCAGACAGACAGTGACTTGGCGCTATGGCAACTTTGGCAGTCTGTTCCTATAGAGTTTTGATGCAGCCTTGAGTACCTGAAGTTCCCATATTCCTTGCATCCCTGTCTACATGCTTTAAAATTTGACCCCTATCAGAGCAATGCTGGAGGCCTCCATTTATCTCACCCGCCAGTGACGTGTGACTCTCTGTTTGGATTTGTTTTTATTTACATGCTTCAGACAGCGATCACTAGAAATATTCCACAGCGTCTTGATCCCTCTGGGAACCGTGGTTATGCTAACCCCAAGACTTTTTTTCTGTTCTGTTTTCTTTTCTTTCTTTCTTTATGCAGTTTCATATTCAACTGTATGCAATGCGACTTAGACAATTTAGACAATTTATAATTTTATATTATGACTGCTTGGCCTTTTTTCAGTGTCAGACCTTTCAGTTCCACTACTTACATAAAAAAAGAATAATTTTAACTGTTTGTTTAATAATGTGTCAAATTTTCCAATTTCCATGACTCCAGTCACCTTTTTCCACATCCTTAGAAAGGCTGATGTCATTATGACCTTATTGCTTTCTGTTAATGTTTAACATGTTCAACATTTGGTTTTAAACACAAAAAGTGATCTGAGGATGATCTATGTAAGAAAATATATATATATATATATATAAATACGCCTATATGAATTGATGTACATTGATAATTGATAATGATGTAAAAGCATCAAACCATCAAGTGTGCATTTTTATGCCAAGACAGATTTTAAAATTGAATTTCTGTCTGTGCTTCTGTGAGAATGTGAGTATATGTATATGTTTTTGGAAATTCATGTAGGCGTCTACCAACATACTCGGACGTAAAGTCAGTGTGTGTACTTAGAACATTAAATGAAGTGCATAGTGATGAGGTAGGTCTTATGATTTTATACCAGAACCTGGGACAGCATGTCTCTTTCTAATGGTGGTACAGAAAGTCAGTTATCCTGTATTAGAGGTTGGGAGGGAGTGTGATGAAGACCTGGTATGTCCTTTTAGGTAGATGGGAACTGGTGTGTTTTGTAGGCAAACAGTAGTGTTTTAAATCTGACACGTGTAGCTACGTAAAGCCAGTGAGGCAATTCAGTCAAGGCAGCTACATTCTGGATCCCAGTTTACTTGATGGATAGAAATGGCCAAAGGGGTACTTTCTGCTTGAGTTTTTTATTTTTGTTCAAACGCTGATTGGACTTGTCCTTGTGTTGATGTCATTTCTTAAACCAGTGCTTCCCATACTATGTCTGCCACGGCCACATTTTCAGAAAGAAAAATGTCGAGCTTTGTAAAGTGTTCGTATGGGTCATAAGCAACTCAGTGAAAACCATATTTATAAAATGAAATATCGAAGCGTGCGTCACACCATGCAGTGACGACGGCTGCAAACCTGCAAGCCAAACCTGCAAACTGAACAGGACTGGCGACATGTCCAGAGTGTACCCCTCCTGCCCTTTGCCCTTGCAGAGGCGGCTGGGATAGGCTCCAGCAGATCCCTGTGACCCCAAATTAGGGAATAAGCGGGTATAGAAAATGAATGAATGAATGAATGTTTCGGCCATTTTTTTCTTACAATGCATCCCTATTAGAATCTGCTGATTTCACATTAGCCTCCCGCACCGCTTTTATCATAACTCTGGGTACCCCCAAAGTTTGAGATTCACTGGCTTAAACAATATAGGATCATGCTGCACAACAATACCGATTAGCAGGTTGTGTTGTTGTTGTTGTTGGGGTTGTATAAGTCAATACCTGTCTAAGCTCTTACACTTATTCACATTTCTGCATGACATTACACATACATCTTCATCTTCAGTCCTAAATCTAACTGTGCACCAAAAATCTATAGGTCTAGCAGCTAAATGCGGCACCTTTGGCACCTTTCCACCTCCTTCCATCTCCACCATCATGCCAACCGCCAAAAAAATGACACCACCGGGCAGGAATGTTATAAGTGCTCTGTGATTAGATTAAAACTTGATACACTCATTTCCACACCTGAGACATTGTTTTACCATCTGCTTTGGGTGAAAATGAGACGCATGTGACGGGACATGTTGCTTACACTGTGGTTCGTTGTCTCAACGCCTTTGAAGTTTTTTTTTTTGTCTAATTATTCCATAATGTTCTTACATTTACAAACTTCCATCTGCCTCTATGTATCTGCCTCTATTTAATTCAGTCTTACATGCTCACACGCACACACACACACACACACACACACATATACATACACAAAAGACCCAGAAATCAGTCGCCAAGCCTCAAGACCACATAAGCGGAGAATTACAGTTTGTTTAAGTCCGTTTTCACATGAAACACTATCTCAGTGTTAGGGATTTTAGGTTATGCTGTATAATTTGTGTGTATGCGCCCCTCCAAGTTTTCCCATTCGTCTGTCCTTGGCGGAGATCTTTTACCTTGTAAAAACTGACATAACAAATGTTCTGGTCGTTGCCATTGAAGTACAACCAAAAGATAGATAAAGGAACTGTACATAGTATAATGCTAATAACTAAAAAAAAAGAGAGAGAGAGAGAGAGAGAGAGAGAGAGAGAGAGAGAGAGGAGTGAGAGAGAGAGAGAGAGAGAGAGAGAGAAGGAAATAATTCTGAAATAATAAAAATCCTAAAATAAAGCAAAATAATCAAATTGGAACACTAATGTTGATGAAATTCTGAAAAAGGGTTCTGGGAATTAAGAATTAAAGGCAGAGGTCAGGGGGGAAAAGAAATAACTACAATTATGTAAACAGATAAAATACCTCTTAGTTTAATGACAAAGAATGTGAGAGAAAAAGAGTACGAGGAAATAGAACATTTATGAGACTGGTGTATGGTGTTGTTTTTGGACTTATCAAGAATTCGAGCAATGAGCGCTACAATACTGAAAGTAAAAAAAAAAAAAAAAAAAAAAAAAAAAAAAAAAAAAAAAAAAAAAAAAAAAAAAAAAAAAAAGAACAAATAAACGCAAGCCTCAGCGGTGGAATAAACTTATGAGCATGGCTGAGCAAGGTCATGGCAACCGGGCCCTGTAAACGGAGCTACTGACTCAGATCTTTTCTTATATGCTGAACACACGGAACACATAATTCTACTGTTTAAAACAAAAGCCACATTAAAATTCTTAAAGTTTGCTGAAATGGATAAATCAGTAAAAACTTTATAGTGCAGAAACTAGAAGAGCTGCTAAATCGGTACAACTTTTACACTGGCAATTCAGCAGTGTGTGTGTGTGTGTGTGTGTGTGTGTGCAGTGTGGGTCAGTATGTCCTTCTCTGCTGTTCTAAACACTCTCAGAATCACTGACCTACATTTACAACCTAAATTCTAATATTTGTTCCATTAAATTGTATTAATTATATTTCGTCTGGTGACGTTTTGATGTTACGGAAGAGCCTCATCTCTGGAGTGTCTGTTGGATTGAGATCTGGTGGCCATTTTTTTCCAAATCCTACCATTCTGTAAGCCCTCGAGTGGTCCATTCCCAGCAGGATAGAAAATTTTCATCACAGGACAAAGGATGTCCTATGTCCTTCTTTCCTGTGAGAAGACAAGCCATTTCAGCCAAATAAATGCTTATTATTTACACTGCGGCATTTGTCTGATGCAGAGCGACTTACATTTATCTTATTTATACAATTAGGGGTTAAGGGCCTTGCTCAAAAACCCAGTGATGTTAACTTGGCGATGCTGGGAATCGAGCCCACAATCTTCTGTTTAGGAGGCCAAGACCTTAACCATTTAAATACTTTTAAATAAAACTGAACATATAAGAGATGTTGGGTGATAACTTCCCGAAATGCAGCCCTTTGAAAGTGAGACCGATAGTATTGCAAACACGACTCCTCGATTACTCACACCGTCACTTTAAACACAAATAGCAACTGCTCCTGCCTTGATGTGTGTGTTATTCGATTTTAGCTACACAGATTTTAGACTGGATGTGTGTATGTGTTTACCAAAGACTGCACAAGGAGTTGTGGACATTTTTTATTGCTTTGAATGAAGGCCTAAGTTTTCTGTCATCTTTTACTTGTGCACATACACACACACACACACACACACACATACACACACACACAGACGGCTGGAAAATAAATGTTCTGAGACATCTTAGTGGGAGTTTAACTGTCATCATGTGAGCCACAGATGTCTCCCTGTGTATTCTCCTTACTGCTCCGAGGCTCCCAGATTGAGTATTAGGTTTCCATTAGTGGGGCTACTTTAAACTTTGAATCTGGTGTGAACACCATTACGCTTCTCATCATGACATCCACATTCAAACATCTAATATAGATAATAATATGGGGCTTAAGCATATTATCTGGTTAGAAGTTCTCCCAATTGTCCCTCAAATACAGCTAATACACCTTTACAAACATTAATCATTAAAAACTGCCACAAGGCTGATTTGAGGAATTTTAGATTGCAGTGTTTTTAGATGTATTACGGTAAAAAGCTTTGTTTGGTGTTCAGAATATCCAATCTGTCAGGTTATCTGGGGAACATCAGAACATTCCCATCTACCATTTGCGCTTTGTGTCACATCATTGAAAATCTCAATACCCAGTACATTAGATCAGCGTTTCCCAACAGGGGGTCACGACCCACAAAAGAGCCTTAGTGAGCTCTGTGGGGGGGGGGGGTCATATCATATTTTAAAAAGTGTAGAGCAGTGAGGAGCATTAAGGAGAACGATTATACTGCATTAGCTAATTCTATCCATGATCCTATGGTTGACCAAAAAATAGACAAATATGTAATTCGTCCGCCACAAAATCGAGCGAGTGTCTCTGATTGTCCTTCAGCAGCTGATAGTAATGACCCAGACATACTGGACCCAGGTGAGGAAGATGCCACCAATTCAGGTCGCAAAATGCAGGAAATACCAAGAGCGATAATATCAGTAAATGTGAAGGGGGACCTCAAATATTTTCTTGGCTAAAAGACAAAAAAAGATTGGGATCCACTGCATTAGATTACAAATCAAAGTGTGACAATCGACAAAAACTGTTGGAAAGAGCAGCGTAGAGAATTCAGAAAGTGGTAGGTCTTTAATGAGGTCTCTCGAAGACGATTAAAGCTGTTGTGACATTGAGTTGAAGCTCATTCCACCATCTTGGTGCCAGAACAGAGAAATGTCTGGATGCAGACCTACCTTGTGGTCTGGGGGATAGTGGAACCAGTCGAGCAGTGCTTGTGGATCTGAAGGAGCTTAGTGCTATGCGAGGAGTGATAAGTGCTAGCTAGATACAGGGAAGGTTCTAGAAAGGTTCTACCTTTCTATGGGCTTTAGCCTTTCTGTCTGTCATTTCAGCCTTCCTAAAACTATCAAACTACCGAAATGTATTAAAAGTATAATTTTTACTTTTTGAAATATAAAATTAGGTTTTTTGTTCAGCCTTATTAGCCTTATTAGCCTAATTAGCTATACTAGCATATATGGAGCCCAGTATATGACGAGGTAATAAACAGTGAGAAGAGTGAATTCTCTATAAGATCTCTAACATTAGCGAGGGCTAAGCACCCCTAAGGACGAAATCGTAGAACCGTTCCTGGTTAGATATCTGTTTGCTTATTATTGCTTAGACGTGTTAGCGGTGTGTGAGAGCATGAGACAGGCATCTGGTGGTGGATGGTTTCATGTTAGTCCTGTGTTAGCAGCCATATGTCAGCTTGTTAAATGAGATTACAGGACGCTGGCCGTGTGGCTGAGAGGAAACATGAGCCTGAATCAGTGGCAAGCTACCGATTGATGTCTGGATGATATAAAACTACCATCTAAACACTTGCACATGATAAAACTGTCTTCTAAGTAGCTGAACAAATAGTGTCGTGTTACTGGAATTCGGCGAGCGCATTTAGATGCATGTTGTATACTGCTGGCGGGTCCAGATGGAGAACTGACACTGCCGATTTCTGGATTAACATTAAATTACAACATGAAATTAGAGAAACGATATTAATAAAATTTGATTGATTCTAATGATCCAAAATAAACATTGATAAATTTAGACACTGAATCATAAACAATCACTAATATTTATATATATATATATATATATATATTATTCAGGGCGTTTTCTCCCTTTATTTTTAGGACAGAGGGATTAAATGGGGTAGATAGAGAGAGAAGGGGGTTGGGACTGGAAGGGACCCGAGCCAGAATCGAACCTGGGGCATGTGGGTGCCGGCGCCTCAACCCGCTACACCACAAGCTATATTTTTTAAAAATGTATGAATTTATTTTTTAATCCCACATGCTAATCTAAATAAATTTTACTCCACACACACACACACACACACACACACACACACACACACACACCTATTTTGGGTTTTGAATGCAAGCAAAATGTTCACACATTAACTAAAGTGCAGCTACATGTTGTAGGCAATTGTTCAGTACAGCATGTAATGTGCTATAAATGACATTTTAGTATTTCATGATTTTATTTAATGAATACATTTATAATATTACATTTTGGAAATATTCGGCACACACTGTTGACATCAGATGGTTCTCATTAAAATTTGATTTCAGGATCACATCCTGTTTGGCAAAAATCACGTCCACCGATTATTTATAGGACTTATAATAATGCCTAGAAATAGAAACGTGTCATAAAAGCGTTATAACATCACCATTTAATAAGAAGCCTTAATAAACAGTACTTGCACTCGGTACAGATTAGTGTGGTTATGTACGTTCATCTCTGGGGATTTAGAAATAAATTTTTTAACCCCACAGCCAGAAAAGAGGACAGCTGACATATTTGTGTGTTCAGATGCAGCGGCGTGGTTAATAAATACACTAAAGCTGAGCGAATTTAATAAATCATAACTAAAATTAAAGAGTTTCAGTGTGCAAACACAACTTAAAAGCCTTTTAATTAAGTCCTGAATTGATCACCTAATTACTAAACTACAGAGTTCCATGTCTGTAATTGATGACCTCTGGTTTAGGAACCTCACCCTGTCCAATGTAACGCAAATAGACAAGCCCTTATTTTCCTAACGAGACAAGCGAAGGCTATATTCGTCCATGCCCTCTTCCACTAGGGATAGAATAACAGAGTATGTGGCAAAAGGAGCCAAATGGAGCTCAAGCACGGAAAGTTCGGCGAGAGCGCACAGCATGCCTTGACCCAAGCTTTCCACTGGACTCGGGGGGACTTTTACGGCGTGGCTGAGGTGTTGTCCAAGACCATGCAGGACGAAGAGGAATACTTG
This sequence comes from Bagarius yarrelli, assembly GCA_005784505.1. NCBI lineage: Eukaryota > Metazoa > Chordata > Actinopteri > Siluriformes > Sisoridae > Bagarius > Bagarius yarrelli. Next base: position 862,514 of record VCAZ01000011.1, read on the forward strand.
CTCCGTGTCCAACCATATGCTTCTTTTCCATCTTTAAAACCACCCTGCTGCTTCTTACACACACACACACACACACACACACAAACACACAGCTCTTCTTCGCATTATTAGAATTTCCTAATTCTCAGTTTACATAAAGTCAAGTGGCGTATTAGTGTCTATATGTGGGATTTTTCCTGAAAAAAGAGATGGATGTACGAAATCTCTTAAAGGTAGCAGTTAATTTGGACTACTAACAGAAAGGCAGGGGTTCGAGCACCACCAAGACACCACTGTTGGGCCATTAACCCTTAATTGTTTAGCTGTATAAATGAGATCATTGTGAGTTGCTCTGGATAAGAGCGTCTGCCAAAACCTGCAAATGTAAATCAGTTTAGATGCGTTAAAACAAACCAAACTCTAGTGTGCCATCTACTGGTTAAACTCTGCCAGCACATCAGACTAACAGGGTCATGATTTAACTCCCAGACGCACTTTTTAAAACCTTTTTCTAGGATGAATCTTTTGGGTTTCCCCACTATGATGAATAATAAATATTGAATTTTTCTAAATTATATATTATTTTTGTTTGCAACCTAATTCTTTGCGGGTTATAACAACCAAGTGTCTCTAACCTTAAATAGCCCACTGTTTAGCCCACAAGTTTCATACAACTTCGTTTAACATTGTAGTTTAGGAATTTATAACCCCATATCAATTTGGATACAACCAAGTTAGGTAATTTACAGGCAAGGTTGAGACGAATGTTTCACAGAATGTAGAATCAAGGGAAAGTATGAGAATGTGTACAAGAGACAGTGGTTTATGATAGTTAGACAGTGGTTGAGACAGTGGTGAGACAGCTATGATGATGTATGGTTTATATGGTTTAGAGACAGTGGTGAGACAGCTATGATGTATGTAGAGACAGTGGTGAGACAGCTTAGAGATGGTTAGAGACAGTGGTGAGACAGCTATGATGTATGGTTTAGAGACAGTGGTGAGACCAGCTATGATGTTATGTATTTAGAGACAGTGGTGAGACCAGCTAGATGTATGGTTTAGAGACAGTACAGTGGTGATGAGACAGCTATGATGTATGGTTTAGAGACAGTGGTGAGACAGCTATGATGTATGGATTAGAGACAGTGGTGAGACCAGCTATGATGTATGGTTTAGAGACAGTGGTGAGACAGCTATGATGTATGGTTTAGAGACAGTGGTGAGACAGTGATGAGAGACAGCAGCTATGATGTTGATAGTTTTTAGAGACAGTGGTGAGACAGCTATGATGTATGGTTTAGAGACAGTGATGAGACCAGCTAGACAGCTAGAGACAGTGAGAGCAGCTGATGTGTGGAGAGACAGTGGTTTAGAGACAGTGGAGACAGCTGAGACAGCTATGAGAGAGACAGTGATGAGACCAGCTATGAGGAGGAATAGTGAATAGAGACAGTATTCGGATTCTGGTTTAGAGACTGGTGAGACAGCTATTGTAGGTTTAGAGACGGAGGATGTTAAAAATGGGGCTACCAGGCAGAAGGTAAAGAGGAAGAGCAAAGAGGAGGTATATGGATGCGATAAATGGGTGTGAGTGAAGAGCATGTAGAGGAAGGGGTAGGTGGAGACAGATGTATAAGTTACCGCAAAAATCAGACTCCGAATATTACTCTGTGGTTAAAAAAATGATTACTTAAATTAGTAATAGTTTATAAAAAGCAGGTAGGACAGATTGTATTCTAAATGTAACTTCTTTACTCCTCTTCATCTTTTCATAGCTGCTAGACGAACAGGTTTATCTCTAACACAATAAAAGATCAAAGGGTCCGACGTTTAATATTAATAGCGTAGCTGACACAGATAGAGTGTACTTTTTTTTTGCTGAATATAATTTTTTGTTATAAATGTTGTGTATAATTAAATACTTATTTGGGTATTTCATTTGCATAATAATTAAATAAAAATAAAATGAAAATAGTGACACCTACTGGACGGAATGAGTAGCATTAGTCACGTGATTTGATTAGCCGCATGAACATTGACAGACATGAGGTGATGACCCGAAATGAGGTGTTAAAAGTTTGTTTAAAACACCTCAATGTCTCCCATTTCCTGGTTAAAAAGGACACAGTAGGTTTAATCACGTCGTGGTTATTATTTGTTACAGTGCGGAGTGATACAGTATGTTTCTTAATAGATGCATGCATTCCAGGACTGTCACCTGGTCAAACGTTATCTCAAGACTGATGAACCAGGACTGAGTACCACCGACATGCTTCTCTAGTTAAGTAAGTATAGTATATTCAATTCATTGTCATTGTGGAAGGTACGTGTACAGAGCCAATGAAATGCATTTTTTTTTTTTCGCATATCCCATCTTAGTAGGGTTGGGGGTCAGAGTGCAGGGTCAGCTATAATACAGCTATAATACAGCGCCCCTGGAGCAAGAGGGGTTAAGGGTCTTGCTCAAGGACCCAACAGTGGTTGACTTGCCGGAGGTGGGGCTTGAACCCAGGTGTTTCTGGTCTTCAGATTAACAACTCAGCACCTTAACCATTTGAGCCACCCTGCCCCCTTAAACGTGGAGTAAAAAAAAATAACGCTCACATTAAGTCTTACATTTTACTTGTTTAATTCTAACATATAAGTTAAACCACACATTGATTCCACCTTTCAGACACCCCAGTGAGAAAGTACAGCACGTCACTCTCGTCTATATTACTGCAGGAATTGAAGGCAGAGTACAAGCGGTGAGATTCATATGGAGCGCTCGTAAAGTCCACACACTCCGTTTTACAGCACAAACATACACGCTGAAGATCCATCCCTGTGTCCTGGAGCCAGACAGGATCCTAATGTAGGACGTCCTCACTTGCCAATCCTCTGAACCACCCAGTCTTGTTGGCAGAGTGGACAGCGGTTGTTCTGTTTCACCCACAGAGACATGCAGCAGTTATGGAAGGAGTGGTTGCACTCTCCCCATACAACTGAGAGAAAAAAAAAAAAAACAGCACATCATATAAATATCATACATAACCACAAATTTAACCAAAAACACATCCCTTTATTGTCTTTACAGAAACGGCGCTCTCGGACCCCCAAAAAGGTTTTGCTTAACTGAGAAATTAAATTTCACCTGATCTTTTAACATAAGAGGTCATTGTGTTATAAAAAACTCCTGTAAGTTTCAAAAAGTTTGACATTTATGACAGTATGACATTGGGGCAGAACGGTGGCTTAGTGTTTAGATCTGTTGCCTCACAGCAAGAAGAAACTGGGTTCGATTCTCAGGCAGGGGGTCTTTCTGTGTGGAGTTCGCATGTTCTCCCCGGGTTTACTCCGGGTTCCTCCCACAGTCCAAAAACGTGCATGTTAGATTGATTAGTGATTCTAAATTGCCCATAGGAGTCAGTGTGGCCCTGTGATGGACTGGCGACCTGTCTCCTGCCTTTTGCCCTTGATGGCTGGGATACATTTACATTTATACAACTGAGCAATTGGGGGTCTTGCTCAGGGGCCCAACAGTGGTGGCTTAATGATTCCAGGAATCGAACCTCGGTCTTTCTGGTATCAGTCCAACATCTTAACCACTAAGCCACCACTTTCTACACCCCTGCTGGGATAGACTCCAGCAGATCCTTGTGATCCCGAATTAGGGAATAAGCAGGTATAGAAGATGGAATGATGGATGATAAGGGGTTTAAATGAAATAAAGAATTAGGTAAAGTTAGTGTCGATGGAATGAATGGGTTTAACAAAAGAGTGAACACTGCTGAACTGAAGATGTTAAGTGTGTCAGTTAAATGATAAGGATTTGGTTAATTGTTATTTTTATAAACCCAAACTGACATTTTTTTTTATTATTATTATTAAAAAAGCTGCAATGTGCTGCAGTTTATTTACTCACCAACACAGTCCTCCTGCTTGTTTTCTGCCTGACATCTTAAACAAGCATCTGCAAAATAAACAAACAAACAAACAAACAAACACCAGAAAAATCAGTACAATCAATGACCAGGTTATTGGATACTTTTATTTATTGAAATATTATTTATTAAATTAATTTTTTTATAAACTGAAGGAGGTGTGTGTGTGTGTGTGTGTGTGTGTGTGTGTGTGTGTGTGAGTGTGTGTGAATAAGGATGCAGTCTGTCTTCCGTCTGTGCTGCTGAAAGACATTTGACAGTTTGATTGGGACACCTGCTTTTAATAAAACCTAACATTTCCTTTAAAGTTATTATCCGTAAGAAAAAGCACCTATTTAACTTAGACCTTTTTTTTTTTTTTTAGAAAAAAAACGCTGTCTAATATCAGCATCTGCTGTTAGCACCTAGTTTCTAGTGTTTGTTAGCATCTAGTGTTAGCCTCACATACCCATTACTTGGACCCGACAAATGGCGCAGGTATCACACTCGACATCCCAACTCCACATTGCCACGGCATTCCACTTCTTAAGAGAAAACATTTTATCTCCTCCCGACTTGGATGAAGACGCCGTACCGCTATGTGTGTGCACTAAACCCAGCTCATCCCCGTCATCCATCTCCGCCATGGCCCAAGAGCAAAATTTACAAAATGGCCGCTTTGTTATTTTCCTCAACAGGAAACGCTTACGCACTGTTCAATGATTGGCTAACTGTGCTACACTGACCAATCAACAATCAAAATGTACATAGGAATCTTGAAAAGGGCAGGACATTTATAGAGAGCCAATCATTGAAGTGGTTTATGAGTGACGCGCTGTAAGGCCCTCTGCTGATTGGATGAGGTAAAATTGCAACCCCGCCCATTTCCTTGGTAGTCAATTAGAAATGTAGCAGATATTTTTAGGCTCTGATGTTTTTTTAAATTGCTTTATTTACCGATATGATTTATTTTTAGTTTTAATGTGTATATAAATTTAATTAAAGATCATTTGGTGCAATTTTAAGCCCTGTGAAAGAACATGAGGTTAGGGCCCCTAACACACCCAATCAATACCGTTACTACTAATAAAACGAATCTCTGGGTGCCCCCAAAATGTGTGGGGGCCTTAGAATCGTCCTTACTGCCCCTCTTACTCTTTCCCCCTTTCCTCCCACAGTCCAAAAACATGTATATTAGGTTGATTGGTGATTCTTAATTGCCCATGTGTGTATGTGAGTGTGTGGCCCTGTGATGGACTGGTGACCTGTCCAGGGTGTACCCCTCCTGCCTTCCACCCTTTCAGAGACGGCTGGGATAGACTCCAGCAAATCCCTGTGACCCCGAATTAGGGAATAAGCGGGTATAGAGGATAGATGAATGGATAGATGGATGGCTGATAAGAGGTTTAAATGAATAAAGGGTTAATGGAATAAAGGGTTAGGAAAAGTTAGGGTAAAGGGAATAAAGAGGTTAAACAAAGGGAATTAGGGAAAAGGCTGGTAAAGAATAAATTTTATTTTGTATAGCAGTTTTAATAATAGATATCTTCTTCAAGCAAGTTTACAAAAAATTAGGTTTGTATTTATCCCAAATAAACATGCATGTGGAAACATTCGGTGTGTTTTCATCAAGATCTATGATACAGGCCTGTTTTTTTTTAGGCGCTTGGAACCTCAATCCATTTCTTTTCGTTGTTTTCTACTAAGAATTTACACACAAGCAAGGAGGGGGTTGCGACATTGATTTATTGTTTTAATGAAAAGGGTCCCCAGTGGCTAACCAATTAGTTATTACAGGACCTCAGTGTCAATAAACCAACCTTCAAAAAAAACAACACACACACACACACACACACACTGCTCTGACCTGCTTCATTGATTTAGAGTTCACCACTGATATATATGTGATTTTCACGTGTTTTTTCATGTATTTACCTATAAAACATGAAAAATTAAGACGAAATAATATTTTAGTAATTAAGGAACTACATTTATAAAAAATAAAATACATTATTTTTTTTATTTTTTATAAAATAGTCTGACAGATAAAATAAGTTAATTATCCAATAATGAAAATATTCTTAGTCACTAGTTTTGCAGTTTTATCAACAAAGTAAAAAAAAACAAAACTGCTTCCACGGTCCAGCATTATGTATAACTGCTTCATGGCTTTGCCCCTCCTGATGATCAGCCTAATACTGTAGGAATGTGTAAATATTAACCCCTGGGCAACATCTGAGCCTGAGTCTAAATTGAAATGTGTGTGTATACACAGTATACAGTATATATTTTAGAGTTAGACATGACTGATAAAAATGTGCTTCCGGAAAAACCAGCTGTTCCTTGACTTGTGGTCTTTTTTTTTGTGGTCATTTTTCCTGATAGCCTAGAACAGGGGTGGGCAATCTCGGTCCTGGAGTGTCGATGTCCTACAGAGTTTAGCTCCAATTTGCCCCAACACACTTACCTGTAAGTTTCAAGTAAACCTAGCAAGATCTTGATTAGTTGCTTCAGATGTGTTTGATTAGGGTTGGAGCTAAACTCTGCAGGACACCCTGACCCTCTAGGACCGAGATTGCCCACCTCTGACATAGATGGTCTTCAGGAGTCATATAGTGGATGTGATTTTGTTAAGTAGGGTGTGATTCTGGATTTACATCTTCTGTTTATTCCGTATCAACATTTCAATCAATTAATCATAACCATCTGATGTCATCAGTGTGTGTCGGCCAAACCCGCCTCAATCTATTTTTAAATCTTTCCCATTCGTAAACAAAAATGTAATATTAAAAATGTGTTTATTAAAATAAAAACATGAAATACTTGAGTGTCATTTGTAATACATTACATGCTGTACTGAACAATTAAATACAACATGTTTGTGCAGTTTAGTTAATGTGTATAAACATTTCCCTCACCCACAGGACCAAAAATAGATGTGTGTGTGCAGTAAAATCCATGTAGGTGTGTGTACATGAAAAAAAAAATCATCATTTTTTTTTACTGAATGGCTATAAAAATCTGTCTTGTAATTGTAAAATGGTAAAAGTTTGTGATTTATTGAAATAATCTTAAATCCTTGTTTTCCTATTTCGGTTCTACAGGTTTATCATTTCAGAACATTTTACATTCAGTTGTTCATTAGTGATTGTTTAAGATTCACTAAATTTATTCATGTTTATTTTGGATCATTAGAATAAATACAGTCTAAATTCACTAATGTTGATTTTGGAATATCATTAATTATATTAATATATTTTGTCTGATTTCATGTGGTGATTTAACGTTAATCCAGGAATCCTCAGTGTCAGTAAATTATTCCAGAATTAATGAATTTCCAGTTTCAGACAATAAACAAATTTTCAGCATTTACCCAGTTAAAGTTTTTCAGTTTGTTTGTGGATAAAAAAGGAGATATTCAAAAATAGATTGAGGCGGATTTGGTCGACACACACTGATGACATCAGATGGTTATAATTGGTTGATTTAAATGTTGATTCAGGATCAACAAAGGATGTTAGTCCAGGATCACATCCTACATGACAAAATCATGTTCAACGAAGTCATACAAATGGTAAAAGGTGGGAAAGTTCTATCTGATCATTCTCTCTATCAAACTATACCGGCGTAGATGAGGATAGATTCAATAATGTATAGTTGACATTCACTGACTGAGGCGGATTATACACAATTAATCACCTCCACTGAGGCAAATCTGATGGGTCTAAGCTCTTTCGGTAATGGAATTGATGTCAGATTGCAAGAGGAGGTTTAGAGCAATTTTAACAGTGGTGAAAGGTGAGATCTGTATAGTTATATGGGGGGGGGGGTTTAAGGGTTTCTTATGTGAGGGATTGATACTAAGATCAAGCTAAGTAATATACCATGCCAAACCCTAAAGGGGTGTCTTATCCGTGGTGGTTTATGTTAAAACTGTACAGAGTCACAAAGAAAAATGCCACTACAGTTACAGTGGCGTAGGAAGGTGGTGGGGGCATCTTTCCCCAGATGTTACATCTGGGGGCACCAAATTGATGTTACATAATTATAAATGAATTTCAGAATTAAGTGTTACTACTAATTACTTCTTTAAAGTACCATTGTTGCTGAAATTATTTTACTTTTTTCATCCTCTTTATATGCCATGAAATGAAGATTTGTCATGTTCTAAAACCTAAAAATTTTCAGGAAAACATGACGGACCCCCTCATGGCTTACACCTTGTCACAAAGGGGGCCAGGGGTGGTGCGAAAACTGCCTTTGTCCCATGTCAAAACTCTTCAGATTTGCTGTCAGGTTATATATTTTTATTTTTATAGTAGTGCAGTGGTTAAGGTGTTGGACTGCTAATTGAAAAATTAAGTGTTCAAATTTCCAGCCACACCGATGGGCCCCTGAGCAAGGCCCTTAACCCCTAACTGCTCAGGTTCTGGAGCCACCACTACTCTAAAAATGACACAATCCTGAACAAGAATAATTAATTGAATTTATTATGTAGGCATTCTTGACTTTAAACTAAACTGAATTTAGTGTTCAGAAAAGACTTTTAGATTACATTTTGTGTGTTACATTTATGTACAGGAAGCACAAGCTTGGAAGCATCTCAGCGTGTGTAATGTTAATGCGTGGAGAGTCCGGGCAGCCGGCCAGCACCAAGGACGCGGGTGTTAAATGTCTCTATTTCATCCAGTGTCATACAGGGAGCGCAGTCTCGTTTGGTTTTTTTTAATATAAAAGCCACGAAGTAAGACAACCTTAAATAAAGCGCATAGACTGTTAAATAAAGCAGACTGGTGGTCTGCTGTTTAAAGTGATTTTTAAGTCATGAGGAGACCAATGTGCACTGAGGGGTTACCTCCAGAACAAAGTTCAGCTCGGAAACACAGCGCAGAACACGGAACGACGAAAGAACCATGTGAGGACAAACACGAATTTTTACAACAGAGATCTACTTACGTGAGGTGAGTTACATCCAAACTTAATCATTTATATCGGGTTATACAGCAAAACGTGTTCATTTTTATTACCATCTACTCCAAATCCATGTTCATGCATGCGCAAAATTCACTTAAAAAATCTGTAATGTCTGTAAGCGATTCCGTGCGTAAACTTAATTATTTTTATTGTATTTTTATTTTATGTAATAGTCCGGCATCTCTTATTCCATCGGATTTCTGTGCGTATTGATTTACCCAAATGATCTGCAAGGCACGAGTTGCGCGCGCAATGGACACATTATAAGACACAAAATGCTGTAATTTTGGTTTGGTTTCCAGAGAAATACTGTTATAATATTTTAGGACATTGAAGCAGCGCATTTGTGGCGTGAAATTCTAGAATACTGCAATTTACACTTGAATATCTTAACGTTTCTATCACCCGTAAAACATCTTCTTGTGTCAAGTCAAGTCACCTTTATTAAACCGGCGCTTTTAACAAAAGCAGCTTTACAGGATCAAGTAATAGAATCGTGTGTCAATACAAGGACAATAGTAAACACTCAGTTCGGGTTATCTGTAAATTAAGAGTCCCTAACCAAGCAAACCAGAGGCGACAGTGACAAGAAACCCAAACTCAATTAGTGATGACAGAATGAGGAAAAAAAAACAGGCTCATTCTGTTGGGGGTGGTGGTGGTGGTGGTGGTGGTGGCAGGTTTTCCGTTGGTCAGATAAACCAGAAGGTTGTTTTATGCTGATTAGATTGTGTAGATTCTGCTTGCTGTGATTGGCAGTCTAGAAGACAAGGTCTTCTCTGGGGATCTGTTACTGGGGCTCATGGTCTTTAAGTGCCAATCCATCATCAGGCCTGGATAAGGAATGGATCTGGTGGCGACGGTGATGTCTTAATAAAAAAGAAACAGACTAATATTAGCATAGTTGTCATTTTACTTGCGATGTAACAAGTACATAGTGTCGGAGATGATGGTTTTGTAAAGCAATGAGTTGGAACATATAGTAGATTCATTACAGCAACAATAAGATGCTATGGTTGAGTCTGGGTGAATGCCAACCCTGCGAGGATCCGGAGGCACCAGTGAGCAGGTTCCTGCCCCTTTCCTTGAATTCAAGGTGTGTCGATAATGGACTGGGACTCACTCTGCTCCACTGAACCAATGCTACAATTTACATTATATTTATTATATCATTACAATATGCTGTAAGTAACAATAACATGCGGTGATGAGGATGAGTCTGGTTCCTCTCAAAATTTCTTTCTTCTTCATCTCAGGGAGTTTTTTCTTGCCACGGCTTGTTTTTTATAGGGACAAACCTACACTTTTCATGTTTTACTGCATTCTGTGTAAAGCTGCTTTGAGACAATGTCTGTTGTTAAAAGCGCGAAACAAATAAAATTTTATTAAATCGAAGTCGAAATGAAGACGATGTAAATATAGAAATATCTAAGTGCAAATTTATGATACTGACTTAGTGCAAAATACTGACTGACAGTAACAAATAGCATCTTACACTGCTCTCAGGACTCAGGAGTAATTTACGTGAAAGGGTTCATTGGTTCTAGATAAGGGTCTCATTACTGAGGGGATTCTTACTGCTTCCTGAATGATAAAGAAGCACAGGCCCGGTTCCTCCCAACCATAGAAGGGTGGGGAGACAGATATTCCAGTTGGGCATTTTTTCCCCTAAAATTCAACTTATTAAATGACAAAATAGCCAAAAAAAAAATAAATATTTAATAAATATTTTGAAGAGAGACATTGAGTAAATATTTTAAAAATCTATGAAACTAGACAGAAAACTGCAGGAAGTGGTGGCACAGTGGTTAAGTTGTTGGATTACCAACTTGAGGACAGGGTTCGATTTCCAGCCCCACCAAGCCACCACTGTTGGGCCCCTGAGCAAGGCCCTTAACCCCCAATTACTCAGTTGTATAACAAGGAATATTGTAAATGGCTCTGGATAAGGGCATCTGCCAAAATGCTGCAAATGTAAATGTCTGGTTTTGTGATTGGTGGGTACTTTCTACATCCACTCTTTAAACTTCAATACATCAGACTGCTTTTATCAAATAACAAAATAAATATGTATTTGTATACCGCTGTCTTTACTAAATTTTGTTTGGATGGGCAAAACAGACGTTTGGGTGGGCTAAGCCCACCCCTGCCCATGCCTACATCCGGCCCTGAAGAACTATGTTGTAAATTTTTTTAAGATTTCGTATAATTGTATAATTTTATAAAATCCTACTTTTATGAAGCTGCTTAGAATACAATAAGATTTTTTTCTGTTGTTTTTAATCAAATACTCATCACTTAAGTGGGACTCGAATTTGCATACTTAATGATAAAAACGTAATTGTAGCAAAACCTCATTAAGGAGCAAAATTGCCTTTGTGAACAAGATTTTACCCATACGGAATGTTTTCACTGACAGTGTATGAGCTGTAAAGCTGATGTTCCTCGAAATGAAAATCAATTTGAGGACCAAGGAATAACTGCTTTTTTAGCTGGCTGAAGGGGAATCAATAGTATGGAATGTGTTGTGTGCCAGACGTGTGTTTGTGTGTGTGTGTGTTTGTGATAAAGTAGTTGACTTTACGTCTCATTTCATTCAATGTATTTATAGATTTTATCATTATTCTCACCTAATTATAGTGAGATTTTCTGGATTACTGTAACAGGGTAGCTACAAACCTAAAAATCATACATAAATGGTTTAGAACCATTTTAGAACCAACCACTGTTGGGTCTTTGAGCAAGCCCCTTAACCCTTCCTGCTCCAGGGGCGCTGTATCATAGCTGACCCTGCGCTCTGACCCCCAACTTACTAAGATGGGATATGCAAAAAATGCATTTCATTGGCTCTGTACATGTACCCTGCACAAAGACAATGAAGTTGAATATATATATATATATATATATATATATATATATATATATATATATATATATATATATACTATATATACACTGCTCAAAAAAATAAAGGGGAACACTTAAACAATGTAACTGCAAGTCAATCACACTTCTGTGAAATCAGACTGCAACACTGATTGACAATCAATTTCACATGCTGTTGTGCAAATGGAATAGACACTTCTCAGTTCCTATGCTTTCTGGCTGATGTTTTGGTCACTTTTGAATGCTGGTGGTGCTTTCACTCTAGTGGTAGCATGAGACGGAGTCTACAACCCACACAAGTGGCTCAGGTAGTGCAGCTCATCCAGGATGGCACATCAATGCGAGCTGTGGCAAGAAGGTTTGAAGTGTCCCGAGCATGGAGGCGCTACCAGGAGACAGGCCAGTACGTCATCAGGAGACGTGGAGGAGGGCCGTAGGAGGGCAACAAAACCCAGCAGCAGGACCGCTACCCTCCGCCTTTGTGCAAGGAGGAACAGGAGGAGCACTGCCAGAGCCCTGCAAAATGATCTCCAGCAGGCCACAAATGTGCATGTGTCTGCTCAAACGGTCAGAAACAGACTCCATGAGGGTGGTATGAGGGCTTGACATTTACAGGTGGGGGTTGTGCTTACAGTCCAACACCGTGCAGGATGTTTGGCATTTGCCAGAAAACACCAAGATTGCCAAATTCGCCACTGGCGCCCTGTGCTCTTCACAGATGAAAGCAGGTTCACACTGAGCACATGTGACAGACGTGACAGAGTCTGGAGACGCCGCGGAGAACGTTCTGCTGCCTGCAACATCCTCCAGCATGACCGGTTTGGCAGTGGGTCAGTAATGGTGTGGGGGTGGCATTTCTTTGAAGGGCTGCACAGCCCTCCATGTGCTCGCCAGACGTAGGCACATGGAGGCCACACACACTACTGAGCCTCATTTTGACTTGTGTTAAGGACATTACATCAAAGATGGATCAGCCTGTAGTGTGTTTTTCCACTTCAATTTTGAGTGTGACTCCAAATCCAGACCTCCATGGGTTAATAAATTTGATTTTCATTGATAATTTTTGTGTGATTTTGTTGTCGGCACATTCAACTATGTAAAGAACAAAGTATTTAATAAGAATATTTCATTCATTCAGATCTAGGATGTGGTATTTTAGTGTTCCCTTTTATTTTTTTGAGCAGTGTATATATATAAATATCAGTTTCTTCCCCTAATCTTTTAAGTTCTGAAGCTTATTGTACTATTGTAAAAATGTAAAAAAAAATGTTTTTATGTAGATGTAAGTTTTTTGGATAGTTTGTAACTTACAAAATACAAAACTTCAATGTGGGTGGCAGCAGGGTGGCTTAGTGGTTATCACTGTTGCCTCACAGCAAGAAGGGTTCGATTCCCAGGCAGGCAGGGTTCTTTCTGTGTGGAGTTTGCATGTTCTCCAAGTGCTTGTGTGGGTTTACTCCGGGTTCTCCGGTTTTCTCCCACAGTCGGAAAACATGTATTTTAGATTGATTGGTGATTCTAAATTGCCCATAGGAGTGTGTGTGTGTGTGTGTGTGTGTGTGGCCCTGTGATAAACTGGTGACCTGTCCAGGGTGTCCCCCTCCTGCCTTTGACCCTTTAGAGATGAATGGGATAAATTCAGCAGATCTCTGTGACCCCGAATCAGAGAATAAGCGGGTTTAGAAGATGAATGAATGAACTTTAATTTGGGAAAAAAACCACTGTATGGACAACTTAGGCATCCTCATTTTTATGTACATCCATTAACAAGAACAACTTGTTCAGCACAGTAGAAAAGCCTGTTTGATTACAAACACACTATCATAATCTTTGTCCCAATGGAATCAGTACATCTGCTTCGTTATGCCAGATGTGTTAGGGCTCTAATTATTCGTTTTTTAGCCCACGTTAATATTTTATTAATTTTAACAAGGGGGCAGGGTGGGCTCAAATGGTTAAGGTGCTGCGTTGTTAATCTGAAGACCAGAAAACCTGGGTTCAAGCCCCATACCTCCGGCAGCAAGTAAACCACTGTTGGGTCCTTGAGCAAGATCCTTAACCCCTCCTGCTCCAGGGGCGCTGTATCATAGCTGACCCTGTGTTCTGACCCCCAACTTACTAAGATGGGATATGCAAAAAATGCATTTCATTGGCTCTGTACACATACCTTGCACAATGAATTGAATATACTTATTTTGTTGAACAGTTACACATTAATATGTTGGTGTATTTCAGGATACTTTTCCAAAACCGAAATGTCTTGTGCTTTAAAATTGAAATGCTTTGACTCCCCTTTAAAAAACAAGCAGCATTTACAACAGCATGATTACTAATTAAAAGTGGGTGTGCCGAGTTCTCATATCTACAGTTCATATTGCATTTTTGAAACAAATTAAACACCCACGGAGAATACTGATGGGAGAGAGCAAACGGCAAGCTTCGATGCCATCAGTTGGACCCAACTTTATGTTATTAATTGGACTCAGGGCGGTTTATAAATGGTGACTCAGACAGAAGGTTTCTTTTTATTCTGTACCATCAGTCTCTGAAATCTGTGGACTCTGAGTCACTTTCCCCTGTCATGCTGTCTCTCCTGTGGCACTCTCGGTGTAAATGCCAAGAGCAGAAAAGTTCTTAAAAAGAGTGCACTTTAGTATTTATTACACAGCAATCAAACCAGAGAACAGATCAGATATTGACAAGGAATAAATGTGTCCATAACTGATTATTTTCATTAAAGGTATGAAGTACTTTTGTAACTCAAATTGGTGAAAAATAACTGAATAAAGGAACAATTAATCCGTGACTGTCACTTATTAAAATGAATAATAATATTTTTTTTCTGCTCATAGGAGAACTAATGCTGACAGAAAATTTACCCAGAGCCAGATGTTGGCCAAAAGTCGTCGCTTGGCTATGCGGCGTCCAGCGTATATGTTTAGTGCCCACTGTAACAGCTTGTCATTGGCTGAAGAACTATTCCTTGAGGCTGCTGAGTACGGAAACATTCCTGTTGTCCGAAAAATGCTGGATGAACTGCCTGAACTTAACATCAACTGTGTGGACTATATGGGGCAGAATGCACTGCAGCTGGCGGTGGCCAATGAGCACTTGGAGGTAGCGGAGTTACTGCTGAAGAAAGACAATCTAGCCAGAATAGGTGATGCTCTGCTTCTGGCCATCAGCAAAGGATACATTCGAATTGTGGAGGCCATATTGGCTCACCAGGCCTTTGCGGACACATCCAAGCTAACTAACAGCACGTTGCAAGCTGAAATCAACGATGACTTCTTCGCCTACGATGATGACGGAATGCGTTTTTCACAGGACATCACACCCATCATCTTGGCCTCTCACTGCCATGAGTATGAAATTGTACACATCCTGTTACTAAAGGGGGCTCGCATCGAGCGGCCTCATGACTACTTTTGTAAATGTAACATCTGTGTCTACCACCAAAGGCACGACTCTTTTAGTCACTCTCGTTCCCGTATCAATGCCTACAAGGGACTGGCAAGCCCAGCTTACCTCTCGCTCTCCAGTGAAGACCCTGTTCTGACTGCCCTGGAGCTAAGCAACGAGCTGGCGGTACTGGCTAACATAGAGAAAGAGTTCAAGGTAAAGTACTCTATTCATAGAGAAAATCTTATCTGGGAAGCAAAGATGTAGTTTAAATCAGAGCCCAGACTACTGGCCATTGTAAATATGACTGTGTAAATCAGTCTTAAGAAAGTAGGGCATTAAGTGATGGAGGTGGCATGGAGGTGGGCTTCAGGAGTTACATTCATAATGTTACAATTAGATGTTGGGATTAAGACAAACTTTTCCAATTACATTATTTTTTTTTACATTTCTTAAATAGAACACAATGTTCTGTGGGTCACTGTGTATGGAAAGATCGCTGATACTATAAGGATGCACCGATACCGTTTTTAAAGACTGAATACAAGTACCGATATTTTCCTTAGTACTCACCAATACTGATACTTGTACTTGAACTTTTTTGGTTTTGTGGGTTACTTGTAAGGCTCTCCGGTTACCTCTTTTATCAAATTACTTGTATTTTAAGCATTTATTTTGGTGCCTCCTAATATGTTTGCGAAACAAAGTTTGCAGTCTGCCATGTGTAGGTTGTCTTTAGCCTGATATTCTGTCACTGCAGAGTTTTTGTGCACTGAAAGTTCTTATAATGTCATCACAAGAAGTACCAGTCTTTGGTATTGAAGAGTTGAGTATGAGTATGAGTATATGAGATCAGTATTGGAGCATCCCTACTCATAAACAGCAGTATTTTTAAGCATAATATTTACTTTTATTTAAGCATACTATAATATTAACATTCTTTTACAGAATGACTATAAGAAGTTGTCCATGCAATGCAAAGACTTTGTGGTTGGACTGTTGGATTTGTGTCGCAACACAGAAGAAGTGGAAGCCATCTTGAATGGAGACACAGAGTTCAACAGCAATGACAAAACCGGCAGACCTTGTCTCATTCGGCTCAAACTGGCCATCAAATATGAGCTTAAAAAGGTAATTCTCCAAAACATGTTTCTATTTTTTTACTGAGCCTTTAAATAATTGTGTTTATAAGATTTGATTCAATAATATTGATCTATACTGCAGCTGACTTGAATAAACTCGTTGCCTGATGCATTGTTAAATGTTTTATGGCCTCCCACACAGTTTGTAGCTCATCCAAACTGTCAGCAGCAGCTCCTCTCCATTTGGTATGAAAATCTGTCTGGGCTCCGACAGCAGACTACTGCTGTGAAGTTGCTGGTGGTGTTCGGGGTGGCTGTTGGGCTGCCAGTTCTGGCTCTGCTGTACTGGATAGCACCCTTAAGCAAGGTTAGCCTACAGTAGCTTAGGTCCATTGATCAATCTTAGATTTTGATTGATGATTTAGTTTTGACAGTGCCTTCAGGATTACATTTTTAACAGATTTTCTCGAGAACACAGAAACATTTTGGGAGTTTTTGTGGCAAAAAAGAATTTTAGCAACAATTTTATAAACAGAAATTTGCTTTAAAAAGTCTAGACTAAGGTCTGTAACGTAATCGTTATTTTACAACTATGCTTGATTAAGCAATTAGCCACAAAACATTTTGCTAAACATTATGCAAATCTAAATTTATAGAAATTAAACACTCTACGAAAATATACACATTTTTACTTATATGTTATCTTTTTTTCCAGTTAGGAAAAATAATACGAGGCCCCTTTCTCAAGTTTGTGGCTCATGCAGCTTCGTTCACCATCTTCCTTGGTCTCCTTATTATGAATGCAGCAGATCGGTTTGAGGGAACGACTCTTCTTCCAAACATGACCATCCAGGACCGTCCTACGCAGCTCTTCCGCATGAAAACGACCCCCTTCACCTGGATGGAGATGTTGATCATTTCCTGGGTCATAGGTATATGAGATATAATCTTTTAACTTTCTCTACCAGAATAGTCATAAGCAATTCACAATGTAACAGCAGAACTGATTTAATACAACTGACTTCATTTGTGTGAGATAAAACAAATATTTACCAAATTCAGTAAAAATAACCTTATAAACAATCTATAGCTCTATAGATTCTGGGCACACATTACCTTCTGTGCACATTGTTACGTGTTCTTCGTTTGTCCATGTGAGGTTTCTCCAGGTTTTCTGGTTTAATCCCAACATCCAGAGACGACCCATGGCATAAGTGAACTAAGCAGTTGCTTAGGGTCCCCATGGCCACCAGGGGGCCCTCAGGAATACATAAAATGATTTTTTTTGTTTACATATATATATAATATATATGTTATGCCGATGAACAATGGTAATTACTGCAGTAATAAATGAAAATAAAAACCAACATAATATTATGTTAACAGGATGCAGGATTCATCGAAGGGTTAAAACTCTGGTATAATGACAGCAATACAGCTACAACAAATAAAATTGATAATATGTGTGTTACAGTGTGCTAATAAAGTTTGATAATAATTAGTAATACTGGTGGCACCGTGAGGCCCCAAATTAAATTCTGCTTGGGTCCTCCTAAATGCTTGGGCCCACCAACATCCAATATCCTGGCTTGTTTCCAGAGTTATCTGGACATACAGTTCCACTACCCTGACCCGTATTAAACATTTTACTGAAGCTGAATTTATGAAATGAAGACTAATGGTGTGTTCACACATGTCATATTTGGTTCTAGTAAAACAAACTGCTCAGATAGTACGGTTTATTTGAGTAAGTGTGAATGCTGACATCCAAACCCTGGAGCACACTGAACAAGCAGACCAGTAAAGAGTCCACTAAAAAGATGGGTATCGGTCTGCTTTTAAACCAACTCTGGTGTGGTTCAATTGATATATAAACGCAACCCGGATCAAATATATCTAATCAAACCAAAAACAGGATGTGATGTCACAAGGTGCGACCAATGCATGGTTCTCATCATGGTTCTTTGATTTTAAAGGACAGAATGATTAAGAATAACCAGCTGGTTCGTCTCATCATAGGATCTGTGTTGCCAGTTAGTTGAAAAAGGTGTTTGTTTTTGCATACAACAGAGAAAATCCTGGTGCTCTTTGAACATTTTAGGAGCTCTTGGTGAGTTTTTAGGTGGTAAAAGTAAAACCATGCACACATCCACACATTGAGTGCGCATAATCTAGTACACCGTGTCATTTCGGGAAGTGGTTAGGGTATTAGACTGCTAATAAGAAGATCAGGGTTCGATTCCCATCACCACCAGGTTTCCACTGATGGGCCCCTGAGCAAGGCCCTTAACCCCCAATTGCTTGGTTGTATAAAAGAGATAAATGTAATTCGCTCTGGATAAGAGCATCAGTCAAATGGCGTAAATGCAAATTATGGATATTAAGTTCCATCGCGAAATATACGTTACAAAATCCGACCGATCAGGTTGTGAACGCATTGATATGCCTTTAGGTTTGGTATCTTTATATTTGCTTTCGAAAATGCAACCCTAAGTGGATCAGGACCGAATGCATCATTTTCCTTTTTGGACCAGACCAAATAAACCAAACGAGTGTGAACACACACAAAATGTCCTCAGAAACTCGTAAAGGAATATTAGATTTATTTAAATGGATTTTCAGTTCCTGCAAGTGCAGCATGCAGTACCGTCATACCTAGACACTTTTTCTTGAACTTGAACTTGAACAAATAAATCTCTAACACTTGAAATTTACTTACCCACACATTCTATTCATGAAGCCCACCACACCAGCCTACCCTTAGCTACCACTCTGTGACATTTTCGTCCACGGTCACAGGCACTTGCATAACTCGAGAACATTTGCTATATGATGTTGGTTATAATAAAAATCCACATCAATATCCTATCTTGAAAGTGCTTCTTAATAAATATAGTAAGAACAGCAGTGGGCCATAGTTTTAAGATTTTTACATTAGAGTTCTGTAAATTATAGTAAATTTTTTAGAGAATACTAAAAGGCAGGCGAAAATCTAGACTCCTAATGCGATATTGGTTCGTGAGGATTAATTCTAAGCTTCTTGTGCTTTATAACATTATCTCAATGTGGAGTTCAATTTTTTTCCGAAATCATATAAGATACGTAAGCTTTTTGTGTCAGAGTTCCCTTAATTTACCCTGTTTGCTGTTTTCCTAGCTTCGTTCATTATATATGATTTAAATTGAATATGCCTTGCTCATCCATTTTAAGGAATGATTTGGGCTGAATGCAAGGAAATCTGGTCCCAAGGCCCTCGGGAATATCTGTTGGAACCCTGGAATCTGTTGGACTTTGGGATGCTGGCCATCTTTATATCATCATTCATAGCAAGATTCATGGCTTTCTGGCATGCCTACACTGCACAGAGTTACGTTGATGAGCACTACACGGACCTCTCTAACATCACATTGCCCTACGAGATTGAATATTATCGCTTGGGTAATATATATATATATATATTTTATTTGTTGTTTTTTTTTTTTATTTAGATAACATGTTTTAGGACACCCTGTGTAGAGTCTGTGTAGAATGTTTCTTATGCCTTTGTGTTCATTTTTTGTGTCTATAACAGATTGTATCACAATAATCATTTATTCATTCATCTATTCATCTATACCTGCTTATTCCCTAATTTGGGGTCATGGGGATTTGTTGGAGGTCCCTGAAAGGGTGAAAGGCAGGGGGGGGTACACCCTGGACAGGTTGCCAATCCATTACAGGGCCACACACACACACACTATGGGCAATTTAGAATCAGCAATCAATCTAACATACATGTTTTTGGACTGTGGGAGAAGACCAGAGAACCCGTAGTAAACCCATGCAAGCACAGGACTGGAACCCAGGCCTTCCTGCTGTGAGGCAACAGTTCAAACCACTAAGCCACCGTGCTGCCCCACAGTAATTATAAAAATAAATATTACATAAATATACCATCACATTCCATAAACATACCATATTCCATGAGTTGCAAGATCCATATATGCCACTTCATTAAATACATATAACACCTGATCAACCCGACTTTTGTTTTCCCGCAGCCCGCATTCATTGGGTGCCCTCTGACCCCCAGCTGATCTCTGAAGGCCTGTATGCCATCGCTGTAGTACTGAGCTTCTCACGGATCGCCTACATCCTTCCAGCCAATGAGAGCTTTGGCCCCCTGCAGATCTCTTTGGGAAGGACTGTCAAAGACATCTTTAAGTTCATGGTGATCTTCATCATGGTGTTTGTGGCCTTCATGTTTGGCATGTTTAACCTCTATTCCTACTACCTTGGAGCAAAACAAAACAATGCCTTCACAACGTGAGTATCTTGATATCACTAATGATCACATTATGCAGCATTAACCATTAGAGCAGTAGGAGTTTATCGTCTGAACGGGCATAAATGTTCCACTGATAATAAATACTGATCAGGTTATATCATTTTTGACTTTATAAACACCAAGGGCATCATCGCATTTAACCGTTTCACCGTGAACTTTTGTAAAATACAATGAGAAAGGCTTTATAATAGGACTGCGTATTGTTAAGAGCCTTACAATACGATACGATGTCCCGATACACTATATCATGATATATTGCAATACAATACATATTGCAATACATTGCAATAAAATGTAAAACAAATAGATATAAATACAACAAATAAAAAGCCGGAGGCACTTTTATTTTTTTTCCGCAATGCTTGTTTCTGACGCAGTGGCTGTATGTGTCAGTGACAACTATAACAGCGGATAAGGAATGACACACACTAAGGGGTTAATTTAAATAATTACACAAATGTAAATCAATTTAAAATGTAATTTTAATATTCATTCATTCATTCATTCATTCATTTATCTTCTATACTTATTCCCTAATTCGGGGTCACGGGGATCAGCTGGAGTCTATCCCAGCCGTCTCTGAAAGGAACCCTAACGCTAATATTGATATTGATACTAGCGG
Source organism: Bagarius yarrelli (assembly GCA_005784505.1). NCBI lineage: Eukaryota > Metazoa > Chordata > Actinopteri > Siluriformes > Sisoridae > Bagarius > Bagarius yarrelli. Next base: position 883,691 of record VCAZ01000011.1, read on the forward strand.
TTAGAATATCGATACACTATATATATATACACATAAAAGAAAATATTGCGATAGTTAGCTTTATCGATATATTTACACAGCCCTCCTTATACAATGGTTATAATATAGACATTCTCTGGTATTCTTTCATCTTCTCGTGTTTATTGTTAAAAATGCTATACAAATAATATTAAATTGAACTTCAATTATCTCAACTTGAGCTAATTACCATTATTCTACATTGTTAAAGGTTTTTCAGACATTCCGCTGAAAATGTCTCGCTTTAGAATGTCACATGGATTGAAGGCTGTTGGCACTAACATTTAAAGACATACTTCATGTGGGTGTTTGGCAAATAGATTGGATTATTGTGAGTGGACTAAAGAGTGTTCATGCAAACTGGCTCCGAGAATTTAGTCATACTTTAGACATTCATAAACAACAGCACAGTATATTAAAATGACAATCAGAATAAAATGTGTTTGTCTACTTCATAGGATATTGTCATTTATTTAGAATTTTAAAAACCACTTACTGGTTTCCAGCATGTAGATGTTAATTATAGTTCGAATAAATGTAGATAACCTGAAATATCATATTCTGTTTATTCTTTAATATAATTTAATAAAAACCTTTTCCTTCTTCAAGCTAATCCTTCTCTCCATTTTCTTACACTAGTGTTGAAGAGAGTTTTAAAACGTTGTTCTGGGCTATTTTTGGACTTTCCGAGGTCAAATCGGTTGTCATCAATAACGGACATAAATTCATCGAAAATATTGGCTATGTCCTGTATGGAGTTTACAATGTTATCATGGTTATCGTCCTTCTCAACATGCTCATCGCTATGATCAACAGCTCGTTTCAGGAGATTGAGGTAACACTGGACACACACAATATTTTGTTTATTGTGAGTTTTACAGTACATGTTCTGTTGGTGATACATTTTTTTTGTAATTTTTAGTTTCGCCCAATTTTTAAATACCTTTAAGTAAACTTAAATGCTCAAAACGTTCTATAATCGCGCCACTACAGCTCCACATCGGGTCTTCATTTCCTGCTTTTCACTTAGTCTGTGCTCTCCTCTCACTTACTCCTTCTCTTCATGGAAATATCTGTGCTGTTATTAACATGCCACTGTATATATTTTATAATAGATGGATGGATGGATGGATGGATGGATGGATGGATGGATGGATGGATGGATGGATGGGTGGGTCGGTTGGTTGGGTCATTGGATAGATTGATGGATGAATGAATAGACGGACAGACAGATAGATAGATAGATAGATAGACAGACAGACAGACAAAGATATGGATAGATAGACTTCTATCTCCACTCACATACTTTGATGCGTACATTTATCAATCTTAAGTTATAACTCACCTAATAAGTAAATCATATCAAATCTATATAAACATAATAAATTAATGTTTAGTCATTTTCATTAGATTATTATGTTCTACAGTAACAGCGTTAAAATAAAACATTTTGAATAATACAATATCTCATTAGATATGCTGATAAATCGGGCTGAGGTTAATAAATTATAAAAATGTAAATAATTTCACAAATGCTTCATGTTTCTGGTACATAATTAGCAGTAAGAATAGCAGCATCTTATCATTTTCCTTAATAACTTTTTCTGCATTAATGACGCTCTTGTAATCACTTTCATTGCGTTAACATCACCCATAAAGCCAGACCTTTAGACTAATCACAGATAGTTGTGGACTTTTTGGCCCAAAAAGGGTCTGACTGACCATATAAAGCAGTCAGGACAGTGACTGTCAGGAAGTGATTGTTCATTTAAGAAATTCAAGCAAATTAATGAGTTTATTTATTCTGTGAAAAATATTAACCAACATGACACAGTCATTGCTGGAAATCCAAAAGAAACCAACCAGCATGACATTTTGCACCATATACATCAGACCTTCAGCCAGCGATCTGATGTATATGGCTAAAAGTAACACCAATATTACCTTGGTGTTGCTCTTAACCATATATATTAGCCAGATTGCCTTTATAAAACATACTTCTCTCTTACAGGATGATGCAGATGTGGAGTGGAAGTTTGCCCGGGCTAAGCTGTGGTTCTCCTACTTTGAGGAAGGTGGAACTTTGCCTGTACCTTTTAACCTAATTCCCAGCCCCAAATCTGTTCTCAGCCTCAGTCAGAACATAAGGAAGCGTTTGTTAACACCTCTGCACAGACACAAGAACAGCCTGAAAGAGGATACAGAGCTGAATGAAGTAAGATCACACCAGGTCTAATAAAAGAGAACTTGCTTTATTGAAGAAAAAATAAATAAGGATCGGTTTCTTATATAGATCACAGACATTGCCACCATCAGCTATGACCCAGACAGTGAGACAGTGAGACAGGCTTAAGACAATCTTATGTCTTAACTCTTTAGTAAAGTATTACAGTAGGTTCAATATTTTAGATATTTTACAGAAATTTAGGAATATTAAAAAGTCTACGTATGCAATATAAAAAAATTCACCATATTTGACTTGAATAGCTTTATTTGGAAAAAACCCCATTATTTTGGAATGATTAGGATGATTAGGTAAGGAAGTGTGTATAGATCTCTATAAAATATAATACACAAATTATAAGTATAGATAATCCAGTAGAAAAATGATGCTAATAGATTAAATAGTGTTTTATGTTTAACTGGAGATTCAGATACAGAAATTGAATAATTAGTTGTAAAATCACACGGCATAGACTTCACTGTATAAATTAGGTACAATTCATCTTTGTTAAAGCTACAAAAGTGATTGTTTCTTGTTCCTAAAAGTTGAAATGTTTATACAGCAACAGACCTCAAAACAATGCACAAATTCTTAACTTTCACCCGTTTTCACAACCTGTACGATGATTATTGCAAATGCACACATTGCGATACCGATACCGATGCGATATATCGTGCAGCCCTACTATGTGTAACTGTATTAGGCTGTTAACACTGGTCAAAAATTAATTCCCAGTGTGAGCAATTAGTGTATGTTCTGTAGTCCAAGATCAGAAGCACTGCACAGTGTCTATCACCAATGTAGGAAAGGCTGCATACCCACAGTTATGGATAGTTTATTAAATGAATAAAGGGAAATATTTACTGCTGATAGTTACACGTGGCCACTAATGGGGCAAAAAACAAGAGGAGAAAGTCATGAAGGTGTGTAAAAGTAATAAATATTTCTATTGATGTTGTTGTTATTTCAGCTGGGTGAACAAAAAGAATCCAATTATGCAGGATCACCTCGATCAAGTCGTTATCGGGTAAAATGCTGATATCGTTACAACATGGCTTTCACATTGTACCGTTTGAAAAAAACAACATTGCATGACAACATTGAATCCCACCTCACCCCAAAAATGAGTATACAATAACTTTATTCATAGGTATAAAGACCTTTAATGTAAACTCTCCATCTGGAAAATAAAAAATAAAAATAAGAAACAAATCAAATTGATACAACAAAAAATTGTCATTAAACGATTTCTGACTGAATTATTAAACATATAATAAAAGAAAAAGTAAATATATTACTACAGGGAAAGTGGTAGCTTACTGGTTAAAGCTGTTGAACTGATAACTGGAAGATTGTATGTTATGGATAACTAGAGAGGGGAAAATCTGGGAGAAGACTGTGGGATTCCATGTTGGTTTAATGTAGTTATTTTACTTTTGTCGCTGTAATTCTTTGACGCTGTCTGTATATTTTTTCCGCCAGAGGATCATGAAACGATTAATCAAAAGATATATCATAAAAGCACAGATGGACAAAGAGAGTGATGAGGTGAACGAAGGTATAGTATTGTTATTTCTGAACTACACAAATACAACTCACTTTTCCTACTACCTCATAAGTGAAGGGCCGTTACGCACAGCTTTTTATGAAATATAATGCATGTGTACTTAACAGTCTGTCTTTCTCTTCAGGAGAGCTAAAGGAAATTAAGCAGGACATCTCAAGTTTGCGCTACGAGCTATTGGAGAAATCGAATGAGACGGAAGAATTGGCAGAAATGATCAGGACGCTGGCAGAAACGCTTAGCAGGCAGCATAATCATTAGTCGGTGACACACAGAGCTCCATACATCTATGTTTAAAAGAAGATAACTGACCATCTGGTTTTCAGGAACTGCCTAAACAGATGCCTTAGAAGAACAATTGTTACAGCGACTGTTGCAAATGAACGACTGGTACGTGGTATAGGATGCTTTTAAAAATGATCGGACTGCTCTGTATGTGCAGAGAATCACGTCTGCAAACTCGATTATTAAAATAAATGACTTTTTTTCTATCAAGAGGTTTGTACATTTATTTATAAAATAATAACCAAATAAAAAAAATGCGGTGGTGGGGCTTGAACCCAGGTCTTCAGATCAACAACTTAGCTTTAACCATTTGCACCACCACTGCCTGGTCCCACACTTTTCTTCATCAGGTGACAGGTGTGTATATATTGTGTATTACATTTGCATTTGGTAGATGTTCTTATCCAGAGCGACTTACATTAATATCTTTTATACAACTGAGAAATTGGGGGTTGCTCAAGGGCCCGGCAGTGGCAACTTGGTGATCAAACCCTAATCTCCCAATTAGCAGTCCAGCACCTTAATCACAACCGCTACCACTTTATGTTGTTGGAAATTCTCTGCTTTGCACAACCAGTTGGAGTTAACACCTTTCTGCTGGAAGCCGAAGGGAACAAAAGCAAAAGTGGAGAAATAAAGCCGGAGCCGGTTGTCTGTCAAAGTCAGTCCCCACCTACACAATGTTGCCAAAAGTTTGTGGTCACCTGACCATCAGAATCATATGTGTTTGTCCAGATTTACTCCTCATTTTGCTGTTAAATTAATGTCCACTATTCTATTAAAATTTTCCACTACAATTTGTAGCTTGAATGTGAGACTTGGGGTCATTCAGCTACAATAGTATTAGTGAGATCAGACACCAACACCAGGTAAGGATGTCTGGGGTGCAGCCGGTGTTCCAGTTCATCCCAGAGGTGTTTGGAGGTGTTAAGATCAGGACTTTGTGAAGAACACTCAAGTTTTTAAGTGCTATCCAATCCTAACACACCATGTCTTAATGGAGATCAGGGGCTTTGTGCATTGTTGTGCTGGAACAGTGTTGGACTCTCTCAGTTTCAGTGAAGAAATAATGTAACACTACAACATACAAAGACATTCCAGATGTCTCTGCGCTTCCACATTTGTAGCAACATTTTGGAGAGGAACCACATATGGATCTGATGGTCAGGTGTCCACAAACCTTTGGCAATATAGTGTATGAACATAAAAAAGCATTTTATAAGACATTAAGGGTCATTCTGAAAGTCATTCGTAATTATGTAACATCAATTTGGCGCCCCCAGATGCTGCGCCCGGGGACAGATGTCACCTCTTGCCCCCCTTAGCTAAGCTACCCCCGCCTGGCGCCCGACATTCGGGTTAGGGACAGTGTGCATATATGTAAACAGTGACTAATGCACAGCCACAGACCTCAGTGAGAATAATATGTATTTATATAGCTTAAATATAAAGGTATATAAATAAATAGGTGAAACGCAGACCGACCGCCAGGGCGGCTGTTTTCATACCCACACATTCTCAAGTAAAACGGCACTGGAAATACCACCCGCTCTTATTAGTACCCAGCTAATTATACCTCCAGATAGGGCAGTTATTTTGGCAGAAGACTTTAATCGTGTTAAATTAAGTACAATATTAATAAAACAACACAAAAGGTTAATATTGTACTGTTTAATGGTATGCATACGTGGGCTTAGATTTTGCCGCGCTTTAACCATGGTAACAGTTTCTATAGTAACGTAACAACAAACCGTTCGAACCAGCTGCTCTTTCTGTATATCTGCATGTGTAGCTGTCATTCTGATATTTATAACCGGTGTTTGCTCAAATCGGTAAAGAAAAATGGTAAGTTGGCATTATTTTTATGTTTTCTAACAAACTTTATATTGGAAAAAAACTGTACATGTAAATAAATATTAGAAATTATTTATAAATAGCAATTTGGGGAATAAAATTAAATGCAAAAGAGGGTGATAAACTTCCATACAAATTGAATAAAACATAAGCTTAGTTTTTTTTTTATTAAATGTCTATATTTTTCTTTCCTCTTATGTATGTATGTATTACATATGTATTACGGGGAAAGTGGTGGCTAAGTGGTTGGGCTGATACCAGAAAGACCGGGTTTTGATTCCCAGCACCACCAATCCACCACTGCTGGGCCCCTGAGCAAGGCCCTCAACACCCCAGTTGTTCAGTTGTATAAATTAGATAACTGTAAGTCGCTCTGGATAAGGGCGTCTGCCAAATGCTGAAAAATTAAGGTATTAGGCATGTAGCAGTATAACATTTTTATCATCATGATAATCGATTATTCGATCTGGATAAATGCATTCATATGCTGAAATGTTATTTATTACAGGTTTTTACCAAATTTCAGGTCCTTTCTTAATGTAAATGTACTCCTTAATCTATTATATGTAAATTTTTTATGTAAAAATGTTGTTCCTTTTAGTTTCTGTTATGTAATTCAGCACAGTGATGATACCATATACTAGAACTGTATACCATTTTGACATCTCAGTGTATGCATCTGCAATAATCACATGACAGGATGTACAATGGCGTCCACTAGAGGGAGCCAAAGGAAAACTAATAAAAAGCCATGACTTACATAGCATTCAACTGATCGAGAATGAGATTCCTTAAGAACGGTCCAATCATATGAGGCCAAAAATATAAAACGGTATTGATTTACTAGCGACAAAAGTGGGAGGATTTGGGGCGCATCATCCTAAGAAGAAGTTGAAACCAGCCAATGAGAGCGCACAGTAGACTACAGTACATATAAATTGTTGTATTTTACAGTATTATTAATTTGAAATATATATTTAAATTAATGTTAACATGTTAAGTAGCCACCAATGCTTATACAGTACATCAGAAATTGTATAAATATGATAAAGTGAGAAAAGTTTATAATTATTTTTTTATTCCTATAAATTATATAAAGTGTCTGTCTATCTGTCTATCTATCTATCTATCTATCGATCTGTCTGTCTGTCTGTCTATCGATCGATCGATTGATCGATCTGTCTGTCTGTCTGTCTATCTATCTATCTATCTATCTATCTATCTATCTATCTATCTATCTATCTATCTGTCTATCTATCGGTCTATCTATCTATCGACAAAATAACAACAAAAACATCCAGAAAAACACATTTCAAAAAAGTTATAAATTGATTTGTATTTTAATAAATTTTTGAACCCTTTGCAAAACAAGACTTAGTAAACCCTGTTGGAAATAAGAGAGGTCAGATGTTTTTTGTAGTTGGCCACCAGGTCTGCACACACCTTAAAAGGCATATTGTTCCACTCGAACATATTATTTTCGCTGGACACTGACATGTGATATGATATTTATGGTCTCAATAGCCTCAGAATGCAACATTATCGTCTACAAGGCTGTCGAATAAGAGTGCTTTAGCTCGCCGCTACCGGACACTTTCCCATACCTCCCAAGTGGATGAAACCCTTTTTGGAGCAGTTAAACAGGTGTGAAGCCACATTTAATTTACAGACACTTCAGGTAAAATAAATAAATAAATAAATAAAAAATAGTTATGTTGGGGGCTCTATGTTGATTTCCATTCTCTTTCTCTCCGTCTCTCTCTCTTACTCTCTCCAGTCAGAATATGAAATTAATAACCTCTCTAAAGGTGACGCCAGATCCCAGTCCTGCTCTGCTCTGGCCACCAATGAACAAAACCCTAAGACAATCCGTATTATTACCAAGGACCACATAAGGGACCTGAGGCAAGTACAACACACGAGTAGATTTTAGAATAGATTCTGAGAATAGAATCTATTTTAGTAGATTTCTTGATGGAGGTATGGTGTTTTATAGTGATATGGAATGTGACAGGAATATACCTTATTCTATTAAACTAGAATTCCTAAAAAGGACCCATCTAAACAGTCCATCATCCTCTGCCAGACTGAATTTGAGCGCATCAAGCAGAAATGTCATGTGGTCACAAAAGAAGAGCGAGAAGCAGCACAAATGAGCTATCGCAAAGCTCGGGAGGAGGCTATGGTGAGTATAAAGCATCATCTAATTTAATAAAGAATCAACAGGTCAATGGAAACTGACTTAAAGGTTGTAGACAGACAGACAGATAGACAGATAGACAGACAGATCGATAGATCGATAGTTAGATAGACAGACAGACAGGCAGGCAGACAGATAGATAGATAGATAGATAGCATTTTCCGAAATATCCCACTGCACATTTAAGTATTGGCTTCAATGTTATGTAGGCACTCACTGTTACTGTGTCTGTGTTAGGTTGCTGCTGGGGAGAGGAAGATGCTCATGGGGCAAGCAGACTTGACCCGTCAGAAGAACCAAGGCCTTACTGACCTGGAAGCTGAAGCTAGTGAGCGAGCACAGTATTTACTGGAAAGGGCGAATGCCCAGAGAATGGAGCAAGAAGATGAAATCAAAAAGTTTAATGAGGTCTGGGTTTCATGTTCTTGCTTATTAGTTGTTGATATGTGTGTCTGTTTTTCTGGGGAGTCTTTAGAGTGTCTATGTGCTTAACTCCACAGTTGGTTTTGGAGGCGCAGTGCAATGCAGTAAGGGATGCTCAGATTGAAGAGAAGAATCAGATTCTGGAGGAGTTGCAGGAGGAGGAGAATAGGCTGGATGCCATGATGGAGGTCGACCGCCAACGGGCCCTTGAGATTCAGGAACAGATTGACGAGCTACGCAAAAATCAGAGGATTGAGTGAGGTTTTTTTTCCATGCTATGTCTAAAACATCTCAAACACTTGCTTACATTACTAAGCTGTGTGTTTGTTAAAGGGGGAAAAGGTGCATCCTGAAACAGATTGAGGAACGTCTGGAGGATCGCATGCTGCAGGACGAACTGAAAGAACAAGAAGGACAGCAAATGCTTGAAAACCTTAAAAAATTGCAGAGGAAAGAAATGGAGGTATGAAATGAGTCTCTTTACCTTGAAATATTTCAAGATTGATGCATGATCAGATGCTAACTGATAAAAAAACTAACAAACATGACAATGCTTACAGTCTGACTGCTTGTCTGGTATCTGGTAGATATCATAGGTCCTAGTAAAGAGACCAAATGACACTATTTACAGTATATAACCATATATTAACTAAACGATAAAAAATGATAAGTAATATAAATAAATACTTTTTAAATACTTTTATTTACTACGTGGAAACATTCTTGTGTGTATGTCTGGTCTGTACTGTATGTGTGTATGCAAATGTGTGTGTTAATGTAATTTTGGCATTAGATGATGGAAAAGAAGAAAGAGGAGAAAAAAAGGCTTCAGAAGGAAATTCAGAAAATTAATGAAGAAAGTTTGCGTGCCAAGGAGCGCAGGATCGAAGAGGAGAAACTGGCCGATTTTCATGCTATGGAATATACTCGCAAGAAGATGGTGAGCTGGAAATTGCTAGATATATATACATAAAATAAAATAAAATGGCAACTCATCCACAGTCTCTCAGTCATACAAATGCCATTAATTTAGCCCAATAATAATTTTAGTGTCAAATCAAGACAATATCAGTTTAAAAACTTTTCTTTTAATTATGTAATAATTATTGTGTAACTACTTAAATGCCCACATTTTATACACTTAGCTTCTAAAAAGAATGTTTTGTTAACACCTTGTGTTTAATTTCTTAGCTTGGGTCTTTTGGATTTTTTTCTGTCTGCATCACCCTACATTATTCCATATTTTTGTAATTTTTATATTCGTAGTTTTGAACACATTTTTTTTTTTACCTAAAATTGACATTGCGATATTTAGGTTTTTTTTAATAGCTCTACTTGAAAATAATTTATTATTTTCGATTGATTAGGGTGATTTTGTAAGGAAGTGCTTCTTTTAAAATATAATAGCACAAATTATAATCATCAATAAATAAGTGTGTGTCAGTGCGGGTCAGTCAGTCAGTGTTTCTCTGCTGTTCTAAACACTATCAGAATCACTGACCTACATTTACATCCTAAATTCTAATATTAGTCCCATTAAATGGTATTAATTTATTCCAACAGTTTATTCTCTTCATTTCGTAGTGTTTCTCTCGCTGCACTGCTTCCAGTACGTGGATGTGGATGTTAGATTTTTTGTCCAGTCAGATTTCAGTTTATATGTGCTGCCATGTTAATCTAATCTGCCTTCAGAATCAGTAGCGCTGCCCGTGGAACTTACACTATTAGCAATTTCTTTAACCAATTAAATTTTAAATCTGCCTCCCAGTTAGCTGGCCCACAAAAACGTTAGCATTTTTCCTCGCCCTATGATTGGTTGATCAGCGTAAAACTGTTACAGCCAAGTTCAACTAGCGAAACTTGTCTTGATGGAGGAGGAGAAATTAACTTGCTCTCAGACAAACATAAAAATACGTTTTTAAGACAGATTTTTCCGGAAAAGTTGTAGATGGTGAGGAGAGTTTGGTACCCCGAAGATAACTAGCTTGTCTCAGTGCGGGAAAGAGATTATTCACTGTGATAAATACAGTAAAATGAAGCTGTAAATGAACAGGGAGAACATGCAAACTCCACACAGAAAGAGCCCTGCAGGGGAACCGAACCCGGGCTTTTTTGCTGTGAGGCAACAGTGCTAACGATTAAGGCACCTAGTGCCCCTGCAGCGACTTCACCATATGAATGAACTGCAATTAATCTTTGTTAAATCTACAACAGTGATAGAGTGATACACCGTATACAGTACAACACCAGTACAATACACAGTACAACACCACACACTGGTATGTTTAGGATGCAGGTATCTGTCAAGATAGATATGTAAAAGTAAAGGCAGTGTTCTTGTTGCAGGAGCGTGAGGCAGAGTATGAGGCGGAACAAATACGAATAAAGAAAGAGAAGGAGAAAGAAGTGGCACGATTGAGAGCTCTTCAGGAACGAGACAGAGATCATAAAGCTGAGCAGGTAAACGAGCATGTGTGTGTTTTTAAATTTTAACTGGGAAGCAGATTAACAACTGGACATACTTGGAAATGCTTTTATTAATTATCCTTTACTCCACATGCAGTGTTTACAGTGTCCTCCGTGCCATGTTTATAGATACACCGGCTTTACACTTTATTGGGTGCACCTGTTCAATTGCTTGGTAACACAAATTGGTAATCAGCCAATCACATGGCAGCAACTTAATGCATTCAGGCATTTAGATGTGGTGAAGACGACTTGCTGAAGTTCAAAACCGAGCAAGTGGGATGGTTGTTGGTGCCAGATGGGCTGCTATATCAAAACTGCTGTTTTAACCATCTCTGGGATTTACAGATATTAGATTTTACTACTAATTGTAACCTGTTTTACCAGATACTACTAAAGTATAAACTAAATAAATAAAAAATATTAATTAATCAATGAATGTATATATAATTCTTATTTTTTTTAAATTAAATTTTGACTTTTGTAGTATCTTGTAAACAGTTTATAATTACTGAAAAATCTAAATAAAAAAACCCCCCAGTGAACTAGTTTATATTTTTGTTATTTTCACTGAAATATTGTTATATTACTGTATATATAAAACAATATTGTTATATTACTGTATATATAAAACAATATTGTTATATTACTGTATATATAAAACATAGGGTTAATGTTTTACCGATGGACATTTTATTTTAGTCAACACACATTATGGCAAACATTATGGCATCTTATATAAAGAAACTGATTATTATTTATTGTATTATTTAAGGGATATTTTTCGGATGGATATGATGGTTTTGTTTTTGTTTTGTTTTTGAAACCCCTCAGCTAGCAGAGATGGCACTAAGGGGAAAACAGGACGTAAATGTGCTTAATCAAATCATATTCTCATGTGATTGCGCTTAATCAAATCATTTTCTCCTGATTTTTGTTATTGTTGTTGTTGTCGATGTTGTTGTCATTTCCTAGGATGCACTCAGGGCTCGTAGGAACCAGGAAGCTGCTGAAAGGGAATGGAGAAAGAAAGAAAAAGAACAGACCAAAAAAAAGCTGGAGGAGGATACGAGACTGAAAGCCGCTCGTCTGGATCAGGTCACCCACAAACAGCGCATGCTGTCTATTGAAGTTGCACGGAAGAGGAACGAGTTCGAGAGGGTCCTGAGGTGAAGCTCAACCCTGCACATTGCTGATGTCATGTCTTCGTTAGCTCATGCTGTATTTTAAAGAGATTGTCACTCTTATACACAAGGTTTCAGTGTCCTATCTCACAGCCTAGACTGATGAGTGTATCACTGTTCTAGCTCAGCACTGAGATCCAAATTTTCACTATTAATTTTCACCCATTAGAAGATTCAGCATCGCTAATCGCTTTCAGTCACCAAGGAAACAGTGAATTTAGGATTGTACACATAAATAGCCAACAGAACGGCTCAGAATCAGTGTTTAAATAAGAAACATTTTAAAATCCATCCTACAGTAGGAAGAAAATCGATTTATTCCTTTACTCCTCGAGACATGATGAAGTTATTTATAGAAAATCTCGTATAGACTCACGTATAGACACTTCCTTAAAGGAATAGTTGCTCCAAAATGTCTCAATGTAAAACATATATATTTTTTAATGTGACATTTTTACTGTTATGAGACAACACTTTTATCTGGAGGAAACGTTTACATATTTTTTTCAAACCTGCAACCAGAGTTTTTATCAAAATATGTTTATTATTTTGTACATTATTGTTATATTATATATTATAGAAATGTCGTGTAATAACTGATTTAAATTTTTTATCAGTTCTTTCCTCTAAAATAGTCATTAAAGCTGATATGGCAATAAACTAACTAACTAACTAACTAAATGTCAGGTGATACTGACACACACACACACATGAGTAAATGCACAACAGATGGCTTGAGATCAGTCCATCAAACTATAATAAGAGGGAATTGTGGAAAGAGGCCATTATTGTTGTAATGAAGTAACGGGATGATGTCATTATTTTGCCCAAATGAGATAAGTAATAATTATGTCTGATGAGTTTGATAGCCTTGATTGTGATTGGATGATTAATATATCCCTGTTTTTAATAACTTTCAATGAGTTTACAAGCTTTTCCCGCAATAATAAATAAATAACGGCACTGGCGCTGATGATCCAAGCTTAAAAATATTTGCTAAGAAGAAATTTCTATTCCAACAATAGAACAATTTTCCAAAATTTCCAAAAGTTTGTGTCATTCATAAGCAAAAATAATCGCTATGCTGTCTGACATTTAAAGCAACAGTCTGATTACTGAACATTAATTCTTCTCAGATTATTTAAATGCTGGTGTAATCGATAGTGATCCTTTTCTCCTGATTCTTTTCTCAGGGTCCAGCAGGAGTTCATCGAACAGGAGAAGAAAAAGGAGGAACAGCATCACCAGCATGCTCTGCGCCATGCGGAGGCGGTCCGACAGCAGATACAGGAACGGGAAGCTCAGGCCATCTCCCAGAGAAGAGATTTATTCCGTGAAGGAGAGAAGCTGGATGAAGAAGTGCGGCTCCGACGAACACGTCTAGAAGAAATTAAAGTGAAAAAGCTAAACGAGCTGAGGTGAGTTATAAAAATGACGATATAACATAAATTCTATGTTGGTGTCAGGTATTATAATGATGGAATGTGGACAGTCATGGTATCTCGGTCATTGGCATATTTTGACACTTGTACATTTAACTATATTGTCGTTGCGAATGCTTACAAGGCAACGAAAGGCAGTTAGCACCTAACCAGAAGTGCGAAACAGCAGTGCAGTATTAACATATGTACAGATATATACCAACAAACAGATATACATCTAGTCTATATATGAATTTACAATTGTAAATATATAAACTGGATGTATATCTATTTATTTATATGAATACACAGTATATAGTGAATATACATGTATTGCATCCAATATCTACGGCGTGTACCTGTGGAGTTAGATCATTTAAATTACTGTATATTATCAGAATTAGAAAAATGGCTGGAACATTAAAAACAATATCTGTCTAATGATAAAATAGAGTAAAAATAATGGTTAGACAACACACATCATCCTGCCAGCCACATTTTTAAAAACTTTCACATACTTTAGTGTGCAAAAGTTGGAACACTTAATCATCACATCTATCATGTTACGATACGAGTCGTCTCTCGGGCGTTTTTTTTTTTTGCTTTGAGTTGTGAGCTAAAATTGGGGTTATGAGGCAGCTTCAGACACCCAACCGCTAGTTAGTGTAGCGAACGCTACAGTAAACGCTGTAACATCTGCCCAGCATCCCGTGTGTCACTCGATAGCTAGTCAGACATGCGCGTTAGCGGAGTGGAGTCGTCTGATCTCCAAGGTAAACGCTGTACATTATACTTAATAAAACCAGTTTATTCCAGTACATCCTATTCTATTGTTTTTATACAATATTCATTATTTAGAAGTTTAATTTTCTTACTTAAAAACATGTTACAAAATTTTTTTTGATGTTTTCTTGAGAACCCGAAACGAATTAACGGCATTTCGGTTCATTTCAGTGGGAAAATTGATTTGACATACGAGTAATTTGACTTAGCTCCGTCACGGAATGAACTAAACTCGTAAGTCAGGCCACCCGCTGTATAATGTTAACCGATATAGTCTCAATTTTACTCCTGGAAAAGAATTTCACCACATTGTGCAGTGCAGCCGTGAGAATTTGTTCATTCAGTCACAATAGTAGTAGTGAGATCAGACACTGATGTTGAGGTCAGGAGGTGTCTGGGGTGCAGTCAGTGGTGCAGTTTATCCTGAAGGTGTTCAGTGGGGTTGAGTCCTGAACACACTTGTATTTGTATGGAACAGTGTCATTGGGTCTCTGTAAAAATAATATATAATGACACAGTGTACATTCTGAGACATTCTGGACAACTGTGGACTCCCAACCATGTGGTAACAGTTTGGGGAAGACGTACTGTAGATATGTGGGTACAGGAGGAGATATAGATTGTTTTTATGTTTAACAATAATAACTATTTTGCTCTTTTCCAGGGCGGCTGGACTTCCAGAGAAATACTGCAGTACAGTGGAGCGGAAACTTCATAGATACTAACTCAATAAATAAACAGATTCTATTAAAAAAAAATTCCAGACTGTTTAAAGCTGTCCGAAAAGCCTAAATAACTGAATCACAGTGTTGAGCAGGACAGGACGCTGGAGGTGGAGGGAATAAAACAGCTGAAAGGTCCAGTTTGAGTCATTAACTGCCTCTTGTGTGAGAGATATAAACTCGCTGAACACTGTTAAAAGAGATGGGATCATCTGGCACCTTCTAAATTGCAGAATCTTCAGCTGTGATAGACGGGACATGTAATTATGTCCATTCTCAAGCAAGAAGATAAGATGCAGTTTCACGCTTTACAGCACCTTAAAATTGTGGTTAATCACATGTTTACATAGAAATTCATTCTTTCATCTTCTATACCCGCTTATTCCCTAATTCGGGGTCACAGGGTTCTGCTGGTGTCTATCCCAGCCGTCTCTGAAAGGGAGAAAGGCAGGAGGGGGACACCCTGGACAGGTCGGCAGTCCATCACAGGGACACACACACACTCACACTCATTCCTATGGACAGTTTAGACTTACCAATCAATCTAACATGTTTTTGGACTGTGGGAGGAAACCGGAGAACCCAGAGTAAAACCCACAGGGAGAACATGCAAACTCCACACAGAAAGACCCCTGCAGGGGAATCAAACCTGTGACCTTCTTGCTGTGAGGCAACACTAAGTCATCTTGCTGCCCCAAATACAAATTCATTACATTAAAATGATTGTGGTGTTGAAGAAAACGAATTTAAATGAATGTATTAATTATAAAAGAAGTAAAATAATTGATCAAAATTCATCAATACTAAACAAACACACAATATAACACGGCGTGGAATTACACACAGAGAGACATT
Source organism: Bagarius yarrelli (assembly GCA_005784505.1). Lineage (NCBI taxonomy): Eukaryota > Metazoa > Chordata > Actinopteri > Siluriformes > Sisoridae > Bagarius > Bagarius yarrelli. The sequence continues at coordinate 899,690 of VCAZ01000011.1, forward strand.
TCACATATTGAGGATAAAAATCATTTTTATTAAAGCAAGAAACCTGTTAACACACAACTCCAAACCTCTACACTACAATCACAACTGTACCACCTACAACATCTGGAACAGAAGCATTTCTGCAAAAGGCTCAAAAACGTAATTTTTAAAAAGTTTGTCTGAGACCAAGTTAATTTCTCCTCCTCCATCCGCCATTGTGGAAGTAAAAATTCTTATTCACCTGTACAGATAAAATTTGGTAGTCGAACTGCATTTAACAGTTTTACTCTGATTAACCAATCAGAGGACGGAGAAATGCTGGAACAACTAGCAGGCCCTGAGAGGCGAATTTGAATTCTGATTGGTTAAAGAAACAGTTTTTACCCAGTGATCAGTCTGCCCCTGCTAATATAGTGTAAGTTCCACGGGCAGCACTACTGATTCTGAAGGCAGATTAGATTAACATGGCAGCACATAGAAACTGAAATCTGATTGGACAAAAAATCTAACATCCACATCCACATACTGGAAGCAGTGCAGCGAGAGAAACACTACGAAATGAAGAGAATAAACTGTTGGAATAAATTAATACCATTTAATGGAACTAATATTAGAATTTAGGTTGTAAATGTAGGTCAGTGATTCTGAGAGTGTTTAGAAACGCAGAGAAACACTGACTGACCCGTACTACTGTTTTTTTCCACTCAATCTTAAGCGATGTCCTCCAGACAACCAGTTCCACTTTCTCCAGCAGAGGGCGCACAACCAATGAAACAGAGCTGCTGTTGCAAAAGCAAATAGGGTTTTTTTTCTTCAGCGAACTTTTTAGTAACAGCAAATTATTTAAGGTAATGTGTATAAGGGACAAAAAGGAATATAAAAAAAGAGAAGTACAAATGAAAGCATTTAATCCTCGGCTTTCTGTGCATTCGTTTTTTAGGCGTTTTTTACTGCTTATTTATAAATACACAAGTGCTGCAGCAAAAAAATCTTTTTTATATATATTTAAATGTGTGAGAAAAATATTTTTTATTTTATTTTGTGTTTTTCTGTTTACTCATTGTGTTTCATTTTTTTAAAGTAATATATATTTTCTATTTAATGTGTTAGCAATAAACAGATCAGTAAAGTGTAATATTTACACTAGGGGCGGAATTCTGCCGATAAAGTTTATAACAGAAACATATTCACGAGTATAAAGAATTTCATATATATTTTCTTATAAAGAATTATTCTTTTTTCCCCTCTTTTTTCTTTTCCCTTTTCCTGTTTTAAAGGTCTGAGAAGCTAAAGTCTATAAAGATGGAGTGTCATTGGTCCATTTGAGCGATAGATGGCGGTAATGCACATGTAAGTCTGCTATCCGCCGTTAACGAGGAGAAGAAGAAGAAACATGTGTTACAGACAAATCCTTCCCCGGAAAACACAAAAAAAACATGTTCCACTTCCTGTTGATACATAAGCATAACCAGCGCACATTGCAGTTTAAAGTAATGTAAATTTTGTAAATTTAATTTTATTATCTCAGCCTAGGAGCAAAAGGTAAAAATCTGCTTGCTTTTAATGAAATTATCTATAACGTTTTTTGCGTTGCTTTAAAGCCAAGCTCTCTTTTTTAGCTAATGTAGCTAATGGAAATGGTGTATGGTATGTGCAGTACATGTTTGCAGATTGTGTATAAATAAATGGGTTTTTTAATGCATAGTGTTTTTTCCCTTTCCGGTGTCTGTGTCAGTGATGGATCCTCTGAACAGTCTGTCGAACTTTGAGTCCGAGATGGAGTCTGATGGACAAGGCTCTTACTCCCTCTTTCCAGCTTTGGACAACATCTCGAGTCTGACAGGAGCACCTGAGACTCTAGAGACGTGAGTGAGACCCTGATAGTAAGGCTGGGATTTGGCAGCTTACATTTATCTGGGCAGTTGTAGGTTAAGGGCCTCGCTCAGGGGCCCAGCAGTGGCAGTTTGGTTCTGCTGGCAGTTAATCTTCCGATTATCGGTTAAACATCTTAAACATCGAGCTACCAATTCACCCTTACATGGACGATAGCGGTGGAAATCTTTAGGTACTTTATGATTCATTCTGATTTCGATTATATGAGTCACGATTCGATTCCAAAAAGATTCTTAATCTGGACTTTTTTCTAATTCTTCTGCTGTGTATAGTTTGTCTATAGTTGGAATTTCTGTATGACATCATCCATCTTAAAGAAGATTCGGTTCCGTAAATGTTCTTTGATTGATAAAGTTCAGTGTTCAGGATGAACTGAAGCTCTGAATGAAACATGGAAACGTCAGATTATTAGAACGTTTAATGAAGAACACTTAAATAACGTCGTAAGGACAGACTGTACCGCCACTCAAGCACCTGTAACGGTGTGTGTGAAACCCTGTGTTATCCACCACGGAGAACCGGCAAATCCTGGGCAATAAAACCGCCACTGATCGAGTGATTCACTTCAGCTTTTCTTTAGAATGACACACACACACACACACACACACGCATAAATTTTAGTCTACAGTCACTCGTACCCCTATAATGTTCTCCACACTACTGAAACGTCTTTTTGTTATATATTTTAGTGTGTCTATAGGGATGAGATCACAGTAGTGTGTGAGAAGGTCCGGGGTTCATCCGAAAGGTGTTCAGTTGTCTGTGCACAGCATTTCTTGATGGAGATCAGGGGCTTTGTGCACAGGGGCATTGTCATGGCGAAACAGGGTTCGAGTCTTTTAGTTCTGAAAAGAAATAATTGAAGTGTCCCAACGTACAGAAACTCTTAAGAGAACTGTGTGTCTCGGAATCTGTGACGGCAGTTTTGGAGGGAAAAAACTATTTACGTAGGTGTCCATAATCTTTTGGTGAGGTTGTGTATTTCCGTGACACGGTGTCTCCTGTGTTAGTTTGTGAATCTTCTGTCTTTTAAGCGAACCATCAGGAGAAGTCCCCGATAAACCGAACCTCACATGGCTCGATGCTGCACAGGTCCGAATTTTTCTTTTTCTGATCAGGTGAAATATGACGTGATATTTTGTCTTTGTTTCATGTATTAAAAAAAAAATCTCGCTGGGCAGATTGTTCTGGAGGAGGCAGGACGTCCGATGCACATCAAGGAGATCAAGCAGAGGATCATCGATCGGGGATTAGTGCAGTCCAAGTATGAAAGATGTCTGTCTGTCTGTTGTTTTTTCGGGTTTGTTTAAACTCTTATAACGTTACAAAATTTCCTTTCCAGTGCGAAGTCTAGCCTCGAGGCTGTGATGTACCGTGAGGTAAGAAGCTCCGCCCCTTTATTTCAGTGTTAAACCACTCCATCAGGTATCCATGCTCATAATCATCAGTTATATTCCGTTCATTTGCATAATTTTTCTTTTTAATTTGCATTCTTTTCCTTCTTCCTTCTTATGTTATATTATATTCAGTGTACATTATATGACCAAAAGTTTGTGGCTATGTTAATAGTACGGTTAATAGAACTATTGCTACGCCACCATTTTAATACTGGCACATGACATATGATGTCACAGCAGCACAAAGCTTGATAAGGTTTTATTTAAACGATGTTGAACGAGTGCCATTTAACTACGATGAACAGCTCCTGAAAAGCTCCTGAAAAGTGTCCCGTCGGTATATTCAGTATCTTGATGTGTCACATGACGTGTCGTCTCTCCCGCAGCCTCATGGGATCGTAAAAGGGTACAATAAAATCCAGGCGGGGGTAGTAGATCATCCGGGAACTTTCACAGACTGTAATTCGCTTACTAAGGATTCGGACATACTAGTCGCCTCACATACTCAGCTTCAGCCCACTGTATAATATAAACGAATGCGACTGCGGATGGAGTCATGGTTTGTTCTGGTTGACCCGAAAGACCTGTTTTAGCCCCACCGAAAAGCTTTAGAATGAACTGGAACACAGACGGAAATCTGAAATCTCATGTCAGCTACGAAGCACCGCCCCTAGAGCAAAAAGGGTTTAAGGGTCTTGCTTAAGGACCCAGCAGTGGCTGACTGGTGGTGGTGGGGCTTAAACCCAGGGCTTCCTGGTCTTCAGATAAACAACCCAGGCCAGTGGTGGTGGGGCTTGAAGCCAGGTCTTCCTGGTCTTCAGAATAACAACTCAGGCTGGTGGTGTTAGAGGTTGAACCCAGGTCTTCCTGGTCTTCAGATCAACAACCCAGGCTAGTGGTGGTGGGGCTTGAACCCAGGTCTTCCTGGTCTTCAGAATAACAACGCAGGCTGGTGGTGTTAGGGGTTAAACCCAGGTCTTCCTGGTCTTCAGAATAACAACTCAGACTGGTGGTGGTGGGGCTTGAACCCAGGTCTTTCTAACTCAGGCTGGTGGTGTTAGAGGTTGAACCCAGCTCTTCCTCGTCTTCAGATCAACAACCCAGGCTAGTAGTGGTGGGGCTTGAACACAGGTCTTCCTGGTCTTCAGATCAACAACTCATCGCCTCAACCAATTGAGCCACCACTGCCCCATAAATGTAATGGTCAGGTGTCCCAATACTTTTGGTCATATAGCGTAGCTGTGAGCAAGGAACAGAACGTGGTTATGTGTATGTGATTTAAAGAAAACCACAGACAAACCAGAGCTCTAACCAGCCGTGTCCAGGCTTTAAAGTCGAGCTCCAGCGTGTAGCAATGGCTTTAGTGTCGCGCTGTATTTCAGACACAGAAAGGGAGCAGGCGCTTCAAGAGGATTGAGAACAGAAATGGAGTCTTTGCTCTCTTGGTAAGTTTGTGCTGAAGTTTGTGCATCTTAGCTTCTAATCTGGGTGAAACGAATGGAGACAGCAAAGCTTATTTTTTAGTCTAAATTTAGTAAACGCAAATAAGGCTGTGATTAGTACGGACCTCACGATACATTACATTTCACGATATATTACAATACAATACATATTGCAACGTAATGCTTCTTCTAAGACCATGTGTCAGCAACACATAGTGACTCCAGGAGCAGAGGAGGAAGCCGGTTAAGCCGTAAATCAGTTTAAAATGTTAAATATACTATATTAAAATATTCTGTATGTATAATATATAATATATGTATCGCAGTGTATTTGGTAGCTGGGCCTTCAGTGTGGATTTACCCGACTGATACCCCTCTTAATACCCCCACTATCACACCAGTATTATAGAAACACATCAACACTAAACAAACACACAATATAACACGGCGTGGAATTACACACAGAGAGAGACATTTCACATATTGAGGATTAAAAACCATTTTTATTAAAGGAAGAAAACCCGTTAACACACAACTCCAAAACCTCTGCACTACAACCACAAACTGTACCACCTACAACATCTGGAACAGTTCAGAATCAATATTTATCTAATAACATCACAAAAACATTACAGATATCAATAAAATCTATCAGACATTTAAAGGCTGTAAGTCAGTGTTACCGGTCGGCGGCGCTGGTCTGGAAGTGGGGAATAAACTCTTTCCCGCACTGAGACAAGCTAGTTATCTTCAGGTTACCGAACTCTCCTCATCATCTACTACTTTTCCGGAAAAATCCACCTTAACATATTTTTAAGTTTATTAGAGACCAAGTTAGTTTCTCCTCCGTCAGCCATTGTGGGGGTAAAAATTCTAATTTAACTGTACAGACGCATTTTGCTAATCAAACTGAGCTGTTTTACTCAGATCAACCAATCAGAGGACGGAAAAATGCTGACGTTATTGTGAGACAGCAAACCAATCTGATTGGTTAAAAAAATAATGTCTTTAACCAATGATCAATCTGCCCCTGCTAATATAGTGTAAGTTCCACGGGCAGCGCTACTGATTCTGAAGGCAGATTAGATTAACATGGCAGCACATAGAAACTGAAATCTGATTGGACAATAAATCTAACATCCACATACTGGAAGCAGTGCAGCGAGAGAAACACTACGAAATGAAGAGAATAAACTGATGGAATAAATTAATACCATTTAATGGAACTAATATTAGAGTTTGATTTGATTTAATAGAATTATTCTGAGAGTGTTTAGAACAGCAGAGAACCACTGATTGACTCGCACTGCACACACACTGATTTATCGATACTAAAGGTGTGAATATCGATACTTTGTGAAAAAAAAAATTGCAATATGTCTGTATCGATATTTTTACACAACCCTAAAACCAGTTCATCATGGAAACATTCCTCAGTGCTGTCTTTGCTTTCATTGGTTCAGTCACGCTTTACATCCACCCAATTTCAGTTTTCTTTAAATGTCATTGATGTCATCACATAAAATCAGCATTTTTACATTACTTTTAACACTAAATATTTGTTTTTGGGACATTTTGCTGACTTCCTGTATTAATGTGGATTTGCTTTTTGATGTTCTGGTGAAAACCCTGCACTTAGACTGACGAAGAGAGACAGCAGCCTCTGCAGCCTTTTTCCACGCAATCCGCCTTCTCCAGTTTGGGTTCCTCTTTGCCTTCCGCTTCCCCTCACAGCCACTCCGAGCACAGGCCCAAAACCAAAAAGGCTTTCCGCAAGAACCAAAATGAGAAGTACAGGTTTAAGTACCTTCGTCTCCGTAAGGCTGCTCGTGCCATGATCTTTGTAAGTTAAGAAATAAAGGGAGTGTGTGCTTAAATAAAGAGATGGTCACGAGATGATATGCTTAAACTTTTGCGTTTTAATGTTTGGTTGCTGGACAGGAGAACGCAGCACTGGCTGATGAGGTCGCCCATTTGGAGGAGAAGTTTGTGCGAGCAAAAGAAGAGAGGAGGTGAGTTAGTTTATTTAACAAATAAGGGACACCTGTCACAGCAGGGGCCATGACGATAGAGTGCTAGCGGTGGTAAATCATAACATAAAACCTGTTTTCAAAAATATAATAAGACTAATCTATGATTTATTAACTATAATATTGTGGCGGAAATATATCCCTTCATCTTTCCTGGGCAGTGAGATTACAGGAGTAAGTTTTTCTGGTGTCCCTCCAGGTTTTTGCTGAAGACCCTGTTGCAGTACCAGTCGTTGTCAGAAGGGGAGCTGCTCTCAACGCCTGGCAGCAGCGCTCAAACTTCTGCTCCCTTCAGCACCGGTGCAGCAGGGGTTGCTGGGATACCTACAGTCCAAAGCCAGTGCTCTGGACCTTCAGGACCTGATGATAGCTTTGTAAAGAAACCCAAAAAAGAACGAAAGGAACGAGGGAAAGAGAATGGAAAAGAGGAAGGTGAGGGCGGCTTTGATTGACACAAAACATGGATTGGATTTGACTCTCACTTCAGTCCGGTGGGGCTTTAATCTTATTTTTGTTATATTGTCCTTTGTTTGTTCTTTTGCTTTCAGTGACCAAAAAGATGTCTAAGAAGAGGAAAGTGGCCGAGGGTGGAGCACGTAAACTGGTCCAGTCTATTCCACTGGACTCCTCTGGCAGGCCTGTTTTTCCCATCATATTAGGAGGGCTGACTGTCTACAGCCTGGGAGAGGTCACTCATCACCTTTGCAGTCTGTTTTTCGTTAATGGCTTCCATCGTTGTATGGTTACGGGTAGTATAAACGAAATTCGGATGTACTACAGCCGCCATGTTGATGTCACAGCAGCGAGAATTAAAAGTTATATCAAATAAGAGCAATTAAACTACAAGAAACAATGTCCACCCCTTCCGCATATGACTCGTCGTAGCACAGTGGTTAATAATTGAATGATAATTGAAGATCAGAGTTCGATTTCCAGCACCACTAAATTATCACTGCTGGGCCCCTCAGGAAGGCCCTTAACCCCCAATTGCTCAGTTGTAGAAAAGAGATAAGTGTAAGTCTGTCTGGATAAGGACGTCTGAGAAACAATGTCAATGTAAATGTCTCTGCCGCAGAATCACAGGTTATAATACAGGCGGCGTGGTAGATCATCCGGAAACTTTTCGACATACTGTATACTGACCATTCAGGCATAGTATTCCCCTCGCATACTTATTTTCGTCTTATAAAGGGTTTCCCCTGGAGGTTCGCAAGGGAATTGCAGGGGGTTCGTAAGTTGTTGACAAGCAGATAATTTAAATTATCATTAGAAAAAAAATTAAGGTTAAGGTTTCGTCCGAACTCTAAAATACGTCTAATAACCTAGCTGTGTTTGAATTTAGAACCGTCTAAAATAAATAAAAGATTACCTCCAAACACACGCAGCTGTGATGTGTTTTTGATTTGTTTTCTTTGATTTTCACAGACAGACCTCCTTTATTATGATTTTGGTCCCTACGATGTAAAGTTTGTCCATTTACCTACTGTAGGTGAAGTTTCCAGCCCTCACTTCCACGATGAAAGTGCCATTTACCCTGTAGGCTTCTGCAGCACAAGAGTGTTTGCAAGCATGAAGAACCCAGAGCAGCAGTGCCTCTATACCTGTCAGATAAAAGACGGTAATCAAGGACCACAGGTAGATATGCAGACACACACACACACACACACACACATGCATGTTTTAGCCAAAGTTAATCATTAAAGTTAAAAATTAAAAAAGCGCTTGCTATGTAAACCTTATGAACCCTCATGGTGTTTGGGATGCAGTTTGAGATTGTGCCTGAAGACGACCCGCAGAACTCCATCATGGCCTTGTCTGCTATGAGCTGCCATGCAGAACTGCTGAAAGCCATCGCCGCTAAGAGGTAGATAAAATTCGGATTCTTGGCAACTTTTAACTTAATTTTAAAAACACTCGTTGAACCTTGAGGTGTGTGTTTGGACTTTTGTCTTATTTGGTTATATAATAAGCGTTCTAGATTAACGGTTCCCAACAGGGGAGTCCCGAACCACAAGATGGCCTCAGCGAGCTCTGTAGGGGTCGTGTCATATTTTGAAAAGCAGTGAGGAGCATTAAGAACGATCATATTGCATTAGCTGATTTTATCCATGATCCTCTGGCTGTCCACAAAGATTAGCGAGTGTCTCTGATTTTCCTTTAGCAGCTGATAGTAATGACCCAGACATACTGGACCCAGGTGAGGAAGATACCACCAATTCGGGTCACAGTGCTAGAAATACTGGAAACATGAAAAGCAGGAAATTCCAGGAGCGATAATATCATTAAATGTGAAGGGGTCCCTCAAATTATTTTCTTGGGGACAAGGGGGCCTCAGACAAAAAAATGTTGCAAACCACTGTTCCAGATTTTGCACATAGAAAGATCTGGAGGCCGATAAGCTGCCCCAGATTTAGGCTGGACACCTGAGTATGAACATTCTTTAATCTGATTGGATAGAACATGTTGAATTTAAGTTAGAGATTTACATCACCACCTTTTTACTGTAGCTCACGTCATACCAGCTCAATAGATCCCTTCACTGTTTCCCTTTGGTCTTAAACAGCGGCAAGCCTGTGACCAGCATCAAACCCTCTGGGGCAGAATTTTTCGGTTTCTCAGACCCGACCATTCAGAACTTGATACAGAGTTGTCCTGGAGCGCGCAAGTGCAACAAGTAAGTAAAGACGCCTCTACCAGCCAGGGTCTCCTTTAAAGTCTGAATAAATAAAAAAAACAAAACGGATGCTTTCTGAACACTAACACGTCTTATGCGTGGCTGTGCTTCAGTTATCAGTGGGTACGCTTCGAGGTATGGAGACCAGGAGAGGGACAAGCCCCTCACACGCTGTCCGAGGATGACGCCTCAGTAAGTTTTGAAGCTTTTCAGCGTCTGCTGTTTTGTGAGGACACCGGGAGTCTTCAGGGTCTACCAGCAGACCAGAGCAACACATGTAAGTCAAACTGCTTTATACTAAATCATAGTCAAAGATGCACTATAAGGCCTAAGGTTTGTGGAAACCTGACCATTAGATCCATATGTGGTTCCTCTCCAAAACTTTTTATACAAATTAAAATGAGACCTTAAGTATACAAATCGTTAACAAATTTTCTTCTTTCAAATGCTAACATGATGCTAAATTGTAACAAAAATCAGAAATTGTATTTAACAAATAATTCCCTGATGTTTACTCATGCTGTACCCGAGGCTGCCACAATGATTTAATAATCGTATGATCGCAATTATTTGATGTAACGGCGATCGTTGAATTCCACTGCAATTATTGCACTTTTATTAGCCACAAGGGGGAGCTGTAATACCTGCAGGACCCTACTTTTAACCAGAGTAAAGTGAGAGGGGCGGCGTGATGTGAAAGTCGGAGCGTCTGGGTTTTAATAACATCATCACCAGTGCAACTCATGTTAACGACCCATAATGCAACAGCAGAGAGCAGGAATTAATTAACACACTGACAGGACACCAAATATGGATTTCCTCTATCATTTTTTAGCATTTAGCATTAATAAGGCACAAATTGGAGCGATTATAAAATACTTTGAGTTGATTTTTTTGAATGCTTGATTGTTTTTCCACAATCAATTAATTGTCAAAGTCTTAAAACAAACAATTAATCGTTGCAGGCAATAAATCGCAATTATTTCTTTGACATTTAATCGTCACCCAAATTTGATCATCGTGACAGCCCTAGCTGTACCTTTATAAGGTAAAATACAGCACATAGTGTTGTTTTATACGTTTACAGCATTTGGCAGTCGTCCTTATCTCATTTATACAACTGAGCAATTGGGGGTTAAGGGCCTTGCTCAGGGGCCCAGCGGTGGTGGCTTGGTGGAGCTGAGAATCCAATCCACAATCTTCGGGTTGGTAGTCCAACACCTTAACCATGAGCCACCACTTCCCCACGCTGTATAGAGTTTTCTTTGATGAGCAAAAGCTCTTTTATATTTAATTATTTTTTTGTATTATATATTTATTGTTTTCACCCCAGAACTAAACAAACGTTCTATTTTATGCTACAGTGCAACCTACCCAAAGCAGCATTTCATCCCATCAGCAACTACTGATTTCATCCCTCCAGACACCTGCGGGGGGCGCTCTCTCCAACCCCTGATCTCACACCCTGTTACAAAACCTGATGTCATGTGGAAGTTTTTATTATAACTTAAAATCGTAGTTGGTTCAGGCTTTATTATTTGTAGAAATATACGTGTGTATATAGTAACTGCTCTGTCTATTATTATATAATTAGAACATTCGTGTAGTAACCTGCGTACGATTTAATGTCCACGGTGTCATTAAACAGTTAAAGATGCATATTTTGTGTCTCAATCCTTTGTATCGTTCTTGTAATTTATTTATAAACGGCGTGAACGGTTACGTTGGAATTCACGCGACTTTAGCATCATTTCCGATCGTTATACGTCATCATTCTGCACTGGCACGTAACTACAAGCAGTTGACATATAATCGATTTGGCTGAAGGTGTTCCCACCATGGTCATCATGGTCCCACCACTCCTGACTACGGCTACACATCCACACACACACACACACACACACCTCCACACTGAAGTAACAGTTACTGATCCACAACATGCTAATACTAAAACTGGACCCTTTTTCTCATCAACCTCTTCCTCCTTAACGACTGCTTATCAATGTGCACATCTGGGCAGAGGAGAACTGGTCCACAGACTCAACCTGGTTTCTCCATTCTGTCCCTGATGGACTTCTGGTTTCTTGCCGCTGTCGCATCTGTCTTGCTTAGTTAACTCTTAATTTACAGATATTAATTAAACGATATTAAATTAAAAATAAACCAAACAGCAAAACTGGGACGACATTTATACAAAATCAAAACGGGATTGTACTTTATTTTATTCCCACCCAAATAATGAATGCACATAAACATAAAATGTTAAAATAAATGGTTTTTAAATAAGTTGCTCTTAAAAAAAGTTTAACTGTTAGGAAAAACTTGTGTGTGTGTTTAAGATGTGATTGTAAATGACAGGTGATGTGATGTTAATGTCCATCACAGGACTGAGACTGACTTTACTTTAATCTGATTTATAGAATCAGAACACAGAGACTTTGGATATAAAAACTCGCCAAGTAGGTTGAAATTCAGGGTTTTTTGCTTCGTGTCAATCAGATTAAAAGAAACTAGTAACTAAATACTGGTGAAGTTTTTTCATCGGATTCTTTTATGCCCTTTTATTTCCATAAGAACATTTATCTTTTTTTACACAACTGAGCAATTAGGGGTTAAGGCCCTTGACCAGGGGCCCAATGGTGGAAGCTTGGTGGTGCTGGGAATCGAATCCTAATCTTCCAATAACATCCTAACCACTGCACTACCACCTCCATTTTGATCCACTTTAAATGTTATTTCTGTATTACTGTATATAAAACAATATAAATTTATATTTTTAATAAAACATATTTTCATAAAAATAACTGGTGTTTAGGAGTGACTGGAATCTTAAATTCTCTAGCAATATTTCTCCTCACTATGGAAAACTAATCCAGTTAAAAAAGAAAAAGTTCCACCAACAAGCAGTAGAGGGCACTGACACTATACAAAAATACACAGATTTGGTTCAAATATAAAAATAATTGACAGAAAAGAAATGTATATGATGAAACATTCATTTATTCATTTATTCACAGTGTGTATGACGTTACCCACTGTGCATTGAAAAGGGCTCTGCACTGGTAACTGGTGAGGTCAAATTCCTAGACTACCGGAGACGTCTCTTAGCAAACCTTTAATAGGTCACTAGTTTGCTTTGAATGTGGTCACATTTTTGCATTTGGCGTTTGACTTCATTTCTTCAGCCATAACTATATCTCCTCTTTTCTTTCATCTTATGCAACCTATTCGAGGAGAAAATACTCCAAAAAAAAAAACCTCCATCTGCCCTGAAGGTCATACATCATACAGTATAATCATGAACTGAGTGTAAGAATCGAGTGCAAACTGATTCTTTGACCTTAATCATTTTCCCCCTAATCCATCTCAAGGGCTTGTAAAACATTGAAGAAGAACCAGGAAACGATAGTGACCTGTTTTACCAACCGCACAATGCAATTAACGAAGGGAGGAGCAGACATCCTGAGATTCGCAGCAGGTGTGAAGGTGGTGGGTGATGGGGTGGGGTGCGGTGGGTGGTTGCTCCGACCACACTGATGTGTGGGAGTGCTTTTTAGGAGGACTTTACTTCCCACATTTCCTTACGGACGGGTGGTAACAGGAAGGCAATAGTCATTTCCTCCCATTGCCATTCTGTAAAAGGGCAAAGGTCATCACTGTCATATGCATGAGTTTATATTCCCTGATTCACTATTTAATCAGGTTAAACACCGATTATACTTACTGAGCGTTTATCTTCTTTTGGTTGCCGATTTAATTAGCGTGTTTTGTGTACTGATTTTTTGACTACGCTTTTGTCTTTTCTCTTTCAACGCCAATATCTGAGATATAAATTCTACTCCGTCTGGTTCTTCACAATACGTAAATTACACTGATTTTTAATCGAAATATACAGACATGTAAACACTTTATCGCGGTATTGCCTCTCTGACTAAAGTGTGCAAGAGCTCCTGATGTACATAAATAAAAGGCCTCACTTTTATTACTGTAAATAATTCTGTTATCCCGGCCATCTCTGGAAGGGCAAAAGGCAGGAGGGATACACACACACACACACACACTCACTGATATGGGCGATGAAAACACATGATTTTGGACTGTGGGAGTATCCAAAATATCCAAATATCTGGAGTAAACCGGGGAGCCCGGGAGGAACATGCACACGAAAATCCCCCTGCCGAACCCAGGTCCTTCTTGCTGTAAGGCAACAGTGCCAACCACCAAGCCATCGTGCTGCCCTGCTATGACTTTATTTATGCATACACACACACACATTTGTTGATAGTTGCACTTTATTTGCCATCCATCCTGCCTGCAAAGACCAGCAGAGAGGAAGGAGAAGAGCTGAAAAGGTGGTGACATTTCCAAATGAAAACCACCGTACAAAAATTCCAGATCCATATATATACAGCATATTTACAAAAACGCTATTTACATCCAAGTATAAAAAAAAAATCATACATCTCTTACAGCTGCAACATGACAGGCAATATAAAATACAATAGACTCTTAATCCCTCGAATTTGTGTGGCGACTCTTTTCCACTTCTTCAAGACTTCTTTGCTTGGTCAGTCTTTTAGCGGTGCATAGTCGCCTCTTCCTTACATTGTTCCATCTGATGAAGGGAAAGTAATGGTGTTCCGAAAAAGTTGTGCATTGCTGTTTGGGATTTAGTTCTTCGAAGACTCCACATTCACAATTATGTATAAATGCATACAAACACGCAACACAAACACGCAACACAAACACGGATGGCACTTGTGTAAACACATTAAATACAGTTAAATAACTATCCTTTAAAAATGAGAGTCACAGGCCTCAAAAAGTTCTCAGTCCCTTTTGTCCCCTGACTGCCATTTATTTATGCATTTACATACTGGACCTGACAGTAGCAACATCTGCAGCGGACTTTCTTTTCTAGATGAAAAGCTCACTCCTTTTGACATTTTTCAGGTTAAAGTTCTGCAGCAGAAAGCTGCTTTAGAGTGATACAGGGTAGTAGTGCATTATTCCGAAGGTCAGGACAAGGTCATGCCTCCACTTCGTGATTATCAGAATAGTGGAAGCGATTCAGTTTCTCGCGCTCGCGGTTGCATATATCAAGCTTGGGCGTGAGGGTGGGTTTGAGAACAGGAGGCTGATCTGGTTTCTGATTGGCTGGTGGAACCTGTGAGGTTGGAAGGGTCAGCTCGATCTCTTCAAGTTGCCGCAGTGGTCGGGCAGAACCACACAATACGGTTTGGGTCTGAGATTGTCCATGGCCGAGTAGTGTTGTGGTGGGTTCTATGTTGCGGATGAGAGTGCAGAATTGGCGCTGGTTGTTAATGGCGGTATCTGGCGGTGTGATGCTTGGCTGTTGCTTGGGACGCTGTCGACGGTGCAGACGGGACAAGAGAAGAGCGAAGGCAGAGCACGCAATGGCTACCAACACGGCCAACACACCCACTAATGCCATATATAGACTGAACATTCCATTTCCTTTGTCTGATAGATATAACAATACAAAAAAAGATGAAGCATTATTGTTATACAAAATCACAGTGCTTTTTAAAATCACCTTATTCCAGGGGTGTCCGAACCTCGGTCCTGGAGGGTCGGGGTGTCCTGCAGAGTTTGGCTCCAACCCTAATCAAACACACCTTAACCAACTAATCAAGATCTTGCTAGGTATACTTGAAACTTACAAGTAGGTGTGCTGAGGAAAGTTGTAGTTTAACTGCAGGACACCAGACCACCAGAACAGAGTTTGGACATCCCTGCCTTATCCACATCACATGGTTAAGACTCTGACCTTGACAATGTGGCCCTTGACACAATTCTTTCAGACTCATGCACTCATTTCCAAAGTAACCTTCCGGACAGCCACAAACGTAGCCGCTCTCTGTGCTGTGACATGGTGCCCCCCTCTGACAGGGGTTAGAATGACAAGGATCCAACACTGTCTGCAAACCAAAATAAAATCTGTTAAACTATAAAAACTATAACAAAAGACAAGGTTGATTATGGACACTAAGGTACATACCTCACAATAAGTTCCAGTATATCCCGGCGGACAATTGCAGATTATACTCCCTAAATCTTTTGGAGCCTCACACTGTCCTCCGTGCAGGCAGGGAGCACTGTCACACATCCCCACTATTGTCTGGCAGTGTTTACCAGTGAAACCCAGCAAACACACGCAGCGTGAGTCCTGTAGTTAAAAAAACATCTCGTAAAAAGCATAGAAGAAGATACGCAAAAAGCCTGACTGAGTTAATAATTTGGTTTGATCAGTGTGTGTGTGTGTGTGTGTCAGTCAGTGGTTCTCTGCTGTTCTAAACACTCTCAGAATCACTGACCAACATTTCCACCCTAAATTCTAATATTAGTCCCATTAAATGGTATTAATTTATTCCAACAGTTTATTCTCTTCATTTCGTAGTGTTTCTCTCGCTGCACTGCTTCCATGTTAGATTTTTTGTCCAATCAGATTTTTGCCATGTTAATCTAATCTGCCTTTAGAATCAGTAGCGCTGCCTGTGTAACTTAATCTTTATTAGCAGTGACAAATTGCTAAATGGTGTTTCTTCAACCAATCAGATTTCAAATTCGAGTATCCAGAGACTGCTAGCTGCATTTTTAAGTCCTCTGATTGATCGATCAGAGTAAAACTGTTACAGCCAAGTTTGTCTAGCAAAACACTTCTGTACAGTTGAATTATTTTTATTTCCACAATGGCTGACGGAGAAGGAGGAATTTAAAAATCAGTTTTCAAGGCAGACAGAAAAGAAAGGAGACTTGGGTTAACCATGAAGTTAACTAGCTTGTCTCAGCCCAGGAAGAAGTTTCCAGACCAGCGCCGCCGACCGGTAACACTGACCTACAGCCTTTAAATGTCTGATTTATTTCATTTATGTCTTCAATGTTTTTGTCATGTTATTAGATAAATATTGATTTTACAATACAGTCGTAGAAGAAAGAGTCTCTAATCTAACGAATAATCTCACGTTGTTACATTAAATTAGTGTAGATTAGTGTATAGTGTTTTATAATCATTTATTTTATGTAGTGTCCATTTTATTCATTCAACCTATTTCAATATTTTTCTTGGTAATTAGTCAGATGTAAATCAGCAACTCTTCGTGAGAAGTAACTTTTAACTATAGCTAATTAGTTTTTTTTAAAGCAACATTCCTAACATTGCATATTACACGTAATGGTTCCAAACAAATTGTCCTCCAGATGTGTTTCTATCCCTCTGGAAAGATTTAAGACTAAAAGTTCTTCAAAAGGTTCCCCCCATAAAAATTTGTTTTTTTAGACTTCTAAAGTGTAAACCGTGTGTGTGTGTGTGTGTGTGTGTGTGTGTGTGTACCTCACAGCGCCCTCCGTTCAGACACACGCCCTGGCAGCTGGTGTTCCCTGTTGAGTTCGTAATATCAAAATAAAATGAGTTGAAATCAGTGTATAGAAATACAAACATACAGTGATCATAGCTATGATAGCTAAAGCTGATGTTTTTCTTTATTATTATTTTAAAAGGAAACCAAATTTAGACCTAAAACGATTAACCCTCTGTGTCTCTGTTTACAGTATTTACAGTATCACTAAAGCTTCATATTACACTACTTATAACCAATACTCACTTGTGTCACAGTTTGGTCCCACCCATTCAGGAAGACAGTCACACAGATATCCTCCAATCAGGTTCCGGCAGGAGCGAGCATTGACACAGATGCCCGTCTCACACTCATTCATGTCTGAGAAGAAACACAAACAATAAATAAGGTTATATAATAATAAAAACATATTTGGGGTACGGGAGACATGCTTTGTAGTGTTTAAATTTTCCGTACTGTGTGGGTGGGTGTGTAAGTGTGTGTGTGTAGGTGTGCCATGCAATTGGTTGTGCCATGAGTCCTCTCGGAAAGCATCCACAACCCTGTGAAGGATAAGTGGAACAGAAAATGGCTTTTATCATGACTGTAGTTGATAAAAGGTTTTGTCCTCCAGTTGAAAGACAAATTGCTGTAAAAGTGTTGATGCTGGAGGGGGTGTTAGGAGGTGTCACTTTGACACACGACAGCATCTACAGTAAGATGTGCGACGCATTCCAGGGAAGGAGAACTGGGGTGGGCCATGCCAGGCATCGCAGTGTGAAAGGGATTCTTTTAAAAGCGAATGTGCTTCAGTTTGTCATGAAGCCTGATCTATCCAAACACCGCGATTCCTCCCGCATTAATAATTAAACAGTTTGCACACTGAACCATGAATTAGTCTGATCCGGGTTAAAACGGAGAGATATTAACTTCATATATTTGACCAGAATTAAAATGAGTTTGGAGAGAGCGGTCACAAAAAAGCTCTGGCATTGGGAGAAAACTATTTAATCGAGTCTGTTAGTTAATATACTTGGCTGATGACAAATATAAAAAAAAATCCTTAGCATTTTTCCACTTTAAATAACTTTAAGCGAAGCAAGGCGAGTTTATTTATATGGCACATTTCATGCACAGCTGTAATGTAAAGTGATTCACATAAGAAAAAACTAAGAAATTGAAAAAACCCCCCCAAAGATTCCAAATAAATGAAAATAAAATAATTATAGAGTTTTGAGTCTGGATTTATTGATCTACTGATTTATCATATCTGATCTCCTCTGGTAGCTGCTTCCAACTGCGGGCTGCACAATAGCTAAAAGCAGATTCTCTTTGTTTAGACTGAACCCTTTGGTAGGTTTAACTGACTGACTTGATCCTAATGATCTGAGTGATCTGATTGGTTTATATTCAGTGAGCACATCTGGAATGTATTTAGGTCCTATAGGCCATTAAATAACTTATAAACGAGTAACAGTACTTTAAAATCAATTCTAAATGTAACTGGCAAGCAGTGTAAGTCTTATTCTCTGATTCAGGGTCACGGGGATCTGCTGGAGTCTATCCCTGCCATCTCTAAAAGGGCGATTTAAAATCAACAATTAATCTAACATACATGTTTTTGGACTGTGGGAGGAAACCGGAGAACCCGGAGTAAACCCACGAAAAGGGGGAGAGCATGTAAACTCCACACCGAAAGACCCCTGCCTAGGAATCGAACCCGGGACTTTCTTGCTGTTAGGCAACAGTGTTAACCACTAAGCCACTGTGCTGCCCCTTGCCTAAAATTGTATAGTGAATTTATCATTTTGATTTCCATGTGGAACACTGCCTTAATATCAGGGGCATAACATGTCAGATAATATTACCAGGAAGTAATGAGCATTTTCACACACTCCAGTGTGTTTATTTCACAGCTCACTAGATGCAGGTTATTTGGTTTGGTCCCAAAAGGCAAGACTGTCACTTGCCACTTTGGTAGAGACAGCAATAAACACAAAGGGACAGGAGGAAAAAAAAAACAGTTGAGGGCAGGTATGAACAGGCTTAGACAAGAACAAGCAGGTAAAGGAGAGCGCAAGCAGCTAAAGGGGCGGCACAGACATGCACAGACAGGTACGGCTAATTATTGAGGTTATGTACGGGTATGTTTATACGTTTATGTGGGGTGAGTTTTTACCTATCTGGCAGGTCTTGCCAGTCCAACCAGGTGGGCAGAGACATTGGAAGCCTTGGGCAGTCTCTAGGCATGTTGCCCCACGACCACATGGATGGGAGTCACAGTGCAGTATGGCTACAGACAACAAATCGGACAGAAATAAAAATTTAATTAGAAAAAAGTTTCATGTCTAACTATCATTTACAAAAACTTTAAAAATGATAACTGGCTTATTTAAGCAAGTCAATTTACTGTCAGTCAAATAAATGGTTCTACCTTGATAATAGGGTTAATATATGCTTATGATAATGCTCAGCCCTGCCTGGAGAACCTTATAAGCTGGGAATGAGTGTGTGCATGTCTGTGTGTGTGTGTGTGTGTGTGTGTGTGTGTGTGTGTGTGTGTGTGTGTGTGAAAATTCTGCATGTGTAACACCTAAAGGCAGAATTATTACACGCATGACTGGTGTGGGGAAACTGTGTGCCTGAAAATGTATCAGTGAGACAGTGTGTGTGTGTGTCTGTGTGTGTCTGTGTGTGTGTCCCAGTGTGTGCTGGGAAGGGATGGGGGCGGTCTGGTTATGTGTTGGTGGGAACCAAATATTCTTACACAACTAAGAGATTGTGGGACATTTGCCTGGTCCACATACTTTTTGACAGGAAGTATCAATGTGTGTGTGTGTGTGTGTTAAAGCTGCAGGTGTTTTAGAATGCAAATGAATGCTTTTGGACTGGGTGCCCTTGAATGTAGCTGAGGTCTCTATTTTATCTCCTTCAGAAGATTTAAAGTAAATAGTGATAAATCAAACACAAGGACTGAGTTAAACTGATAGAGAGAGAGAGAGAGAGAGAGAGAGAGAGAGAGACAGGAAGTGGGAGACAGATAAAAAGAAGGTTGAGAAAGAGAGACAGGAAGAGAGAGAAAGAGACAGAGGGGGATATAGAGATAGAGAGAGACAAAGAGAAAAAGACAGAGATAGAGAAAGAAAGAGGAAGAGAGAGAGAGAGAGAGAAAAGAGAGAGACGAAGATGGAGGGAAAAAAGAGAGAGAGAAAGTAAAAGAAAAAAAAGAGTGAGAGAAAAAGGAAGAGAGACAGAGAGAGAGAGAGAGAGAGAGAGAGAGAGAGAGAGATAGTGATAGAGAGGAAGAGAAAGAGTAATAAAGAGAGGGAGGGAGAGAGTAAGAGAGAAAAATAGTGAGGAAGAGGGAGAGAAAGGGAGAGAGCGAGGGAGGGGGGGAGGGAGAAAGAGAGACAGAATGACAGGGGGGTAGAGAGAGAGAGAGATGGATGGATTGTCAAATAGAGTGAGAATTACAGCATGTTTTTTTCATTGACATGGTGAGACATGTGGGATTACAGGGTCACATAACATGTGCATTTGTGTATTTAAGTAACTGTGTGGTGGTTATTTAATTTAGTGTGGTAACACTGAGAGGGACTTGGGGTAGTTGGCAAGGCAGCACACTGGTGCGGAGGCTAATGTTTCTGCATCACCACTCCACTTTGATCCAGGGCTTGGGTTAGTCAGTGTATTCATGGGAGATATTCTTAAGTTTCTTCTACGTTCTCAGATTTCCATCCACCTCCCTAAAACAGGTGTATTTGCAAAGCTAAACCTCTCGGTTTGAATGAGTGTGTGTGTGTGTGTGTGTGTGTGTGTGTGTGTGTGTGTGGTGTCCTACAATGCCGTTTAGGTGCTTTCCTGCCTTAAGCCCAGGACAGCACAGGGCATTCATACATCAACATACTGTATACAATTCAACTGTGGTTACACAATTATTAAGGTGTTACAGACACCAAATAGCGTCTGATTTTAGACCAGAACAAACCAGTTTTTTTTCTTTTACACACTGTTCTAGGAATAAATTACTACGCAAGAGCGGATCGTGTAAGATTATTATGAATGTTTTAAAATATTTTTTTTTTTTACTAAGCTTGAAGTTACTTATTTTACTTGCAAATTGATTATTTATATTTACATTTCCAGAATTCTGGCGAAAAGCGACATACTTTCATCTCGTTTATATAACTGAGCAATTGAGGTTTAAGGGCCTTGCTCAGGGGCCCAACAGTGGCGGCTTGGTGGAGCTGGGAATTGAGTATAATTACAATAAGAGACTTTCTTTGTGACCTGCATTGTATTATTTAAGACTTTATTTTAGCTTATTTTATTTTACCTAAATAAAGAGGAATTTGTCTGTATATTATTACTAGATTTAATATCTTTTCACACAAACTAAAAAACAGTTTAAAACACGATGAACAAACTAGTTTTAGGTTAATTAGAATAAATAAAATGCTCAAAATAAGTGTTTTAGTGGGGTTTTTTTTAAGACATTTAGTTTTTACTAAAATCTAGATAAGTTTTCTTATTTCGAGAAATCTTACCAAGTGGAATTATCTCACTGCGCTGGCAGATCATTGGACTTGTTTCTAGTCTGTATTTTCTTAAATCGCACATTTATTTCTCGTATTTAGATGGTTATTTTTTGCAGTGCACTGAAAATATATTTATAACCCAGAGAAACATAAGAATATTCAAAATTCCTGTGAAAATCTACTGGAAAAATGGAATAATAGATTATTTGTTTTATTTCTTTTGCCGCATGGCAACGACTCGGTTTTATTAATTGACGAAGCCAAAAAGGAAGGAAACAGGAAGTCTGTCTCTTCTTTGGAATAACTGATTATAAGATCTTTTAGTATTTGACCAGCAACTAAAAAGTCATTAAAATGCACATTAAAAATAATTTTTCTTTACACATCGATTTCTGCTTTGATAAACAGCAACATTACATCAGTGGATTTCCTTCCTGTGAGTCTGTGTGTGTGTGTGTGTGTGTGTTTTGGATTGTCTTCCACTTGAATCAGTGTTATTTTGGCTTTGTCTTGTTTGGACTCATGCTGTGGGAATGGAAGCTGCTCCTGATTAGCGCTGATGACATTACACACTGATACACACAGTTGTATGCATCTATGTTATATGTAGTTGTTTGTACCAAGTGAACAGGTGGGTCCCGTCCAGCCATCTGCACACACACAACTGAAGCCTGTCTGGTCTTCTTTACATGTTCCTCCATTCACACATGGAGAAGTGAGACACGCATGTTCGACTAAAAAAAAAAAAAGGTAAAGAGAGAGAGACTTTTTATTAGGGATGCACCGATACCAATTTTTAAAGAAGTACCAATATTTTTTCCTGCTACTTGCCGATAACGATACCTGTACTTTTTTGGGATGTGAGAACATTTATATGACTCTTGGGATATCTCTTGCCCTGTCTCTCGTCTTGCAAGGGTTGCCTGCCGAATGCTAACGATACTGCTAGCGGAATATTTTTCCTGCTCACGTTTGTCTTTTAATTTCAGATGTTTTATTAGAAATACTAATGTAATTCATTCCCATGACGAAGTTAATGTCAAATCAATTTTTCCATTAAAATGAATTAAAATGCCATTAATCCGTTATGGATCCCCAAAAAGCACTGCATTTGTTTTGTTACATGTTTTAAAATAAGACGTTTAAAATAAACAAGTATTCTATAAAAACAATCCAATAGGATGTACTGGAATAAACTGGTTTTATTAAGTATAATGTACAGCGTTTACCTTGGAGATCAGACGACTCCACTTGCTAACGCACATGTCTGACTAGCTATCGAGTGAGACACGGGATGCTGGGCAGATGTTACGGCGTTTACTGTGGCGTTTGCTACGTTAACTAGCGGTTGGGTGTCTGAAGCTGCCTCATAACCCAAATTTTAGCCCGTGTCTCAAACGATAGCTGGTCAGACATGTGCTTTACCAAGTGGAGTCGTCTGATTGTTTACATATCATATCTCTTTGTTCAATATCTTAAGTATTATTATTTTTTTAAATTTTTAATTTGACTGATTAGATAAAACTTTAACCAGAACACTTAACTGAGAATGTTAAACCTGATCTCACAAAATTTCCCTTGACATGCAAGGTATAATTACCCTCAGCATTTACACACGCCGGAGGAATTGAAGTAATTCACATGACCTTAGACAACCCTAATGGTCTGGCTTTACTTTATTTTGTTAAATTTTAGTTTAGATTAGATTATTTTCAGGTCTCTGAGACATCCTTCTTTATTTTTTCTTTCGGTATAATTTTATTTATTGCATAACTTGCAAAGTTTACATTATCTGGAGGACTTTACTTTGTAGCTATAAATAAACTTATGTTCTCAACTGTTTCCCTCTAGGTTCAGTTTGTGGTCACTTCCTCTCCTGTGGGAACTCTGGAGTTGGAATGAGATTTGGTACTGGAGCCTCCGCAGTGTATGGATGTAGGAACAAATGATAGAATATCTACCCCATAATGTCACCTTTAAACACTAATTTAGGCTCTTTTTCTACCAGTAAAGGAATTTACCAAGTCAGGGTTTCAATACATACTGCACCCACTAGTCTATCCATCACAGTCTATGTCCACTACGTGTCTGGTATTTTTTTGCAGATGGCAAACCCACAGAATAGCTCAATACCATCATTTTGGTGTGACATGGGGTTAATGTGCAAAAACAACCTTCGACTATCCTTTACAACATGGGTGTCAAACTCAGTTCCTAGAAGGGCAAAGCCCTGAAGAATTTCTTTAAAACACATAGTTAGCTGGATCAGGTGCAATGAATTACGCTTGAAGCTAAACTCTGCAGGTGGTCCTAGAGGAACCGGAGTTTGACACCTGTGCTCTAAGGTAAGTCCTAATAACCGTTATCGGGGCAGCTCATTGAAGTTTTCAACAGGACCGAATGTCAGATTTAGAACCAGCAATAGCCATAAGTAATCAAATTTGTAGTGTTGCTTAAATAATTAGTTTTATAATGTGGTGAATAAGTAAAATGTCTAAATGACAAAATTTCACCCACCGATGCTGCAGTTACGTCCACGAAATCCTTCCTGACACACACACTGATACTCATTTGGTTCTGTGTTGATGCAGGTGCCACCATTTTTACACGGTTGGTGGGTTCCACAATAGTTTAGATCTAAAAAACAAAATTGAGAGAGAGAGAGAGAGAGAGAGAGAGAGAGAGACTTTAGATGCTGTCAATTTAGACAAAAAATTCAAAATAAAAAAATTTAATTTGTATTTAGTAACTGTGATGAGTTCTTATGCACCCATGCAATATTCTGTACTTATATAAAGATTACATAACGGTTCAAGCTGAAAGAATCGAGTGAACTACATAACTGTGTATGCAAAGCCACAAAAATGTTGCTCAGAGGTTTGCCAAAAACGCTACAAATCGGCAGTTATGTAACAAAGAGTGCAACAAAAGCCCAGATTAATTCCGTATTCATGTGCAAAACTCAAGTAAATAAAAAGAGAATGAATATTTAGTTATTTTCAGATAATTGTGCCCATCCAAAAATTATTCACCACCTGGAATTAGCTTATCAGATAGGTAAGAGCCTCTAATTAGATAATTGCTGCATGGATGATGATGAAGACATGAAGACACATCCTGTGGTCATGAAAAAGATGTTAATGTGTTTCATGAGGGTCAAATAATTGGCAGACACCAAGCAAAGAAATCTAAGGACAAAACTATTACAATTCGGTTAATAACTGTCCAACGCATTATTATAAATTAAAAGGATAGTAGGGAACCATGATCTTTAAGGAAAATATCTTGCATGATCATGATCGGCAATGACTTGAACTTTTGGTGAAATTAAATCGTAAAAACAAAACCCTGGTAGAAGTCAAGACAATGTTTAATAGTGAAAGTAGAAGCATTTCCACACACACACACACACACACACACACACACACACACACACGCACACACACACTATGAGAAGGGAACTGTGCAAAGCTGTGTAGGTTTTAGAAAATCACTGTTCAGTGAGGCTTATCAAATAATAGGGTTTCATTTGCTAGGAACATAAAGATTGGACTCTGGAGCAATGGAAGAAGATCATGTGGTCTGATTCACGTGTCCAGATTGACCCTGTTCCAGAGTGATGAGAAGAAGAGAGGTAAGAAGATGCGTGACCTATCAGCACCTAGTGTACAAGGTGTGGGGGCGGTGCTATGATCCTGGGTTGCTGCAGTTGGTTCAGGTTCAGCAACATTATGTGCCCAAAGATTGAGGTGAGGTCAGCTGACCACCCGGGCTTGATTGCGCTGGTGGGGTTCAAAAACACGCCCAAATATCAATCCTAACTGGCTCCAACAGGGCTGTGTAAAAATATTGGTGCAGTTAATTATCATGTTTTTTTTTTTTTCTCAATAGTGTATTAAAATTCTAATCGCTAAAAATGATAAATATTTAAATTACATTTTCACCTGATTTACGGTATTCGTTATTATTTAGTATTGTTTTGTGATATATCGTGATATATTGTATCGTGACCCGTGTATTGTGATGTATCGTATCTTCATTCATCTTCTATATCCACTTATTTCCTAATTCGGGGTCAAGGGGATCTGCTGGAGTCTATCCCTAGTTTAGTCTCTGAAAGGGCGAAAGGCAGGAGGGGGACACCCTAGACAGGTTACCAGTCCATCACAGGGCCACACACACACCAATCAATCTAACATACATGTTTTTGGACTGTAGGAGGAAACCGGAGAACACGGAGTAAACCCACACAAACACAGGGAGAACATGTAAACTCCACACAGAAAGTCTCCTGTCTAGTAATCGAACCCAGGCCTACTTTCTTTCAAAAACAAAGAGAAGACTTCCGTTACAGTGTTTTTTTTCAATCCAACACATAATTTTGCGTTTTTATAATCTCTACCTAGCACAGGCTGCTTTTTTCTCACACTGAATTATAAGGAAACAGTTCTATTCTCCATTGCTTAAGCAGCAGCCCATTTCACAGTGTGTTTACCCAAGACTATCAGCTTACAGGCTCCCAAAGCCATGAAGCCCTATGTGTGGGTTTGCCCTGGCCAACAGGGATCTAATGACTGAAAAATGCCTTGGCTTTGCCCTGTTGCTCTGTACAGCACAGACAAAAAGGACAGAGTGTTAGAAATGGAGCTGTCCATTGGGACAAGCTTACGTGATCATAGAACACCATATATATATATATATTTCCCTATATAGAGCTTATATCTGAATATATATATCAAATATATATTTCTTATCCTACCTTTGTCACAGAGCAGGCCACCCCAGTTGGTGTCACATACGCACTGCCAAGGTTCCATGCAGGTGCCACGGTCACAGCCTGGAAATGTTTCACACTCATCACACAGATCACCCTTCCAGCCATAATGACACCTAGGAAGATAAGGGCGGATGAGAGAAATAAAAGGGTAAACGATAGATCAGGACAAAGTAAACAATGATTCATCTTTCAGTGCAAGTTTGCATTTGCTCTAACTCACGTGCATTCTCCTGGAAGAGTGCAGAAAGCACGGGCTATGTTACATCCCTGCTTACACACCGCTGCAACAACACACATACCCACACACACAGATGAGGTCAGTAACACTATAAGCACATTGATGTCAAACAACTATCACAAACGTATGTAAGTCAGTGATCCGAAATCAGCAACACCTTTAATCCACCACCAGAATTTTATTAATTTACTGTTTTTTACTAAGATTTTTAATAGAACTGGAACCGCATGGAATTGTGTGAAGGTTGACACAAATGTACAGTCAGAGCACAGTGGCCCAAGGATATAGTGCTAATGTTAGCTTTTTCCATGCTACCAAACACAGGAAGTGATATTAATGTGAGAAAGGGGCAATTGAGGTAATGGCATTTTCTGCAGTTATTCCCTTTTAAGGGCTAAACGATGTCTGAAATCTCTTCCTGTATAATAATTGTTTCCTAACCGGCGCTATACAGAGCAACAGTGACCGAGACACCAAACCGGTGCTGGAACAGAAATATAATCTCTAACTTTAAACAACAGCTGTAGTATATTAACCAAATATCTACCAAAACAAGGAAGTGATTTTCTATAATAAATACATGAATTATAACATTTAATAATCTGAAGATATATTAAATATTATGTATCTGTCTGTCTGTCTATCTATCTATCTATCTATCTATCTATCTGTCTGTCTGTCTGTCTGTCTGTCTGTCTATCAATCGTTAATAATAAAATATGAAAAAAAAATTTAAAAAAAGAATCTTCTCTCTAGAAAACTACAGTCCAACTTCATAAACCTCATTTAAACATTTACCTTCATTGAACTTCATTAACAATAAAAAGCTGTAGGATTGGACTAGATGGGTCGAGTTTTGTGAAGTGTAGTTGTGTAAACCTTAAAACAACTTTTGACGGTGATTATTATCTATTTATTTATTTTTATTATTGAATATTTATTTGTGTTGCATTTGTGTTTGGTTTATGTTATTGCTTATTCTTTCCTTTTGCTACTAGGAGACTTTTAAAGTTATGAAATAAGATAAAAAAAACACAACCAAAATAATTATTACATATTCTCTCTTTTGGTCTGCTTTCACAAAAATTACAAAACTGCATAAAAAGCTTAGCTCACCTTGTGTACACTCAGGTCCTGTCCAGCCATCTTTGCACACTTTACTGCCCGCCATATCACAGTCAAAATGGCCAAAGAAGTCATCTCGGGCACGGCAGAACTTGTTGCATAGCGGCCCGTAATAGTTGGTGTCACAGCGGAACCGCAGCCGGTACTCCAAAGTAAAGTGCCGGCCGTGGTGCTTGTACAACTGCCACTGCTCACTTGGGTTCAGCATAGAGGACAACAACACCCGGTCTATCAGCTCCTCCTGACCTACTCGGAGAGACAGAAGAGTTTCAAAATGTTATAACTGATGACTGATAACCTGTGATACCAAAAAAATCAAAGAGTTTTTTTAATAAAGAGCAAAATTCTATTTTTTTAAGTGTTTTAAGCTGATTTTAAGCTGTGTGTTTGGCATGGATGGATATTAAAAAATAATCGAGGCCTCATGTTTAGTCAATCAATTTTTTTTGCATCCGTAAACAGCATTTTAAAAGGAGTTTTGGCCATTTAGAGCCACCGTACAAGCGAAAGTCTGACAAACGAATACACAAAATGCACTTTTGACAAACAAAGAGATGGAATATACAAACAGATTTCAGCAGATGGACCTTGCAGATCTCTAGCAAAGTATCAAACTGAGTCACTGACATCCTGAAATAAACTTTGAAACTTTTTGATAAGGTGGTCAGAGAGAGAGAGACAAAGAGAGAGACAGAGAAAGTAAGAGAGAGAGAGACAGAAAAGAAAGAAAGAAAGAAAGAAAGAAAGGGAGACAGAGAGAGAGACAGAAGGACACATAGAAAGAAAGAAAGAAAGAAAGAAAGAGAGAGAGAGAGAGAGAAACAGAGAAAGACAAAAAGCATGGGGCAGAGACAGAGAAAGAAGCAGAGAGAAAGAAAGAGAGACAGAAAGAGACAGATCGAGAGAGTAAGAGTGAGAGAGAGACAGAGAAAGAAAGAAAGAGACAGAGAGCAAAAGAGACAGAGAAAGAAAGACAGAGAGAGAGAGAAAGACAAACAGAGAAAGAGGGAGAGGGAGCAAAGGGGAGAGAGACAGAAAGAGAGAGAGAGAGAGGGAGAGAGAGGGAGATTAGAAGCTGTCAAGTTCAACATGAATTTTGTACCTAAGCAACAAAGCTCTGTTCTAGAATAAATAAAGGTTCTTAAAGGCATAACCACTGTTTCATCTCACATAACCTTGATTTTTATTTTATTTTTTTAATGGCGACCTGCCAGAGTCACACAGTGAAGACCGTCGTGTTGTGGTTACAGGCACTGAGTGAAAAATGTCCATTAGCCCACTGAGAGTTTAAAGAAATCAAGAAATAAAAACAGGATCAAGGTGTGCAAACACTGATAGGTCATCCAATGGAACCCCTCACACATCAGATGAACACACAGATCAGACAGAGTATCACAGTCGGATTACAATGGCTCCAAACACACCTAAGAAAGCACATCGTCTCTACACACACACACACACACAGCTGAATTATTCTGTATAATATATGCTCTGTGATACTAATTAGTGCTGTAGCTCATTGAAACACAGCTCTAAAAGTCGATGCTGCCAATCGCCGGTTTTTAATTAAACGGAGAGAATTTTACTCTCTTGTGATAACTGCAAGTCCGCAACATTTATGCTAATGCGGCGCTTAAACATTCAACATTATTCAGAGTTTACAGTTTATTAGAAATACATTTAAAAAGCAATCAGGAGCACCTACGTCAAAATGTTTATTAATTTTAAAGAGTGCACTCACATAAAGAATGCAAAAGAATCGTTATTATAAATTGTTTTTTTTTTATCTTGCAGACACAAAATATATTTTATTGGACCACTTATTTTAATTTTAATGTAAAACAGATTGATGTGCATAAACTGCATTATTCAGCACCCAAATCAGACTGGATTGGTTTATATTTTTATATCACATTGTTGGACCAACACCTTAAAAACACATGTTTTTTATCTCTTACTGTCTGTGTTTATGAATAAATGGACTAGTGTTTTAAATATATAGAGAGATGAAGCACATATATATATATATATATATATATATATATATATATATATATATATATATATATATATTATATATATATATATATATATATATGCTATGTACGATTAATCGTCGAAAATAATTGCGATTATGATGATTTATTGCCTGTTTTGAGTTTTTTTTAACAATTAATGGCAAAATACAGTTAACACATCACACAAATTTAATAAAATTAATTATTCATTTATTCATTCACTTTCTATATCCACTTATTCTCTAATTCGGGGTCACAGGGATCTGCTGGAGTCTATCCCTGCTGTCTCTGAAAGGACGAAAGGCAGGAGGGGGACACCCAGGACAGGCTACCAGTTCATTACAGGGCCACACACACACTCACTACTATGGGCAATTTAGAATCACCAGTACTACTTTTATCACTGCATGTTATTGTTAATTACAGCATATTATAAAGAATAAATATAATGTAAATTGTAGCTTAGGGTCAGTGGAGCAGTCCCAGTAGGCACCTTGCAGGGTTGGCCTCTTCTCCCTAAAGGTCTACCAGTGCTTTTATTATAGATAAATAGAAGATATCACTTAAGGGAAATCCATATTTTATTGTGTTTTGTCAGTAGTGTTTAGCATCATATGAATTTGTTTATGCTTTATACAGTTGCGTTATGGCGTGTTAACATGAGTTGAACTTGTAATGGAGCGTAAGTGAAGCTCATCTGAAGCATCAGAAATAAAACTCCAGGAAAAATCACGCCGCTTAACACTCACATATTTTGGTTGGAAGTCAGGTGTTAGTGCAGTTACTACAGTTTCCTCTGCGGCTGGATGCAATGACAGCGATTATGCCAAATAATTGGGATCATATGTGTATATAATAATTGTGACAGCCCTAACAGTGGCAAAAACACTCCATCTCTTTAGAACCACATCTGTGATTTTTATTTAATAAAAATATGGCGGTCCAATAATTTAAAGTGAATTGAAATTAAATTTGGTAGATATCAGTGGGCAGTGGTGGCTCAAATGGTTAAGGTGCTGCGTTGCTAATCTGAAGAACAGAAACACCTGGGTTTGAGCCCCACCACCGGCAAGCCAACCACTGTTGTATCCTTGAGCAACACCCTTAACCCTTCCTGATCCAGGGGTCCTGTATTATCTCTGACCCCCAACTTACTAAGATGGGCTATGCGAAAAACACTGCATTTTATTGGTTCCTGCATTTCACGTACCTTGCACAATAAAGTTGAATATTTATATTTATTTTATATTTATATCAAAGAGGAAGTTGAAAGAAAAACTGCCCATAACTTTTAAGTTGTTAAGTTAAGTTTGTTAAGTTATGTTAAGTTAGAGAAGCAAGAGAAACACTAAGAAATACAGAGAATAAACTGTTGGAATGAATTAATACAATTTAATGGAACTAATATTAGAATTTAGGTTGTAAATGTCAGTAATTCTAATAGTGTTTAGACAGCCGAGAAGGACTGACTGACTGACCCGCACTGACCAACACTGCTTAGTTTAATATAAAAAAAATAACATTTACAACAAAAAAACAATTAAAATATTAAATTCTTTTTTTAGACTGTTAAGCAGTAGAAGCAGATTCGGTAAAATGCGGATACGGTTTAATCCACGCCAAAAAAAATTTTAATTAGAGGAGTAGCTCAACATCAAAACTCTGATATGATGGACATTAAGGCTTGGCCCACTATGGCGTAAATCATTACAGATTACAAGCGATTAAACATAACAGGCTTTCTATGAGTCTGTGAATCTTTTTCTCTGCGAAGATGATAATCACAAGAGTCAAGTATGTAACAGCGTCTTCCTGTTTTTAGTTATTGCAGTGCTGCACCCATCCTTGAGAACATACAGCAGAGGAGACAGTAAGAGATTGCTCTGAACACGCCGAGTTCCCACCGAGACTGAGACAAAGATGTCAATGAATCAATGAGACAGAGGTAGAAATAAGAAAGGCTGTGTTTCGACTAAGATTCAGCAGGATTCTATCGATTCTTTCACACCCTCATACACACACACACCATGTAAGGAATGCTTCACTGTGGGTTTTTTTTTTTTTTTACCCTAACCTTTTTTTTTACTGCATTTGTAGCGTGTGTTCATTTGCCAAGGACAAGAAGAGGCAAGTTTCCCTCTCTTGAGACGAAAAAGAAAGACTGTTTACTCCAAATCATTATTTTTTTTTCTAAAACCACTTGAATCCGGTCGATAAACATGCACATTGTTAATATGCATTGAATTAAGCTAATTCCTAACATTTATCTTAAATAACAAAAAAGTGCCAACTTAGTGGTTAAAGTGTTGGACTGCTAATTGGAAGATTGGGGTTTGATTTCCAGTACCACTGAGTTCCCGAGCAAGGCCCTTAACCCTGAAATGCTTAGTTGTATAAAAAAGATAATGTAAGTCAATTTGGATAAGGGCATCTGCCAAATGCCAGAAATGTAAAGATTAAAGAACTGAAAAAAACTGGAGGAAAAAATTAAAATATTTTTAGTTGCTTACACTCATCATAGAGGTTTTTTTCCCCTTAAGTGACTGACACGGAGGCGCTTCTATGAATACTTGCGGTTAAATTGCAGACACTCCCCTAGTTATAAATGAGTTCCGTTCCGAGAGTGTGTTCGGGAATCGTTATGTTCGTAACTCATTTTGAGGGTATGATAGTCTTATTCAAGGTTACAATACACGCATAGGCAAATTACCCCTATTACCTGTAGTAGCCTTACGCTTTTCACCAACCATGATAGGATAACGGATGTGCAAGATTATTTACAATAAAAACAAAGTTACACTTTGATCTCAAGCAACCGCAAAGACTGAGCGTCTGGGCTGGATGACCTATGGTGCTGCAGCGGCGTGGTTAGCGGCCAAATGTTGTCCCATGCAGAATTGGTGCACTTTACACAATTTGATAGTTCGGACGCCAATACGAACACATAACAAACTAATTTTCAATCCCCGAGCACTGGTGTTCGTGTCTACGAGTGTTCGTAATTCGGATGTTTGTAACAAGAGGAAGGTCTGTAATGTGATATAAAGAATAAATCACAGGTAAAAGGTTAATTCTAACAAAATGCTTTTGGAGAACATTCCATGTGATTCTCTGGAAGTGTTTAAATAACCCTAATAAAAAAAAATTCTTACAATTTAGGTAAAATATCTAATGCTAATGTTTCCGCAATGTTAGTTTAGATTTAGTTGTATTTTTGTTACTAAACCAATTTTTTTTTTTTGTAATCTAAACAGCCATAACAATTTATGGAAAAAAACATTTAAAAGATGTTTCACGTTCTACATAAAAAATGAGCCAAGATCGATGAGTCTGGGGCTAAAAAAATAATTAATAGCATAATTACTCTATAAACTAACTATAAAACCAGTTTCCCACATACCCAAACACCCAAACAAGGTGTTTTTTCTGAAAGCAGTTGATTCTGATTATTTTGTCGTTTTGAGATTAAATGAAACACATTTGGTTACTGATTCAATATAACACTTTCAAAGTATAACTCTGGATTAAAGCAAATACCAGATAATTAAAAACTGGATAAAAGTTGCTTTCAACACCCTTATCCGATTTTATCACTTAGAAACACAGCGTTAGTGTTATTCTATAGGATGATCCTAAAGTCTGGACACATCGGAAATCTCATTAACTATAATTTCTATAATTTTTTCTCCACAGATTAAATATGGCTTTGAGTTTCCGGGGTATGTGCTAAAGGAGAAGGTGTACTCAATGAAACACACACCTGCTTTAACACAAAGAGTAAATGTGCTAAAATTGACGGCAATATAGATTCATTACACTGAGTTCATGTGAATTTTGCAAAGTGCATCAATGTTTGCATCACAAATAATAGAAAGCATATTCAAGACATTATTTAAAATTTCAATTGGATAGAATGTGACCTGTCCAGGGTGTCCCCCCGTCTACCTTTCGCTCTTTCAGAGACGGTTAGGATGGACTCCAGCAGATCCCTATGACCCCGAATTATAGAATAAGCGGGTATAGAAGATAAATAAAGATGAATGAATAAAATGTTGTTAATAAATTTCATTTCTTAAAAATATGTATTTTTGCCTATGTGTCCAGACTTTAGGGACGATAACGATACCCGGATAATCACAATATTGGCTACACTTCTTTTAATCAGGGACCTGCTAGAGAATCAAGACGTGATGAAAGACCGGCATTTATCACGTTTAACTGAGTGTAATGATTTTCTATTATCAGGGATACCGAGTGTGTTCATGGATGGACAATGGAAAAAAGATCTTCCTTTATATTCTTGCTATTAGACACACACACACACACACACACACACACAAAACAATGGACCAGGACAGAGCAAATTAAGAAGATTCAGACACACAGAAGTGGTATAATCCATATCTGACTGCAGAAATCAGAGTCTGATGCAGACTCGGAGGGTAAAATAACTTATGGAGACAGACCTTCTGTTCCACCTGCAGGATGTAAGCGTGAGAGATGAAACCGACGAGGAATGAAGATAAAGAAAAAAAAAGATTAGGGAAGAGGAGAAGCATGCAGAGAGAAGAAAAATAGAACATGGAATAATGAGAAGAAGAAATTCTAAAGAAAAGTGATTGTGTGTGTGTGTGTGTGTGGTTTTAAACATGTCTATTACTGTTTAAAAAGGTGTGCATTATGGGAGTTCGAAAATGACTGTGTGTGTGTGTGTGTGTAGCCTGCAGTTTGGTTTCCATCCTGTCATTTTCTCTCATCAGCAGTCATTACACACAGAGCAAAAGAGGGCACAACAGTGCCGGAGGCCAACACACACACACACACACAAAAATGAACCAGTTTGTGTGTGTATGTGTGTGTGTTTGCATATTTGTGTAATTGATTCATGCTTTATTTATCATGCTTAAAACTGGACATTGATGCCTTGTGATATGTGAACATTTTTTTAATATGTTCTCAAAACATTTTCTTTTGCTTGTGTGTTGTGTGTGTGTGTGTGTGTGTGTGTGAGTAAGAGAGAAAGAAAAAGAGGGAAAAAGAGGAGTATTTTTGTGTTTTTGTGTATTTAGAGTGCAACAGTGTATTTTCTGTCATGGAAATGTAATTTGATTATACAAGAGAAAAAACAATCTAAAGAAACACAGGAAATGAAAGTTTCAACATGGTCCTGATACACTGAGAGTTTCTGTCTCGTTGTTTGTCTGTCTCTCCTGTTGTCTTTGTCTCTCTTTCTGTCTCTCTCTCAAAAAACCTTAAACCTTACACTTAAATGTTGGGGGGAAAATGTATCTTACCTGGCTCCGACTCAGACGTTTCGTTGTCATGGTCGAAAGCTTCGATCACCAAGGAAAAAGATTTCTGAAGAAAGAAAATGTAAAAATTCAAGCAAATTTATGCAAATACTTCTTTTTCCCACAATTTTCTCATACTAACATGTTTGATTGGCCAGCATTTTTCAGCCATCATGTAATCATTTGCATAATCTGGCAACAGAGGCTTGCCGAGAATCACTGCGTTGCTTTAACTATCAAAATATTTCATTTGTCAATATTTAAATATCCAATAATATAATAAATGAGGAATTTAGATGTATAAAATGTAAAACTTCCTAAAATACCCCACTTTAACACCAGACTCTGGTGTAGATTGTAGATTTTCTCCCCTCCTATTTAACCCCTTCACCCACACCAACACACACACACTCTATAACGAAAGAACCCAGAAAAGGCAGACTTTACAGCATTTAGTAGACACCCTTATCAAGTAGCAATTGGGGGTTAAGGGCCTTGCTCAAGGGCCCAGCAGTGGTGGTTTGGTGGTGCTGGGAATCAAACCCAGGTCTTCAAGTAGGTAGTTCAACACCTTAACCACTGCGCTTCCACTTCTCCACTTTACTATAAAATAGCATAAATACTTTACAAATACATTAATAAATAATCTTTAGGCATAAATAATAAGTAAATTTGGATAATAAATAACAAACAAATTTGACTAACAGTCGCTAGAAGACACACCTTACCGGTAACACCTTTCAATAAAAAAAAGACACACACCTTTTGATAAAAAAAAAAAACCTGTCGTGCGGAACCCCCAGGTCATTTTGCACTGCCTATGTCGTCTATGCCACGGGTCGTCCCTGTTAATCAGCAATATTTCTGTGTAATTCCTCATTAACATTAACACTGTCTCTTGAGACACAACTAATGGGGTGCAAACACTTGTGCAACCGCTCACAACAGCGCTCGACTATTTAGTAATGCACACAGTATGAAAAGATTTATTGGGTAAAAAATGAATTCCAAATATCAGCTAAAGTGCTAATTTCTGCTCATTATAAACAGGAAGAAGGTTCTACAATGACAGGACATACATGACACTGTAAAAAAAGTTTCAGATAAAATCTGACTTTGTCTTGAATATAATAATAAATAAATAAATAAAAATGTAACAGCATATATTGGTGATAAAGTGCCAGGGCCATTCTTTAGCCATTGTAAAGCAGACAGTATGCAATATGGACAATTGGACAAAAAAACACAATAGCTTTAATTTCATGTATGTGTGAGGGAGAGAAAGAGAGAGGGGGGGAAGAGAGCATTATAAATGAATTATTCAAACCCATACCCTCTTTCTCCAGAGAAAAACGAGAATAAGCCTGCATCTGCCATGCAAATAAGACAGCAGTGGTTTTCTAACTGGCAGTGTGGATGTGTAGTCACGCTACCTCTCATGTAGCCAGCGTGAACTGGATGATGGAGGGATGACAGATAAAGTACAAGAAGAGTGCAAATTCACTTATA
Source organism: Bagarius yarrelli (assembly GCA_005784505.1). NCBI lineage: Eukaryota > Metazoa > Chordata > Actinopteri > Siluriformes > Sisoridae > Bagarius > Bagarius yarrelli. The sequence continues at coordinate 935,959 of VCAZ01000011.1, forward strand.
AATTAATGAAGAAGATGAATGTTAAGCCTGATTTCTAATACTGGTGATCAACAGCTTAATTATTAATTCCTTGCATTCAAAGATAAAATGTATTTTGTAGCTGAAGTTCATTGTTTCCTTTATAAAGCAACATCATGCAAATTTAACAACAGCGCAACATAAAACACACTAACAATAGCCTGCCTTATAGAATGCAAAGGATCCATATCCTTAAATAATCAGCCAGAAACAAAGACTAGCTTCATACATGCAGACACCACCATTCATAATCACGTAGTTGCCTTCTAAACTCAGCATTTAGTTTTGTTAATAATTACAGTATGTGGCGTGCCATCAGGGTCAGTCAGTCGTTCTCTGCTGTTCTAACACTATTAGAATCACTGACCTACATTTACAACCGAAATTTGTTCCATTAAATTGTATTAATTTATTCCAACAGTTTATTCTCTTCATTTCGTAGTGTTTCTCTCGCTGCACTGCTTCCAGTATGTGTATGTGGATGTTAGATTTTTTGTCCAATCAGATTTCAGTTTCTATGTGCTGCCATGTTAATCTAATCTGCCTTCAGAATCAGTAGCGCTGCCTGTGGAACTTACACTATATTAGCAGTGACAGATTGGTCATTGGTTAAACATTGTTTCTTTAACCAATCAGATTTTGCCTGCTAACTGGCGCATAATGACATCAAAATGTTTCCATCCTCTGATTGGTTGATTAGAGTAAAACTGTTACAGCTCAACACAGACTACTAAAACTTGTCTGTACAGTTGAATTAACATTTTTTACCCCAGAATGGCTGACGGAGGAGAAATTAACTTGGTCTCAGACAAACTTAAAAATATGTTAAGGTGGATTTTTCCGGAAAAGTAGTAGATGATGACCGGTTACACTGACTTACAGCCTTTAAATGTCTGATAGATTTTATTGATATCTGTAATGTTTTTGTGATGTTATTAGATAAATATTGATTCTGAACTGTTCCAGATGTTGTATGTGGTACAGTTGTGGTTGTAGTGTAGAGGTTTGGAGTTGTGTGTTAACGGGTTTCTTGCTTTAATAAAAATGTTTTTATCCTCAATATGTGAAATGTCTCTCTGTCTGTAATTCCACGCCGTGTTATATTGTGTGTTTGTTTAGTATTGATGGTTTCTATAATTGGGATGTGATAGTGGGGGTATTAAGAGGGGTATCAGTCGGGTAAATCCTCACTAAAGGCCCAAGTACCAAATGCACAGCCCAACACTGGTGTAGAATATTTTTAAGACGCCAGTGGGATTTAGCCCTTGCTTTATTTATACCTAAGTGCTTTAGTCTCTCGGTGTGTGAAGATCAAAATGTAAATGTAGCATTTACATTAATGATCTACCACCTATAGTGGACATCTGCTAACGAGGGACAGTCAAGAGACCAAGCACGGATGATCTGTAGGACCGGACAGAAGAGGTCAGAAGGTAATATCTTGTGATGTGAGAGAAAACGCCTGGAGGAGCTGAGAACTCCTGCTTCTGAGTTTTGAACATACTGTAGACCTGCAATAAGTTTTCTGAGCAGACCAAGAAACAGAGCGTGGCTATAATCCAAACATGAGGTGATTAAAGTATGGATTAAAATTTTAGCATCCGCTATAGCTAGAGAAGATCTAAGGCGTGCAATATTACAAATATGGAAGAAAAAGGTTCTAACAACAAAAGATATGTGAGAGGCAAAGGTACATGCAGCGTTTGGCCTTATGTTGTTTTTTTTTAAATGCAGTTACGCTGCTTAAAAAATGTTTTTACAGTCACACTGATGGGGACATGACCTAACCTGTCCAGCCATTTAGCCTACTTGTACAGAAAACAGGATTACGCTGAATAAGACTAGATGAAGCTATTGAAATTCACAAAAGACCAAAGTGGGCGATACCCTCCAAAGCACAATCACAAGTGTGTGTATGCGTATGTGTTCAGTAAGGAGGTCAGTGTGTATAGAATAAAGCTTAGGGATGTCCCAACGGAAGTGATGAGGAAGTGAGAGTGTCTAAAGCAAAGTCACACACACAAACACATACACACACACACAGTTACATCAGTCGTGGCCCAAGTCCAGATCTTCATGCTTCACCTTTCCGGTTCTCTATTTTCTGTCTTTGTGTAATGCCAAGTCAGCATGCATAAGCAAATGGAAAAAAAGTGGATATGAAACAATATCTCTCTAATTTATCCCCCTCTTACGTACACACACACACATAAAGTCAGAGGATGGGTGTATAAGCAGACAATCCCACATCATAGGTCAAATTCATAAACTTGCTAAATCCTGTAACTCTTTGTTACTCACCACATCCTGGTTCTCCGAGAACAACTGTGATGCAAGAATAACCTAAGAATGGATGTTAAACTATAGCAAGTGGGTGATTTTCTGTAGAAACTTTTAGACTAAAATACTGACTTTTACAGAATGCAGAACAAAAAATCCAAGAGAACTCAAATAGTTATTTTTTTAAAATTGTATTTTCTGAATAACTAATCGAACCCCACAGCATTTAGGGAACCGAAAATTGTTAGCTGGGATATTTTGTAGGTTGCGTTTCTGCTAACTTTGGTTAAAGTTTGTAACCCTCTTTCATTTGTCCACCAAATGCTAGAAATGTGAATTGAGAGATAAAAAGTCACACAACATGAAGCTTTGTTTCCAAACTCTTGAGAAAAATTTATGGAGGAATGAGTTGTTGTGAAGATGCAATAAAACTGAAATGGCTTGTTTTATAAATCAGCAGCTACAGACATCGACAATATGGCTACCAAAAATGTTGGCTGCCTGGTGTGCGTGTTACAAAATCATGATTCCTACTAGAAAAAGTGTAAAGAATTCTGACTCTGTATCTCGCAATTGCAACTTTAAGACTCACATTTACAGCATATAGTAGACGACCTTATCCAGAGCGATCCACTCAGGGGCCAATCAGTGGTGGCTTGGTGGTGCTGGGAATCGGACCCCAGTCCTTTGTGTATCAGTCCAACACCTTAACCACTGAGCCACCACTTCCCCCAATTCTGCAGAAAAAAGTCTGAATGGTGGAATAAGGATTGGCAATTTTTTGGGCTTCCACAGTTTTTAATAATTTAATAATAGCAACATTTTTTTATTATTTTTTTCTTACTACAGGAAATTAAATACTTGTCTGTGTTATTCACACACAGGCCAACGATGCGACTGAGCTAAAACCGCCTAAATATTCCTTTAAATTACAATTCGTTTGATTGGTAGCCCTGGCTGGGAGAACAGGTAGTACTACACAACCTTAAAGTACACCGGAATTATTATAGTTATATGACTCTGAGTTCAGTAGCAGTGAACAGTTTGCTTCTGTTCTTAAGGAGCACAGCATGTCCTCAAAGCCCTGTCCATATCTGTGTCCCTGGAATGTGGTGGATGTGAAAATAGTAAAGATTACATTAAAACTTTTAAAAGATATTTTTTCTCTTTATACAATATTTTCTGAAATCTCTCCCTGTTTTTCTTCTTCTTCTTCTTCTTTTCTTTCTCTCTCTTTTATTCACACAAACACAGATATATACACACACTCGCCCTGGGACGGGAAGACTGTGACAATAAGCAGTACACGGGATTATATTACACACATATTACAAACTAGATAAAGTCCTGGGGGAACACATGTCCTTTCAGCAAATAAATCCAGAGAGGAAGAATCTGCTCATCATTCTTGCCTGAACCATTCGGGAAAATAGAGGCATGTGTGAATGTGTACTGTATCTCTGTGTGTGAAGGATTTTGTGTGTGTGTGTGTGTGTGTGTGTGTCTAACAGGGTTAATCCAGTATACTCTGGCCTGAGTTCTTTCCCACAGGGATCAGGAAGGCTTCTGTGACGTATGCCTGCCTGACTGGATGTCTGTGCTCTAGTGTCCTAATCTTTCTCACACACATACACACACACACACACACACACACACGGGCACAGACACACACATCCCAAAATACACAGCCAAATAAAGAAGACAGACAAACATTTGCAGATTCAGGAAGATTACTTTGTAAACAAGAGCAATGTTAAAGACACAGTGGCAGAGATAAGAGCAAAGAGACAAAGGCTGGACATTTTTACTGTTTAGGACAATGATATCAGAAGCAACGATAAAGCACTGGTCCTGGTGGTGCCTAATTGTTCCTAAAAGTGTGTGTGTGTGTTTGTATATAGGCTGCACGATATATCGGAAGTATCAAAATATCACAAATGTGCATATCGTGATTCTTTGCAAGAAACGAGCGATTTAATACTTTAAATAATAATGTACAGTTATTATTAAGTTTTAAGTTTTACGTAAATATCTGACATGCCAAAATGCATGCACATGCTTTGACGCAAGACAATCAACAAGCCTTGAAGCTTTCGTAACAAACTAGTCTGGATAAGAAGAGCCAGCGGGACACCCCTGCAGCTGCTGCTGGAGATTTAGTGCCAACATGCAAAAAAAAAACCCTACAAAAATATGGCAGTATTTCGGTTTTAAAATTGGCGACTACATGCAGACAGAAGTTTTATGCAGAACTGTAAAAATCTCGGGTGGCATAGCAAAAAGGCAACGCTACAAAAGTTTATAGTCACAACAAAACCAAACACAGGTTAATGTGTCTGAGGAAACATATGTTGGATATATATCGCATTATCTAGCATGCTATCGCATTTTTCTTTAATATCGTGCATCCGTAGTTTGTATGTGGAGAAACAAACGCTCTGTCACACCTATACACATTAAAATGCATGCTGAATTCCTGTCTAGCTGCAGAGGTGATTAATTCCGGCTTACTTCCACAGACACTGATGGAATTAAATGCTTATTTAGCATCCTTTACGCATATGTTAACAAAAAGACGGTGCTATGGAAGCCATGCGTATTGGGTTTGGTCTTGTGTTGTGATTTAAACTCTATACAATGCGTTAAAGGTTGAAATGTGCAAAAATGTGCAAAATCACATTTATTTAAAAAAAAAACCATTAGGCAAATCAAACCCGGGTTGCTGGAGCGCAACTGCGCATGTGGGTACAGGTGCCTAAACCCACTACATTACGGCGCCGGCACCCACGTGTGCTTTGGCAACCCAGGTTCGATTTCGGCTCAGGTCCTTTCCAGTCCTCCATCTCTCTCTCTAGCCCCCTATTTCATCTCTGTCTGTCCTTTAAATAAAGGCAAAATGGCCAAAAAATATCTTTTAAAAAAACCCATTAAATATCTTGATATAATATAATGTTTTAAATTTGATGTGTAAGGGAAATAAAGTACTACAGTGTGATATAAATCACCATTGCTAAAATTCTTTGTTCTCGGTTGCTCTTTTGTGGTGGCTTAGAGGTTAAGGTGTTAAACTGATACCAGAAAGACCGTGGTTTGAATTCCAGTACCACCAAGCCAATACTGTGGGCCCCTGAGCAAGGCCCCTTACCCTCAATTGCTTAGTTGTATAAATAGGAAAGAAATGCAAGTCGCTCTGGATAAGGGCATTTGCCAGATGCTGTAAATGTCAACTTTGTTCCAATCACAGCATCACAGCCGCCTTTGTGCTCATTTTTTCTCATATATTAGACATGAGGCATCTCGAGGTTCATTGGATATGTGTTGCTTTTACTCTTTTGGGAAACCGGTTGTCTTAGACTATAAAATGGGAAATCTGAAAACTAAAAAAATGTTTGCATTAGCCGAGCATAACTTCTGTTTACATCTGTCTTCCCATGACAGTGAACAAGTACCCTCTGCTCTCCACTTTCCCTCTTCCTCTCCAGTGACACATTAACTTTTATAATATTGGACTGTGTTCAGACTTTTGCAGTATAAGCACTCAGCGGGTTTATGTAACACTACATTTATTGCCATATATACATCTAGAGCTAATTTACCACCTGAATTTTGTTAGGGTATTAATGTGGTTTTGCTTTTAATGTTTTGCTGCGAATTAGAGAAAAATCAATCTGAACATAGAGATTCAAGTCGTCTCTCTACCGATTTTTTGCTTTGAGTTGCGAGCTAAATTTCGGTTCACGAGCCAGCTACAAACCCCCAACCGCTAGTTAGCATAGCGAACGCCACAGTAAACGCCGTAACATCTGCCCACCATCCTGGGTCTCACTCGATAGCTAGTCAGACAAGCGCGTTAGCAAGTGGAGTATCTGATCTCCAAGGTAAATGCTGTACATTATACTTAATAAAACCAGTTTATTCCAGTACATCCTATTGGATTGTTTTTATACAATATTCATCATTTATATGTTTATTTTTCTTATTTAAAAACATGTAACAAAAAAAAATCCATAGTTTTTTTGGGGACCCGGAACGAATTAATTTCAGTTCATTTCAATTTGGAAAACAGATTTGACATACGAATAATATGAGTTACAAGCTCCAATACGGAACAAATTAAAGTCAAGGCACGCCTGTACTTATAATTTTGTTTTTTACATTTTTAAAAATTTCTGAAAATGCCCGTTGGATTTCATGCATTTTTTTATACTTAAAATATATACTGCATATTCAACTTCCTGTTGTTTTAATTACTAACTAAAGATTTTCTCTCTGTCTTACTTTTTTTCGCTCTGTCTATTACACACAAAATAGAAAGTATTCGTCGATATTAAACGACAAATTAATTTGACCGGTTTTGGCCGCATCACTTTTTTTCATCGAAGTTTTACCTCATTTGTCACACTCCGCATTACGTCCCTAGTGTGAATTGCCTTCAGCCTCAGAGGAATTCAAATTATTTGCTGCAAACACTTAATTTCTAAACTCTCATTTGAGTGATGTGTTTCTCTGTCTCTGCCTGGCAGGGGTATTGGGAGGAGGATATCCCGGCTAAGCTGGGCTGTACAAACATCTCGTTCCAACAGGAAAAACTCCCTGCCCACAGACAGGAATTTCCCCATCTTTCTCTCTATCTTTTTTTTTTTTTTTCACTGCCTTTCCCTTACATACACTCTCTGACACTGCATCTCATTTGCTGCCCCTTTTTCTCTCCCAAGAGCACAGCCACAGGGTCTCTTTCTCTCTCTCACACACACACACACACACACTTGTACACTCAAGCACATTTGTCACGCTATGCTGCATACACATGTTTTACATGCCTTCCTGCATCCCTCTCTCCCCAGCTTTGTAAACAATCCCTGTTCATTTTTAGTACATGTTCACCCCGTTATTCTCTTACCATGCGTATCCAGGGAGAGTGTGTGTGCACACTCAAGGCACGTAAAGTCTATTGAAGTGGCAGATGTGTGATTACTCGCATCAAAGTTGTCAGCGAACGCCTTCCGTCCACCAACTCATCAACATGGTCATTTCAAGCATGTGTGCACAGATACTCGCTATTTAATCAGCGGCGTAATAATTACAGGTTCCCATTCTGCCTCACACACACACTTATACCTAGAGTAGACGTTGCCATGGCAGCGGCGGCATTCCAGCTAATCATTATGTTGCACGAAGGGGCATCAGTGCGGTAACAATGCAACAAACATCAACAACAAGTGTATGATAAGAGCAAAGAGAAAAAAATGTCAATTAAAGGAAGCCTTATTTCATATTCCATTTACAAGCATACATAAAAAACACCCACAAAAATTACTCATGCATTTGCAATGCGAAATATGAAACACGTGTGACATATGACCCTGGCATCTCGACTCTCGCCCGAAATGATCACCATCTCCTCTTATTCTTTCATTTCCTACCGCTTTTGTTTGCTTTCTTGCAGTTCATGATTAAACAAGACCTTATCCAACCTCTCTCCTTCTTTTTCTTTCTTTCTGTGCTTTTATCTTGTGCCTCCTCCCTCCTGCCATCCCTCACCGAAAGTCAAATTCTTCCTGGGTTAATTGGTCTGACAAAGGTATGCGATTTCAGGCATCTAAAAACAACAGGCGCACTACGTGCAGCTCTCTGACAGGGCCCCTCATTTTTCCGCAGGAAATTACTTCGTCTGGATAGAAGGAACGGCACACAGTGTGTGTCAAGAGTGACAATGTATTTGTGTGTTTGCTTCTGAATGGGTGCTCAGGTGAACGGAAACCTCTACCAGAAGGTTATACTGTATTTAGTCATAAAGTTTGATGTGCAACCAATTTGCACAACACATTGATTGTCTAAAGCAGCATAAAATAAGTATAAATATCTTAACTAATCTTAAAAAAAATTTTTTTTGCTAGAATGTTGAAAGTCCAACATTTACAGTTCAGACCGCATTCGCTGATATATCACACAGGAAAGTGGTAGCGCAGCGGTTAAGGTGTTAAACTGCTAATTTATAGACCAGGGTTTGATTCCCAGCACCACCAAGCTACCACTGTTGGGCCCCTAAACAAGGCCTTAAACCCTCAAATGCCCAGAGATAAATGTAAATCGCTCTGGATGCTGTAAATGTAAATGTTGGATAGAAAACTCCGCTATGAGCTCTTAAATCTTATTCACACGGCACGAAATGTTCATTACCCACTGTAGAGAGTGTAATAACAGCATAATTACAAGCTGCTACTTTCTGTCTGGTTCTGCAAACTACTAAAACTCATATTTGACACTGGTGGATCCAAAAGAACGATTGATGTGAGGGGAAAACAGAAAAGGGATTATGTGCTAAAATAAACAAAGGATGTAGAGAAGAAATGATAAGGCAGGAGGAAGCACCTCAAAGCCCGGTGGTGGAACAATTGCTATTAAATATAATCAGAGAGAAATGGTAAAAACGGCAGACATTTTAAGCTAGAAAAAAAACAGCAAGAAGCAAAAAGGAAACAACATCAAGCAGACAGGATAATAGAACAATCAAGCAGACAACAAAATTAGCAAAGTGTTTAGCATAGCATGTGGACTAGAGTCTTCTAACAGATACAAATACTCACTTGTATCTTGTTTTTTATGTAAAATCCATAAAGCTTAGCAGAACACGTGTTTTTCTATTAATTAAATCGAATGGAAATTTGACATCCACAAATAGATATAAAATTCTCATTTCTTTATAAACACACAGCCAGGCTTCTGAATAACTACACTTTCCTTTGCCATCACCTTTTCACATAAATGTGAGGTGAGGGGGAAACGCACACTCTTTCCTCTTTTTTTTCTTTTTCTCATTATAAAAAAAATCCATTTCGTTCTAATTTGCACACAGATGAAATTATTAAAGCAGCATGTCACCCGTCACTGCATGTTCTGGGGTTATTAGCCAATTCCACCACCCCCAAACACATACACAATTCTTAAGGGAATTAACTGCTTCTGATTCCTGCTTCGTATGTCAAGCACACTAAATGTAAATGTGGGTGAGTTTGGGTGTGTTTATGTGTGTGTGTGTGTGTGTATGGGCAATCACAATTATGACATGTTATCTAATGATTCATTAGTATACACTGATTACACATGAAAGCAGTATAATAGTAATAGCATTTATTCGGATTTTATACAACTATTGGGGGTTATGGACCTTGCTCGGGGGCGCCCAGCAGTGGTAAATTGGGGGTGCTGGGAATCACACTCCGGTCTTTCAATTAGCAGTCGAACACCTTAAGCACTGCGCTACCAGAATATTTTAGATTTATTTGCAACAACATTTTAGGGAAACCTCATATTTGCAGGTGTGATGATAAAATGTCCAAATGTCCAAGCCATATAGGGGACGTTTCCATAAGTGTTTTATTATAGTTTATACAAGCTGTAGCATTCTAACATTGCATTTAACCCTGTCTCATTACAACACCCCACAATCACTAAGACTACCCTTTTTGAATATATTTCTGATTATATTTTGCATGTAGGTCACTTTAAAACCTGAACACAGTTATCTAAATATTAGTTTGAGAGTAATCTATTTACAAATGTAATGCTACTCATTGGAATTCCTTTATGTCCCCATGCCATTAGCATGGTGGCTAGTTAACTGAATTTTGGGGTAATTGTTTATTCCTTTAACTATGTTAATTCTTTCAACATTTATAAATCAGTATGAAAAAAAAAAAGATGACGAAAGTGAAAATACATTTATTTACAAGGGCTAAATGTCACCCCATCTGCCAAAACACACAAAGGGAAGTTGTAAAATCTAAATATTATAAACAGGCAAATCATCATCAGCTTGACTTTTTGCTCGCAAAATATTTTTCATGGCTATTGACACAAAATGAGAAGACGAGAGCCAATAAAAGAATTAAAGGAAGAAAGAAAGAAAGAAAGAAAGAAAGAGAAAGAAAGAAAGAACAAAATCAGTAGGTCTATACAGATAGGGTGAGTAGTCATGAGCCCAGTTTATGGGTGACTGCACAGGTATGCAGTGTGTGTGTATGCGTGGGAGACATGGAATGAAAAGGAGAGACCACCCCACCCACCCACCCCCCCTGATGTTAAGTGAGTAGCTTTGGTTCCCAGGCAGCAGGAATGCCCAGGTAACTGAGGCAGAAACTTGCACAATAAGACACAATAGATAAGGCATCAATTTACAGCACACAGACACACACACACACACACATACTCCACCGAGCATCACCACACAGTAATATATATCACTGTAACATATTAAATACCTAACACACAAACACTAAATACACAAATAACAATACATTCTAGATCAAGCTAATTTTATACGTTCCAAATCTACCAACAAAGTCTTTAAGTTCTAATCCGACAAACCTGAACCCATTCGAGAGACAAAAGAAAGGCTGGGGGGTCAAAGTTCTTGATCTGTGACCGCTGGAGGTATTGAGCGAAAATTAGTGTCAGTGTCACAGGAGCAGAGGGAGATAACGTAAACTTGGGCAGATGGGGACGGGGTGGGGGGGGCTAGGCAGATCTAAGTAAACTTAATTTCCTTACACTAATCCGACCACTCAGGAAAGCGAATTTCACGAGTGCCTGCCGACTTCAGCCTGTAGTGGCTTATAACAAGAAACCATCTAATAATTTTGGGGACTTATCTTATAATACTGACCTACACCTAACCTTGTAATAGTGTGTTCATTTTAAGTATTTTTTTATTATTGAAATATCGCAAATCTGCCTTATCATGATATACATATTTCATTTGTTTGCCATAAATGAGCAATTTAACTCTTCTGTAAGGATTGAATTTTTTGTTCTATGTTTCGTTTCCTGTTCATGTCATGTTTATGTTTCATGTTTTATGTCATGATCATGTTTAATATTAATGTTTTGTTCATGTTTCATGTTGGGTAAGTGGTGGTTTATGGTTAAAGTGTTGGACTACCAACCTAAAACTTGTGGGTTCAATTCCCATCTTTACTATGCCATGACTGCTGGGCCCCTGAGCAAGGACCTTAACCCCCAATTGCTTAGTTATATAAATGAGATAAATGTCAGTCACCCTGGATAAGGATGTCTGCCAAATGCTGTAAATGTATTATGTTTATGTTTTTATATAGTTTTTGTTTCATGTTTACATGTTTATGTTTCTTATTTCTATGTTTTATGTTCATGTTTTATGTTTGTGTTTATGTTTTATGTTTCTTGTTTTATGTTTATGTTTTATGTGTGTGCTTTGTTTTATGTT